>VWZS01009125.1:16849-28417 GCA_013397075.1 Rhabdornis inornatus
GTCACCACGTGCCAGGACCCCTGCTGCCAGAATGTCACCAAGTGTGTCACCACGTGCCAGGACCCCTGCTGCCAGGATGTCACCAAATGTGTCACCACGTGCCCAGCCCCGTGCTGTGTCCCCAGCTGTGCCCCTCCGTGTGCCGACCCCTGCTGTGCCACCCCGCAGCGCCGCGGCGGCGTCCAGGTTGTCACCAGGTGCGCCGACTCCTGCGCCACCACCTGCGTCACCCAGACCTGCCCGGTGTGCGGCCAGCCCTGCTCCTTGTCCTGCTGCCCAAAATTCCGGGCCGCCTGAGGGGCTCCAGGTTGGGATCCGAAGGATTCTCCAAAGGAAGAGCAAATCCTCATTTTTTCCCTCGCGTTCTGCCTCCTTCCTGCTGTCCTGACCCTCAAGAAAGCGCCTTTCCTCGCGGGATGTAACCGAGCGATTTTGTGCCCCCGGGGTCGCTCCCTGGGAGAAAGAATTCCGCAGTTCCCCCTCGCGTTGGGAGTGTGGCTGGAGGAATTCCCCTGATCCTTTTCCTTTCTGTGTTCTCAAGCAATAAAATAAATTATTTCGGCATCGGCCTCGCGCCTTTCCTTCGCTTCCCACCTGTTATCCTCTTAATTCCTTCCTGAAAATCCTGATTCTTGTAAAAAAAAAAAAAAAGTTTGGGAAAGTCTCACTGGGATGGTGGAGTGCCCCTGAGATGGAAGGGACACACAGGGGTCATCAAATCCAACTCCAAGGACATCCCAAAATCCCACAGTGTCCCTGGGAGCGTTGTCCCGGAGCTCTGGAGGTTTTGGGATGGCGACCATTCAATGGGGTCAACACTCCCGTGTTATGGTGGGAAGAACTTTTCCCACCCCAATTCCCACTCCCTGGAGCATCTCCAGCCCTTCCCTCAGTCCTGACACTGGTCTGAAATCCCAGATAAATGATCAAATCCCAGAAAAATGTCTGATATCCCAGACAGACATCTGAAATCCCAGATAAACATCTGAAATTCCAGATAAACGTCCGAAACCCCAAATAAATGTGTGATATCCCAGATAAATGTCTCAAATCCCATACAAACATCTGAAATCCCAGATAAACATCTGATATCCCAAATAAAGTTCTGAAATCCCAAATAAACATCCGAAATCCCCAACAAACATCTGAAATCCCAGCTCATTCCCATGGTCTGCAGGAACACCTGGAAACCCCAATAAACTGAATTTTCCAAGCGCTCCTCCATCCCCTCCATCTCCTTTTCCTCAATCCTAAATCCCCGAACGGGGCTCGGGACCGTCCCAGGATACTCCCAAGGTTGAGCCGGGCCTGGGCAGGGCTTGGCGGAGCAAATCCCGGTTGGAATGCGGGCGGGAGGAGCGGGGGCGGCGGCAGACGGGGTGGGACCGTCTGGGAGCAGCCACCGGCTCCTCCAAAGATGCCCCAAGGCCCGGGCTTGGTGGCAACCTGCGAGCCCTCAGAGCTCCTCTGGGTTTTCATCGGGCTCCTAAACTCCTCTAAAATTCCTTAAAATTCCCTGCGAGCAATGATTTCCTCCACTCCCGCTGCCGAATCCCTCGGTTTTCTGGGAAATAAAATGTAGGCGGGAAAAAAAAGGTTTTTGGATTGATTTTTCCCTTCTGGCAGGGTGTTTAAGCCTTCACGTGTCCATAAAATTCAGATTTAAATCATCTCGAAGCAGCAGAGAGCAGGAAAAACAATTCCAGGAAAAAAAAAGAAACAACAGGAATTCTTCCTGTGTGACCAGCTGGATGTTTATTCCACACCTGTGACATTAAAAATCGCTGCTCACTACAGGAAAATGTTGTAGAATCCCCCTGGTTCCTCTGTCAGGTGAAGTTTTCCGAGCTCTAAAATTTCTACGGAGATCAAAACAGTTTTATCCACCAATCTGAAAAAAAATCCGGAGGAAATCCAGAGTTTTTTTCCTGAAAAAAATTTGAGAAAATCAAAGCCAAGAAGGCAAAGACATAAAAGAGGTGAGGAATTAATTTTTTTTTTTCCCTAACCACAGCCAGTTCCTCCTTCCCAGATTTAATTAGTCAGGTGCTAATTGTCGTTCTTCCCTGAGCGCTCACCTTCCGGAGTAAACAGGAAAAGAGGCCGGAACGATGGGATTTGGGTTCCTCCGGGAACGAGGATGTCATGGCTGGATCCAAATTGTCCCAAATTGTCCCTCGGGCATGGCCTGAGGGAGCCACTCATGCCCATGTGAGGCTTGGTGTCCTCTCCTCTCGCCCTCCTGGCATCCCAAAAATTCCAGGATTCCCAGAGCCACCTGGAGCCGGCTCAGACCCTCCCACCTTCCCCGGGACCTTGTGGGAACGAGGAGAGAGGAAAGTTGGGTTTGATGGAAGCCCTGGAGGTTTAATTGTGGCCAGGTGTGGAGGGTTTGGGCTGGAAAATTGGGAGAATCCCTGATTTCCGTGAGAATTGAGGGAAAAACACAGAATAAAAATTCCTTTTCTTGCTCGAGAAAACGGGAATTCTGCACAGGGTTGGAGAGGTTGGGCCTTGAGCCAACTTCTGGACAATCATGGGAAAGGGACATGGAGGGGCTGGAGGGGGCCAAGGATGGGAAATCCAGGGATGGGAACAGGGCTGGAACAGCTGGAAAAAGGGAATGGAAAATCCTGAGGGAGCTGGGGGGGCTCAGCCTGGAGAAAAGGGGGATCCAGGGGGAATTTCGGGATCTGCCAGGGGAAATTTGGGATCTGATCTCAGGGAATGGGACAAGAGGGAACGGCCTCGAGCTGTGCCAGGGTTGGATATTTGGGATGATTTTTCCTTGGAAAAAGGATTGGGAAACATCAGAAGGGGCTTGGGGAGGGTTGGATCCCCATCCCTGGAGGTGCCCAAGGAATTCCTGGAATTCTGGGGATCAGGCACAGCTTGGACTCGATGCTCTGGGAGATCTTTCCCGACCTCAGGGATTTTGGGATCCTGGAAAACCTTCAGCCATTCAGCACAAGACAAGGCTGGAGCCTCGGAGCTGGAGGTGCTGCCCTCGTGGAATTCCCTCATGGAATTCCCTCCGGAACGCCCGACCCGCTCCGGGGAGGAGTCGCCGGAGCCACCGAAGGACGTCGCTGTGGGGTCCTGACTCACCCGCGCCAACGTGACGGCTCCAACGACTCCAATTGCCCATAAGTGCGATGGAGATTCCCAAATAAGTGCCAATTAGGGATAACGACCCAACCCCGTGACGTTCCCACGTGTCGGGAGCGCGGCTCCGTTTACGTCTCCCGAAATAATCCACTTTTGGAAGGCCCCAATTTCATGATAATCAGAGTTAACCACAGGGTGTGGAAGAACTCGGGGTAGAAAAGGAGGTGCAGGACCGGTCCCCAGAGATGGTTTTGAGGTGAGCCTGGAGCCTGAGGAGCTGTTCCAACCGGAATTTGGGATATTCCTCGGGAAGATAAGAGTTGGAAGCTGCTCTGGAGGGGGGAAATTTCCACGCCCAGCAGCTCGAGGAGGAGAAAATCGGGAGGGATTCACCTCATTTAAAACTCAGCTCCCAAACCCTGGGTGCAGCCTCTCCTCCCGTGGCAAAAAATGAGCAAACCACACTCCGTGAATCCAAATTTATCCCTGGAAAAGCCCCCAGGGCAGTGGAGCCTCCGAGGGGGGAGAAGCCGCACGTGAGGAGCGGAGTGTGCGGAAAAGCTGAGCCAACCGTGAGGTGGCAAAAACCCCGTGGAGATCCGTCAGCTCCGGGTGGAATTCCCAGTGTCTGGTGCTGACGCTGGAATTCACCAGGACGTGCTGGTCGTGCTGGGTTGGTTGGTTTGGGGTTGTTTTTTTTTTTTTTTTATTTTGTTCTTATTTAGCATTTTTGTGATGGTCACGTTCCCACTTCTGTGATTGGGATTTTCCGTTATCGGCAAAACTTTTAATAAAAATTGTATCCTGGGCCTAAATCTCAGTTAAACCCGAGCCTTTTGCATTGTTCTGGGATGGAAAAATCACCTTTAAAATGAGGGTTATTCTGCCTCGAACGGCCTCAAATGTTCCTCAAAGGAGCTGGAATTGTGTCCCCGTCGGAATTTCCAAGCATGGATGGTGTTAATCCATGGAGAGGAATGGGTTGGATGAATGAAAAAAAAATTAATTCATCAGGAAAACGGGGACCTCAAGGTTTTTGGGAGCACTGGAGGATTGGCTGTGCCCTACCATGAGAATTAGGACGGGGCATTTCTCATAGTAAATCCAATTAATTATCCATCTTCCCTAATAACAGCCATCCCAAGCTGGAAAAACCCCAAGTATCAAAACCCGACATTTATGGAAATAAGGCCACGGAAACGTCCCAGCACATTAAATCCCTTTCTGAAAACCAATTAATTCAGCACCCGCTGGTTTGTGCTTTTTTTTTTTATTTTAATGACCCCAACATTCCCATTGGGAACCGCATGACCGGAGCGGGGCTGGCTCAGCATCACCTGCTTTCCTGGAAGAGGGCTTCCACCAAAAATTAGGATGCAAACAAACATGCAAAGCACGTGGAGGTGGAGCCTGCCGGGGCAGTTTGTGGCCAGCTGTCCATCCCCCTGGGCTCCCGCGTTTCCGGAGCTGACGCCACTCCGGCCGTATAAAAGGTTTGGATTTGGAGGCTCCCACCAGTTCCTTTGGCTTCTCCGTCGCTCACCAGGACCGCTGACCCGGTAAGTCCTCCTGGGCTTTATCAGGGAATTTTTATCAGGATATCTCGTGGAAAACAGAGTTCATTCCTGGTCCCCGGGAGAGTTTCGCTCTTCTGCTTCTCATCCGGGATTTGTCTTGGAATTGGGGATTTTATTTAGGGTTTGCTTTGCCTGGAGGAGCCTGGGAAAGTCACCTCCTCCAAAAATGTGGCTGCCTCTTCTGCTCCCTCCTGGTTAATTTGTTCCTGCCTCATTAAGGCTGGGAATTAAAGAAATGAATGGATGCTGTGGAGCAGCTCCTGGGACTTCAAACGGGATGGGTGGGAAGAGGCTTTTTCCGGAAGGAGGGAGCTGCAGGATTCCTGCAGGCAAAGCCAGGGGAGATCTCTGGGAGAAGCCAAGAGGAGGAAATGAGTTGGAAATGGGAGCTGCAGCCTCTGGGCCAATCATTCCCTCACAGAAGGACGAGCGCCATCAATCCTCCCAAAAAATTCCAGTGGCATCCCAGGATCTGGAGGATCATCAGGGTGGGAGAGCTGGGAATGCTCAGCCTGTGGAGACCTCAGAAGCTTTTCCAGGATCTGCAGGAGCTCCAGGGAACCTGCAGAGGGATTTTTCCTCTGGAACTGCAAGGACAGGAAAAGGGGGAATGGATTTACACTGAAATATGGGAAATTTAGATTGGATATCGGGAAGAAACTGAGGGTGGGGAGGTCCTAGTCCAGGTTATTCCATGGATTCCCCATCCCTGGAAGTGTCCAAGGCCAGGCTGGACAGGTCTTGCAGCAACTTGGTCTGGGTTGGAACGAGATAATCTCTGAGATCCCTCCCGAGCCAAACCGCCCCATGATTCCATGGGATAATGGCGGGATTGGCCTCTGGGCTTTGTGGTCGGGAATTCCCAGTGCAGGGAATGTGCCCAGGTGGGCGTGGGGATCTGATAAGGAAGAGATAAACCCTGGAACACCTGCTGAGGAGCTGAGAGCAGAAGGAACTGAAGTGTTTTTGTGTCATGGCTTCTACCATGTTGGACTTTGGGCAATCCCGTAAAATCCAGGATTTGTGCCTTGAGGTTCCCTCATTGGTTCCCAAAGAAGGAAGGGAATTCCATAAACACCCTGAGATTAACCCAGACCCCGGATTTGATCCCAGCAGGGGCCATTCCTTGAAAAGTTGGACTTGACGACCCCTGTGGACTTCCAACTCAGAATCCAGGAATCCTGAACTCAGGCGGCTTTTCCTGACATTCCTTTTCTCAGCCGGGCACAAACCCAGCGAGACCTCACAGGCCGATATCCTAATTTTTCTTTTTTTCTGTCTCTTTCCCAGCTTTTCCCCAGCTTTTTCCCGCTGCCCCCGCACCTCTCCAGGATGTCCTACTACTACGAGCAGCGCAAGCAGCCCTGCCTGCCCCCCGCCATCTGCCTGCAGAAATGCGCCAAGTGCCCCGAGCCCTGCGCCACCCAATGCGTCGAGGTCTGCCAGGCCCCCTGCGCCACCAGCTGCGCCCCGCAGTGCGCGGACGTTTGTGCCACCCAGTGCGCCACCCAGTGTGCCACCCAGTGTGCCACCAGCTGCGCCCCGCAGTGCGTGGACGTCTGTGCCACCCCGTGTGCCACCCAGTGTGCCACCAGCTGCGCCCCGCAGTGCGTGGACGTTTGTGCCACCCAGTGCGCCACCAGCTGCGCCCCGCAATGCGCGGACGTTTGCGTCCCGCAGTGCGTGGACGTCTGCGCCACCCCTTGTGTCCCCCAGTGCCCCGCCCAGTGCCCCGAGCCTTGCGTCACCAAGTGCGTGGAGCAGTGCCAGGCCGAGGTTTGCAGCACCAAGTGCGTGGAGAAGTGCGAGACCGTGTGCCTGGAGCCCTGCTCCCGGCCCTGCTGATCCCGAGCCGCGCGGTTCCGGGATGGAGAACGCGGCGCAGACCCGTCGGCGACGCAACGAGGCCTCTCCCGCTCTGATCGTCCCACGTTTTGTTCACCTTGGAAAACGTTTCCTCTCTGTTTCCTGTGTTTTCACTTCTGCTCCCGCCCTGTCAGCGTTTTTCCTTGTTAAATTCCCGATATTTTACCGTTGGGAATCTCAGGAAGTGCCGGCAGCAGCTGGTGGTGGAAGATGTCGACGCTTTTTTCCCTCCTCCCCTTCTCCTCTTGTCTCTTCTCAGTCTTGTAAATTCTCTGTGCAGCATTAAAAAAATGACCATCGATGGCACCAGCTGTGTTTTGTCTTTTTCCTCCCCATTTCTGCATCTTCAGACCCCAAAATATCTCCCCTAATTTCCCGTTTTCAAAAGGGGTTGGAGAGGGTTTTGTGCCTGAAGTGAAAAAATAAAAAAGTTTTAATAGGGAGAAATTCCTTCTAATCCCACAAGGAAATCATCATCTGGTCAATTCTTTTCTGAGAGAAGCTTGAAGTTATTGATAGAAATTTGATTTTCAGACAGAATTTTGGTCTTCAGAGTTTGGGATTTTGGAGGCAAATCTTAAAAACCGCCAAAAGGCGAATTTAAATGGAAGAAAGCCTTAAATTCATAAAGAAGGAACTTAACACCTGGAAGGCACGATTTTAAATAAATATAAATTAATTTAAACTTATTTAAACTTTTAAATTTACGTTTGGATAAGTTTGAAGCTGAAGGTGACCCCATTGTCTGGAGGGAGTCAAACCCATAAAAAACCGGAAATTTTGGAGACAAACCTCCCACTGTGTCCCGGGTTGTGCCTGTGGCTTTCTTCACCTCCAGCTCCGTGCCGGCCGCGCCGTTTCCACGTCTGGGAATGCTGAAATCGCTCCCCACCTACCCCCTCATTACGGGCAGGGTGGGGAATGTCTAATCTGGAGAAGAAAAGAGAGATATTTTTATTCAGGGGTGTGCCAACACCGTTTCCAAATCACCTTTTTAATGTGCAGGTGGGGAGGCGAGGAGCAGGATCCCGGCCCGTGCTGTCGACACCGGGAGGTGACACCAAAAGGTGACACCAAAAAAGGTGGCACCCTCAGACACCGGAGGCAAAAAAACATGGCCGGGGAAGGCAAAGCAGGAGCAGGAATTCCCCCCAAAAAAATGGTTGGGGAAAAGGAGGAATTAGCACCTCAAATTCCAGAATTTTGGGTCCAGGCTCGTCCTCGGGAGTGACTCAGAGG
Organism: Rhabdornis inornatus; assembly: GCA_013397075.1. NCBI lineage: Eukaryota > Metazoa > Chordata > Aves > Passeriformes > Rhabdornithidae > Rhabdornis > Rhabdornis inornatus. The sequence continues at coordinate 24,640 of VWZS01009125.1, forward strand.
TGCCACTTCTGTGACATCTTGGGGATGTGGAAAAGGTTTTAAAAATCAGGGCAAACAATCCCACACTTGGAGCAGGAATTCCCAGGGAAACGAGGAATTTGTGCCTCGAATTCCTCCCGAGGAAGCCAAACCTGTGAGGATCCAAGCCCTGCCTTGGAGGTGCCACTTTTGCGACATGGTGGGGGCATGGAAAAGGTTTTAGTTGGGAATCATGGGGGAAAAAAACAACCTGAGCACACCTGGACTGGACATTCCCAGGAAATGAGGAGTTTGAGCCTCAAATTCCTCCAAATCTTTGGGGATCCAGGCTTTGGGAATGTGACTTTTGTGTCCTCTTGGAGGCCTGGAAAAGGTTTAAATAAGGGATTATGGAGAAAGTTTAAATCAGGAATTATGGGAAAGGTTTAAATCAGGAATTATGAGAGAAGTTTAAATCAGGAATCATGGGAAAGGTTTAAACCAGGAATTATGGGAAAAGGTTTAAACCAGGAATTATGGGAAAGGTTTAAATCAGGAATTATGGGAAAGGTTTAAACCAGGAATTATGGAAAAAGTTTAAATCAGGAATGATGTGGAGCTCCTCAAATCCCATCCTGGATTCTGGAACATTCTCATCCCCATCCATCACCTGTCAGTCACTGGAATTTTTCCATTTTTCCTCTGGGATCATGGGAGTGCCTGGAAAATCCAGAGGAAGTGGCCGGAGGGACCTGCAGTCCCTGTGGCCAAACCCTGACACACCAGCTGTGGCCAGCACTGGGAATTGCTGGAATTCCCGGGATATTTGCAATAAATCAGGGATATTTCATCAGGAAGTGAAGGAGCCTGGAAAATCTTCCTCATTTCTTGGGGAAAAAAAAAAAAAAACAAAAAAAAAGAGAGAGAAAATTTAGATTTCATTCCTGGGTTTGGGGATGGGAATTAGAGAAAGGAAACCGCAAGATCCCGTTCCAAACTGGGATTTTGGAGAGATTCCCAATCTCTCGGGATTTCTGGAGATCCCTCCAGGTGCTCCCCCGGCAAAACGATCCCTAAAACTCATTCCTGAGTGGATGTGAGTCCAAATTTTGTGGGATCTCTGCGCAGGGATGGGGCGAATTATGAATGAATTAATTATTAATTAATTAACAAATCACCCCCTTGATGAGCAGCCCTGGGTGTGCCCTCGGTGGAAAACACGCAATCCCCCGCAGCCGGGAGAGGAGGGAATCTCTGCCAGACTTTGACTGAGGTCCAGGGGGTGGGAGCGGAGCCGGTTCCGGTTGTGAAAGATTCTGGTCACCGAGTTTAATCCGGAGTCATCGGCTCTTCCGTGGGGATATAAAAGCTGCTCCTTCGGGAAGCTCCACACCCGCGGCGGCTCCTCCTGAGCTCCCTCCTCGAGCAGGACGCGCCAGGTGAGTCCTTCCCTGCCCAGGTGAGGGGTTTTGGTGCCCCCAGGTTGGAAAAATGGGATTTTCCCCGGGGTAGGAAAAATGGGATTTTTTTTTTTGCATCAGAAAAATGGGATTTTTCCCCAGGGTTGGACAAATGGGATTTTTTTTCCTGCCATTTTCTTTCCCTGTCTGGGGTTGTTTCCCCTTAAAAATTCCGCCTACAACGGGTGGAAAATCGTACTGTGGAATTTTGGGATATAGAAGCTGTCGCTTTGGGAAACTCCACAGCGGCTCCTCCTGAGCTCCCTCCACGTCAGGTGAGTCCTTCCCTGCCCAGGTGAGGGGTTTTGGTGCCCTAGGGTCGGAAAAATGGATTTTCCCCAGGGTTGGAAAAATGTGATTTTTCTTGAGGTCAGAAGAATGAGATTTTCCCCAGGGTTAGAAAAATGGGATTTTTTTTCCGCCATTTTCTCTCCCCGTCTGGGGTTGTTTCCCCTTAAAAATTCCTCCTACAATGGGTGGAAAACTGTATTATGGAATTTTGGGATGTAAAAGATGCCCCTTTGGGAATATCCACACTGGGGAGGCCCCTCCTGAGCTCCCTCCGCACCAGGTGAGTCCTTCCCTGCCCAGGTGAGGGGTTTTGGTGCCCTAGGGTCGGAAAAATTAGATTTTTCACAGGGTTGGAAAAGGGGGATTTTTTCCAACATTTTCTTTCCCAATCTGGGGTTGTCTCCCCCCAAAACTTCCGCCGTATTGTGGAATTTTGGGGGTTTTGAGGCACCAATCAGTGGTTTGGGACATTTTGGGTCGGAACTCTGCGATAATTCTTTCCTGGACTGACAAGAATCCCGTGGGTAACCAAAGGGGAGATGGTGGAGCAGCTTCCCGGATTTCTGGGGATCCCGTTTCCGTTTCCATGGATAAAATCCTCAATCCACCTGAATTTCGTGGCCTCGGGTGTGGCTCCTGCTCTGGGGGTCTCAAGGAGCTGGGCAGACGTGGTGGTTCCAAAAACTGGTATCAAATACTGGGATTGGTATCAAATACTGGGATTTATATAAAATACTGGGAATATTATCAAATATTTTTGAATATTATCAAATACTGGATTAGTATCCAATACTGGGATTGTTATCAAAGGATTTTTCCCACTCAAAACTCACAGTCCTGAGATTTTCCCAGTTTTCCTCTTTGGCTGCTTTTCTTGAGTTCCCTCCAAATCCACTTTTTTTCCCCGAGCTTTTTAAATTTGAGATTCCAAGGAAAAAAATGAGCAGAGGGAAGGAAGGAAGGAGAATCCCAGGAAAAAACGAGCAGAGGGAAGGAAGGAAGGAAGGAACCCCTGGTGCCGTTTGTCTCCTCTCCAGCTCTGCAGCCTTTTCCCGGCTTTGTTAGGCTGGGCTTTGCCTCTGCTCCTCGTTTTAGGCACAGCTATTCCCTGATCCTGCAGGGAATGGGATGAGATCCAAAAAAAAAAACCCCAACACGGGCCAGGAAACTGAACTCCCCAAAATTCAGGCTGAACTTCAACATCCTCAGTGATTTAACTCCAGGACCTGCTTGCTTTGGGACTGGGATTAAATTTAAACCGGCGGGGTCGATCTAGGAGCTCAAGGCCCCAAAAAAGGCGAATTTTAGTTTAAAATCTGCTGGGTTCTCTCCCTGATTTTGAATTCCAGGCTCACTCAGGATGTCGCAGCAGCAGAAGCAGCAGCAGCTGATCCCTCCCCAGTGCCAGCAGAAATGCGGCGCCGTGCCCAAGGGGGCCCAGCAAAGCCAGGCCCAGCAAAGCCAGGCCCAGCAAAGCCAGGCCCCCAAAGGCCAGGCCCCCAAAGGCCAGGCTGTGAAGAGCATCCCGCAGCAGCAGCAGCAGCAGTGCTGCAAGCAGAAGTAGGAGCCACCCCAAAATCCCAAAATCCCCAAATCCCAAAATCCCCAAATCCCAAATCCTGCTTTTCCCACCTCTCCTGGCTCCCGGGAACGTCTCCGGACCTGCAGCCGCCTGCTTTGCTCGCCAGCAGAAATTACCTCACAACGAGATGAGCTTAATTAGCTTGAAAAAAATAATCAACGAATCGCGGGGCTGGTTTTAATTCCGAATTTAATTTGGGATCTGGCGCAATAAAATGCTGGAATGACTGCGTGGTTTCTTCCTGTTTTTTTTTTTTGGTGGTTTTCTCCCGTTTTTCCTTCTCTTTCTTTTTTATTTTGCCCTCCAAAAAAATCAACTTTAATCACACACAAACCCCGGCTTTTGTAAGCTCAGCTTCCTCTTCATCTTTATCAGGAGAAGCCATTGAAAATCCCCAAAACTTGGAATAAAAATCCCCCAAACTTGATTTTAAAATTCCCACAGTTTGGTCTAAAAATCTCCAAAACTCGGTATAAAAATTGCCACA
>VWZS01009126.1:253-12614 GCA_013397075.1 Rhabdornis inornatus
TAAGCTAACGGTATGGTTTTTGCAGTTTGCCAAACACCCCACGCTGGATAGTGTCCCTTTTTATCCCTTATTAAACTTTTTAAAATTCTAAAGAGTGAGCTTTGTTTTTCACAGAGCCATGCATGGACCTGATGGATCTGCCTATTCCTATAAATATTATTCCTTGTCCTGGAAGAATCAAGGAAATCGCTACCTGTGCTCCTGATCTTTCTACCAGTTGTCCCAAGGCCTTGAAGTCTCTTTTGATTGCCCTTGGACTTCTCTTTGTTATTTCATCACTGCCAGTTTGAACAATCAATAGTAGATAGTAATCAGAGGGCCTTACTAGACTGGAGAGTTTTCCAGTAATGTCCCTTATCTGTGTCCCTGGGAGACAGCAGACTTCCCTGTGATTTGGATTTGGTCTGCATATTGGGCCCTTTGTTCCCCTTAGAAGGGAGTCTCCTATTACAACTACTCTTCTTAACAGAGGAGGTCTTGATGCAGGGTACAGGTAGTGTTGCTGTAAGAGGCTCCACTATCCCAGAAGGACCTTTGCCCAACTGAGTAGTTCCAAAGCCTCATACCTGTTGCAGAAGATACCAGTCCTACTTGTCATAATCTGAGAAGGAGGAGGAATCTTCCTTCTAGTACGTGCAGTGGCCTGCTTCCAGCCTTCATCTTTAACAGACCCTTGACTAACAGTTCCCTAATTACCCTACAGGGTTCTGAGTCCACCTGCTTCTTCACTGCAATAGAGGTTTGAGACTCCCAAGAGTCTTGATAATACTGTAGCATCTTTGAAAATAATCAATCTCCTGCTTATTCACTTGAATACTATGTAGCCTGTTCACTCCTTCCTGTTGCTCCTTGTGCTAGTTTGACCTGACACTCCTTTACCTGGTGTCTTGGGAATGGTTTTCATCCCGTATCCTTTTTCTTTTTTTGTCTCCGGAAATGGTCACTGCCCCCCTCCACTTTACTTGCTTGGGAGCCCAGAGCCAGTGTGTGCTGCACTGGGAGCCTGCCACCCCCCCATCAGGGCCACTCACTCTGCGCAGCCCAACCCTCGGGACCAGCCATCCCCAGTGAGCTATCCAGGGGAGCGATTCCCTGCCCAGCCCCGATGTTCTCTGCCACTGCTTCAGGGTTTCTTGCTACACTTAAACCCAACACCTTGAGACCCCACAGCTTCTGGCACAGCCCCAGAGATTCTGCTACATTTTGTTTGACACCCTCAGGTGTGCCTGCCTCTGCTGTTCCAGCCCGCTACTCTGAGGTTCCTGCTACAGCCCATTTCACCATCCAAAGGGGCACTGAGACTGGCTGCTCCTGTGGGTTTGTAAAAGAAGCCCCTTTTTTATCTCTCCCACCAGCTCACCTGACATTACTGCATAGAGAGAGGCAGCTGAGCTCGCACCACAGCGCCCCTTGCAGCCGCGGGAGAATCATTGCACTTGCCCTGCCCAGCCTGGAGCCAACAGCACCCCTGCCAGCTGTGACCATAACTACATCAAAGGGGAAAGTGCCTGACAGCTGAAAGAAGGCTGTTATTTGGTATCTGTTTTTGTTTGTTGTTGCTGCCATCATTGTTGTTTGTCTTGTTATTATATAGATTCTAGTAAAGAACTGTTATTCCTTTTCCCATATCTTTGCTTGAAAGCCCTGTAATTTCAAAATTATAATAATTTGGAGGGAAGGGGGCCATATTTTCTATTCCAAGGGAGGTTCCCACCTTCCTTGGCAGACACCTGTTTTTTAAACCAAGACATCTGGCAACACAGCTCCTCAACCACAGCACACCTTCTGCAAAAGGACTGTTTGTCAGCCCCAGCCTTGCAAAGAGGCATCAGGCAATCCTGACAATCTGTGACCTGGAGAGCTGCATCTACCATTAGCAGGTCCGGCTGCCTGGAAGACTGACATGGCTGGTTCAGTGACTCCTGCAGCTACGTGGGATTGAGCTTTACTGCATGGCAACACCAAAACTGAGGAAGCTTGAACTAGTATGCTAACAAGACTGGGGCTAAAAGGATGTCTTTGCTCTTCCTTATCAGCTGCTGAGTCTGTTTGCTGCCTCTATTGGCTGCTCAGAGATGGCCAGAGAGGTGCTCCACCTGCTCACCCTACCGCATGAACTGCCACGCCACACCCTCGCTGATGTGCTGAGCTCCTTGGAACCATTTAAATCTCCCTTGGTTGCTCCCCGCACTACCTCCTCCTCACCTGGTTGGCTGCTGAGGGCTTCCAGGTCCGGACAAGGCTGGGGGCTGCTGCTTGGATGTCCCTGAAGTCGAGAACCCCCCGTACAGCTCAGTCTCAGCCCCCGGACTTTCCTTCAGTCATGGCCACTTGTTTGGTTCTTGCTATTGCCTCACTTATTATCTGTTGGTCAGGTTTGTATCTTCTGTGTTGTTCCTTGCTTCCTTCCTTTCTTTTTACCCCCTTTTTCATTAAAAAGATCCTTGACCGGATACCCTTTAGGGAGTTGAGGTGGATTGACCTTGTCTGGATACCAGGTGCCCACCAAGCCATTCTATCACTCCCCTTCCTCAAATGGACAGGGCCAGGAAAAAAAAAAAGACAAAAGAATTGTGGGTCGAGATAAGAAGAGGAAGATCACTCAGCAATTACCATAAGAGGTGAAACAAATTCGACTTGGGGAAATTAATTTAAATTTATTGCCAATCAAAGGTCAGAATAGGATAATAAGAAATAATGATTAAAAAAAATCTTAAACCACCTTCCCTCCCTTTCGTCCTGAGCTCAATTTCGTTCCTGAATTCTCTACCTCCTCCCTCCAAGCAGTATACAGGGACAGGGAATGGGGGAGCCTGGAGCCCCTCCTCCCCTTCTTTCTTAACTTACCTTGGTATCTGCAGAGTTGTTTCTCTCACATATTCTCACTCCTCTCTTCTGGTTGCTGTTGCACAGAACCTTTTTCCCCTTCTTAAATGTTATCACAGGGATGCTACCACCAGTGCTGATTGGCTCAGCTTTGGCCAGTGGCAAGTTGGTCTTGAAGCTGGCTACATCTGACTGTCAGACATGGGGGAAGTTTCTGACATATTACAGAAGCTATCCCTGTAGCTCCCCCCCACTACCAAAACCTTGCCATGCAAACTCAATACATGAGCAGATACTCTCCTCTTCTACATAGCCTTACAGATACTACTCCCAGCTCAACGTCAGCACAGACAGCACATTCACCAGAGCATGTTTTTGATTTTTTTTTTCCTTTGGAGAAAACCTGATATTTTTGAAAGGTTACTATGAAACACTGAATATGTTTCATATGCAAAAGATAAGCAAAGGGACTCTGTCTGTCTGCTGTTTTTCCAAGCTGCTCACCACATGGAACAGTGGTGAGCACTGAGAAGCTTTTACTCAGCTCAGTACATCCTGGGCACTTGGGTGACTAGTGCTGGAGCCTGGTCCCTATTACCCATGACCAGAAAGCTGGAGGAAAAGACTGGAAGAGGTCATGCTGGGCAGGTTTCTGTTGGATACAGAATATCAGCAAACTGATATTTGTTATTTCTGATTTTTAGTTCAGCTTGCTGCAGTCTAAGGCCAGAGGTGGTACCTGAGGAAAACACCCGAAAGCAACCTGGTAAACTGGTGAACTCTCCACCAGGGCTAAGAAAGTCTGAGGGTTTGGGATGACATGGTGTCTTGGGGTGACTCTATGATGCTTGTATCCCCAATCATCTGTTCTGTTGGTGTTGAATATTGAGTTCTGCAGCTTTAAGACTGATTCCAGGAGTGAAGGAGGAGAGAAGAGGTGCAGAGTTTATCAGAGACTGCACTTGTTCCCCCGCATCCTTCACACAGACTATGTTGTCTGCAGTGGACAGCAGGAGAGAGTTCTCCTTTTGCTCTTGGTTAGCTTTTCTAGCTGAGGCAAAGAAGCTCCCTGGACTGTGTTTTTTTTCCTTTTTCTTGGAATTGTTCAAACCTGCTCTGGACTGAAGACCTAGAGGAGCACCAGGAGCTCACACCTGTGGCTCACCAGGCCTGGCCTGGGCCACGGCATTTCCCAGTGCTGGAGGGACTGAGAACAGACTGAGTGAGCTGGGCTGCAACCCACGAAAGGGACTCTTCTGAATCTGTCATCTCTTTGGAGCGGTGAGAGGTTTTGCTGTTTAGTATTGTTCATTTTTGTGCTGGGAAGTGCTTTGCTTGTTAAATAAACAGGTTTTTTCCACTTTTCTCCGAGGAAATATTTCCCCAAACCAGTTGGGGGAGGGACTGCTTGAATCTGTTTCCTAGAGGGACCCCATTTAGAGGTTTCCTCCCATATTTGCCCTAAACCAGGACACATGGTAAAGAAGTTTGTCTGCAAACCAGTCCTGGACAGAGAAGAGACATCTGCCATACAGAGACACCAATGGGTTCCAGATGACAGGTCAAGTGGCAGACTTCAGACTGAAGCCATTTGCAGCTGCTTGCTCTAGTTAACTTTTGAACATGGTGTTGAATGCTGAAAAAATAACGAGCACCTTGCAAGCACCTGCCCTTCAGACTGAGAGATTTTTGTACTCTGAAAAGGCACTCAAAAGAAGTGCTTCTGTGAATAAAACTCAGGTGCTCAGAAGTCTGCATAAATATGGCCATAAGTGTACATACAAGCTAGGGTTATGTATTTGTGCCTTTTACATTATTTAAGTAATACTTTCCTTATCATCAGCTGAGAAAGAAAGGTTCAAAGCCTAGGAAAAGGTTGCTGAGAAGAAAAAGGGAAAAGGGAAGCAGTCCCTACAAAGTGGTTGTCCTACTAAAGCTGCACTAAGACTATTTTCTGTTAGTGTGACCAGGCATCTAGAGAAATGTTGGGTATCAGGCAGTGTTTTATTAAACAAGGTATTTAAATAGAGATATACAGAGGTGCCTTTCTGTCAAAATGGCAGCCATATTTTTTATCATTAACAGACATAAGCTGCAAGATCACTTCCTGCCAAACTGAGGTAATGGTGGTGGTACTTTAATGTCTTGACCTCTTTCCAGTTTCTTCTCACAGTCCACTAGATAGTTGACTCCATCAATGACAATCTGAACTAGTTCTACCTACAACAAAAATAAAAACAATAATAATAAAAGATTTAGGCAATGCTGTTAATAGAGGAAGGAAAAAATTGGCTTGTATGGCAAAGACTGCAAGTAAAGCCAGACCCAAGGAAAATCATGACCTGGACACAGAGATCACACATGCTGTGACACAGGAAATATGGGTCATGCATTGGTCAAGTGGACGCCCATAGTAATTCCCTTCTCCCTACCCCTTCTCCTGTTCATGCTGAGCTTGGCCTTCTGACATTAGAAATTTTCAAATAGTCCCCTAATTTCCACCAAATTCTGCTCCTACACATATCCCTATATAAACAGACAAACAGAAATGCTCAAATAAAAGGTTTAGGTATGAGTTTAGAGACCTATTTCAAATGTTACCACTCTGAGAATACAAGATGCTGAGAACTACAGCGTGTCAAACCCATGGATTCCCATTTGCTGTGTTCTCACAATTTACATATTAGGACAAAGAAAGTGAAAAGGCAGTGCCATGGATGTTTAGAGTCACTGGGCAGTTCTCTCTGAAGCAACAAATGCCAGTGTAAGTAAAGAGGGTCTGGTGTTTTGCCAACAGCATCTTGTGAGGTTTGGATTAATGCCTTTATCCAAATGTGTTTGGGCTTAAAAGCTATGGAATGTTGGTCTGACATTTGGTAAATGACTGTGGAGACTACTGGCACTTTTTCTTTCTTCTATATAAAATAGGATAGTTGTATTGATGGATTGTATCTTGATGGATAGTAATGAGATATATGAGTAATACTGAAATAACTCAAACAATCGTGGAGACCCCTCCCTTACTGTTTAGCATGCTTAAAGCATCTATACATATGTGCTTACTTCTTGATGTTTTAGACTGTTGTTTACTTATATTCTGTGAAATACAACAGCTTTATTCAAGATACAGTCAGTACTGTAGAAGAAAGAATGCACTGCATACAAATGGACACTAATGAATTGCGGAGGATAATCTATACATCATCAACTGTAGAAACTAAAACTTATTCTGTGATATTAAGATACTACTATGGTTTTGTGCTATTTAATTTTAAAGCCATATAGTTCTTTGAGTGACTGAAAAAGCAAAAATTATGTTCTCCTATGAGAAAACAGTCAACTTATAACTAATTGGAATGGGAGTGCAAGGAGGGGAAGAGACACTCCTTTCCCCAGTCCAGTAGTAGCGTGAGCCCTGAAAGCTTCTGGATGCATGGGGTAGAGGAAGGAAGTGGGGGTTCCTTCACATGACTGGGAGTTGGTAGGATGGCAGGACTAGACTTTTGGCCACAGCTGTTTAGACTAACTTGGTGTGGTAGGTTGACCTTGGTTGGATGTCAGTTGCCCACCAAGCCACTCTATCACTCCCTTCCTCAGCTGGATGGGGGGGAGGAAATAATATGGTAAAAAAACCTCATGGGTCAAGATTAAGGCAGTTTGCTAAAGAAAAAGCAAAGGTCGCACATGTGCAAGCAATGCAAAAAATCCACAAAGATTCTATTCTCTACTTCCTGTTAGCAAGTGATCTATGGCCTCTTCCCAGGAAGCGGGGCTTCAGCATGCGTAGTGGTTTCTCCGGAAGGCAAACATTGTAAATAACGGCTGCCCCCCCTCCTTCCTCCTCTTTTTCTTAGCTTTTATATCTGAACTGATGTCATATGGTATGGAATATCCCTTTGGTCAATTTGGGTTAGCTGTCCTGGTTATGCCCCCTCTCAAGATCTTGCCCACCCTCAGCCAACTGCTGAGGGGGGCATAATGTTGAGAGATAGCACTGATGCTGCACCAGTGCTGCTCAGCAGTAGCCAAAACACTGGTGTGTTATCAACACCTTTCTGGCTACCAATGCAAAGCACAGCATTAGGGGGGCTGCACAGGGGAAAATTAATGCCATCCCAGCCAAACTCAATACAGTAAAAGTGCATGACTGTGAATCCTAAAAGGAAAACTGCATGTTAATCCATTCTTAATGTCAGTGCTTGATTCCCTGTGTTGGTTAGTCCTAAAATCCTGCTTCTTTCCTCAGCATTTTCCACTGAGTATATCAGATACCTGTCCAATGTACAGTATGTAGCTGTGTTCCCAGTGTACAACTTCAGTGAACCTCATTCTGAAAAATGGAGAGGGACTTTTTACAAGGACGTGTAGTGATAGGACAAGGGAGAATGAGTTCAAATTGAGAGAGTAGGTGTAGATTAGATATTAGGAAGAAATTCTTTACTGTGAGGGTGGTGAGGCACTGGCACAGGTTGCCCAGAGAAGTTGTGGATGCCCCATCCCTGGAAGTGTTCAAGGCCAAGCTTGATGGGGCCCTGGGCAACCTGATCTAGTTGGTGACATCCCATCTGATGGCAGAGGGGTTGGAACTAGATGATCTTTAAAGTCCCTTCCAACCCAAACCATTCTATGATTTTATGATTCTTAGATACGTATCTCATGCCCAGCACTCGAGAGACAACCTGTACACCTAGCTCATAGTTGTGTACTCCAGGAGGTATTTGGGTATAAAAGTTCATGCTGTGATGCTGAGAAACATTGTCCCAAGGGAATTCTGTTACCACAACCAAATGTTTCTAGTACCTGCATGCTTTCAACAAAATGCTTCAGCACATGATGTAAACCACTCACATTTATGAAACTTGCTCAGGAACTTGTCATATTTGGCAAACATTGCATGCACAGTAGAAGTTTTTTTGCTGTGTAAGCCTTTTCATTGGATCAAATTCACAAGGAGAAAAAACTGCCATAACTCCAAAAAATTACTCTGAATTCCTAGTGAACTCAGATAGAGGGAAACAGTCTTAGTGCAGATCTGAGTTTAAAAGAAAGGAATAAAACAAACAAGTTACCTCTGATCGACCCATGCGGTCCAGGTTGGAGATATCATACACGTCTGCTACAGCTGCTGTGTCCACTCCACCAGTGCCACGTTTCTGTAGCCTCAAGTTATCCAGGATTTTTGGAAACCTGGGATCCTAACAGAAGAAATAGGTTTGTGCATATTTTCTTTTTCCTTGCTTATTATTATCCATGATCTAATGCCATCTCCAGAAAGACAGGCAGAGACAATTTCCTCTGTCTTTGGATTATAGCCTGTCTTGGTGTTTGTCTGCTGAGTAGATTAATTTCCATAACAAATATAATAATTTTCATAATACAAGTATGCTCAGTCATGCATTATGCCTGGGACCTAGCTGTTGCACATCTTGCAAACATCCAATTGCTGTAAACTGTCATTTTTTGTTTCTTTATAAATCACATGAAGACCTAATTTACATCACTGGCCTTTTAAGCAATTTATGTACTTTGCTAAGTTTTGGCAGCTTTACATGGACTCCAGCACGTAAACCGGTTCCTAGGTTCGAAGGACAGGTCAGAATGTATCCAAGACGTTCATTCCACATGAACTCCCAGCCTCGTTCTTTAATCAATCTTTCAACCTATGAAGGAAAAAAAAAAGAGGAAAAAATAAAGAACTGCATACAAAAATCTCTTCTGACAGTTGTTTCTAGATGAAATTCTTTTCACTTTGTATCTATGTTGATGATTAACTTCACTATTTACCAATGGAGGTGCATATAGATATACTGAAGTAAAGTCTGGTTTGGCTCTAGTATGAACCTTTGTATTCATCAAGCATCAAGTTCCCCAGCAAATATTACAAAAATTTCTTCATAATTTTCTAACTACCATTAACTTGAAGGCTCTTTGGCACTTTATCACATGGCCTTAGCCCATGAAACTATATGGTTACATAATAATTCTGACTTTTACCTACAGTATAAATGATTTTCTAGCCTAGGTGCTTTTAGAGCAAAGTTGCAAAACACAAATCCAAACATCTCAAATACTGTGGAGCAAACAAAAGGAGCCAAAGCCTAGTTTTATGTAATTTTCAAGATGATTACATGATGCTAGGTGAAGGATACTTGATTTCTAAATGCTTAAATTTCATAGCCCTGCTTCCACTATGAAAAGACTATATAGGTCCTCTATAATGATTTTCATTAGTAATTCTAAAACCCAGTTACAAAGGAGATTGAAATAATTATCCTCAGAAATATCACAAAGGTCTATTGATCTTTGAATAAGCCACTATTCTGTCCACTCAGACACATTTCTGAGACTTAGTTCTGTGACTCAAATACAATTTCGGTTCATTAAAACCAGTGTCAGAAGAGAATCACATACCTATGCCAGTTCATGTTCACAAGTCCTCTGCAATATAGGCAAATATTTCCATTCTGCAGAAGAATACAAAATAATGGACTGTCCTGACATTTAAATATTGTGTGAGGACACAGAAATTGCTTGTAAGAAATTAGATCTTATTTCCTGCCTCATACACTTGCTCTGGTCACAGTTTCCAAAGCTATCTGACCATCTCATATGTCAGTGTCCAGAGGTCCACTTTTCTTGAACAAGAGATAAGCACAGTTGCAGAGGTAAACATGGAAACATCCACAAGCTATGTCACTTAGACCCCAATCCTGTACATTATTCAGTCTCATGGATATGCCTAAAAAGCATACCAGATCCTAGTGAACCACCATGCCAATGAAGCATGCACTAGGCACTTTTGTTTTTCCATGTTCCCAAACTCACCACATACTCAAAATTTCTTAGAGATGCTCTGAACTTACCTTCAGGGACCACTTCCTCAATCAGATAATCATAGAATCATATAATGGCTTGGGTTGGAAAGGACCTTAAAGATCATCTAGTTCCAACCCCCCTGCCATGGGCAGGGACACCTTTCAATAGTCCAGGTTGATCAGATCTTCATCCAACCTGGCCTTGAACACTTCCAAGGATGGGGCATCCACAACTTCTCTGGGCAACCTGTGCCAGTGCCTCACCACCCTCACAGCAAAGAATTTCTTCCTAATGTCTAATCTAAACCTACTCTCTTTCAATTTGAACCCATTCTCCCTTGTCCTATCACTACATGCTCTTGTAAACAGTTTCTCTCCATCTTTCTTGTAGGCTCACTTCAGGTACTGGAAGGCCGCAATTAGGTCACCCTAAAGCCACCTCTTTTCCAGGCTGAACAAACCCAATTATTTCAGCCTTTCCTCATAGCAGAGGTGTTCCCTCCCTCTANGTTTTCATAGAAGAGTTGCTCCAGCCCTCTGATCACCTTTGTGGCCTCCTCTGGACTTACTCCAACAGGGCCATGTCCTTTTTGTGTTGGGGGCCAGAAATCTGGATGCAGCACTCCAGGTGAGGTCTCACATTAGCATAGTAGAAGGGCAGCATCACATCCCTTGACCTGCTGGCCACATTTCTTTTGATGCAGGCCAGGATACAATTGGCTTTCTGGACTGCAAGCACACATTGCCAGCTCATGTCCAGCCTCTCATCCACCAGCACCTCTGTGGCCTTCTCAGCAGAGCTGCTTTTGATGTGTTCATCCCCCAGCCTGTATTGATACCAGGGGTTGTCCCTACTCAGGTACAGCACCTTGCACTTGGTCATATTAAACCTCATGAGATTCCTATGGTCCCACTTCATAAGCCTGCCCAGGTCCCTCTGGACGGCATCCTGTCCTTCAGGCATGTCAACTGCACCACTCAGGTTGGTGTCATCTGCAAACTTGCTGAGGGTGCATTCAATCCCTTTGTCTATGTTCTTGAAGACACTGAATAACACTGGCCCCAATACAGACCCCTGAGGGACACCACTCACCACTGATGTCCAGTGGGACTCTGAGCCACTGACCACTACCCTCTGGATGTGACTGTCCAACTAATTACTTATCTATCTAATAGTCCACTTATCAAATCCATCTCTCTCCAGTTCAGAGAGAAGGATGTTGGGGGGGACCATGTCAAAGGCTTTATAGAAGCTCAAATAAATATCTGTAGTTCTTTCTTTGTCCACTTATGTAGTCACCCCATCATAGAAGGCCACTAGGTGGGTCAGGCAGGACTTGCCCTTGGTTCAGTAGTACTGGCTGCCTTGAATCACCTCCCCATCCTCCATGTGTCTTAACATAGCTTCTAGGAGGATCTTTTCCATGATCTTCCCAAGCACAGAGGTGAGGTTGACAGGTCAGTAGTTCCCAGGGTCCTGCTTTCTACCCTTTTTAAAGATGGGGACAATGTTTCCCTTTTTCCAGTCACCTGGGACTTCACCTGACTGCCAAGACTTTTCAAATATCATGCAGAGTGGCTTGGCAACTACATCAGCCAATTCCTCCAGGACTCTGGGTTGCATCTTATTGGGTCCCATAGACTTTTGCACATTCAGGTTCCTCTGGTGGTCATGAACCTGATCATTGCTTACAGTGGGAAGCACTTTGCTCCCCAGTCCCCATCCTGCTGTCTTATCCATAGGAGAAGTGTGGGAAGAGAGGTTGCCATTGAAGACTGAAGAAAAAAATTGTTGAGCACCTCAGCCTTCTCATCCATTGTTACCAGTTCACCAGCATTGTTTATCAGGAGGGGTACACCTCCTTTGACTTTCCTTTTCTGGTTAATATACATGTAGAAGCCATTATAGTTCCCTGCTTTCCCTACTTTGCCATGTGGTATTTGTTTGGGTTTTTTTCAGGTGAAGGCCTGTGCTGGTGACTTTGAAGCAATATGGGAGTGTACAATTGTATAAACTATACAGCAGTTGGGGATCTCCTGAGACAGGGGAGTCTAGAAATCCAGAGAAGCTGGAGTGAAAGCTGCTTTTCCAGAGTGAGAGGAATAAAGCAATTGTTCCAAGGAAAAAGAAAAAAAACCATTTCTTTAGCCATTCAGTGCTGAAGATTGTAATATAAAAGCTAAAATTACATTTTGCCTATTTTTCCTACAACTCAGCTAACAATTTGTTTCCTTCTTTGTCGGGAAGGATAAGAATTTGACAGGAAGGTCTCATAGATATGTATGTATAACAGAAAGATCTTTGAACGTAGAATCTGAAGAAGGAATAGAAATGATAGCAAGTTTTGATATAGAAGAAAAGAACTGCTGAGCCAGTCTTACTGGGTAACTAGAAGGCAAAGAGCAAGTGAGTTGGAAGGGGCTTTTATGACTTAGAGCAAAGGATAAATCCACCTCAAACAAAAGATGTTTTTACAAAGCAAAAAGATTTTCACAGACAAACAAGAAAGCCAATGTTGCAAGTAGAGAAAAGATCTCAGAATTTTCCACTGCAAGAAAACTGAAAAACAACTTCTACCTTAAACTGTAACATACTAACTTTTTGTGATTGGAAATAGTAACATGAATATGGTAATGTTAGTAGTTAGGATAGGCTATAGGTAATAGTAAAAGTATTGATTGGTTGTCATGTATTAAGATGCTCTGTAATGAAAAGTATA
>VWZS01009127.1:0-43840 GCA_013397075.1 Rhabdornis inornatus
GGGTGATGGCATTTGTCTCCCCACTGTTAAATGTGATGGATCCTGGCTTTTTTGGGGATGGTTGAACACCTGCCTGTCCTGGGGAATGGGAGAATGGATTCCAAGATTTGCTTTGCTTGCAAATGTGCCTTTTGCTCTACCTATTAAACTGTCTTCATCTCAACTCACAAGTTTCTTACTTTTGCTTTTCCAGTCCTCTCCCAAATCCCACCAGTGGGGATGGGGCTTAGGTGCTGACTGGTACATGCTGTCCTTCCCATCTGGGAAGGCAAGGGGTTCCAGCAGAAGCATTTCAGATATTTCCTTCTTAGGAAAGCTCTCCACCCGGTTTTCACCCTAAAAAAAGAGATGGTTCAGGTCATGCCACCTGTCAATGCCTCATTTAAAATGTGGACAGAGTCTCTCCCAGGCACATCCCAGCCCAGTGCCAAGGTAACCACTTGCAAATGCACTCAGCAGAGTAACCCGTTGTGTCAGGGCTCTGCACACAGCCAGAAGTGCTTGTAAATCCCATTCATGGAACTAAAGACCACTTTACCTTCCAATGAGCAGGCTGGGTGTGGACCTGGCTCTGAATTCAGCGATTCTTTCTCTTTGCCTATGACCCTTCAGCCCTCTCCCCTTTGCCTCACACACCCCTGAGCAGGGACAGCACCTCCGGGGAGCTCACATGGTGCTCTTTGTGCTACCATGGAAGCCACATCCTCCTCTCTACTGTTGGAACCCTGAAACCTGGGAGATTTGAGCTTTCTGTGCTTTCTGGCACTGACCCCCTGCAGAACACTGCTTTGGGCTTGAGGCCTTGGAGAAGGCTTCCAAAATTTGAGTGATGGAGTTAAAATCACGGGTGTGTAGTTAGAATAGAAGTGTGTGATTTCACATGGTGAAGAGTTTGGAATTTGGGGTTTTTAGAATATAGTAATAGGTAGAGGACAACCTATAGGACAATGGATGTTCTTGGGTGTTGTCTCTTTCTGTTTTCTTCCTCCTTCTTCATGGTTTCAGGTAGTAGTTTTTGGTTGGACAGTCAGTGCTGCACTGTGGGTCACAGGTGTTTGGTTATTGGGTCAAAAATATAAATAATATAGGTGTTAGTTCCTTATTGGACTGTTTAGCTTTAAAAGATCTTGTAGCAGCTGGATTCAGCTCCATTTTGCTCACTTTTAGCTAGAAGTGTTGTAGAACTCCCTGTACTTTAGATAAGATTTAATAAACAACCAAGTCCAAATATGAGAAATTCATCTCCTTCGTGTTTTAATCCTGGCTCTGAGTGAAGACAGAAGAAAATGAAGACAAGCCACTAATTAGGTGGTGCAGCTAACCCATTACACCTACCAACCTGTCAGTGAGTTATTGAGAGCAGTGACAAAAAGCAGAAATAGGATCACCCAAAATGGGTTCAGTGTGCTCACTGTTCTACAATTGGTATCCAACACAGGCTGCTCCTGGGAGAGCAGCACCTGAACCACTCACCCATCACTCTCCTGCTCCAAGAAGAGCTTTTTGCCCCCCTGTCTTCCTCTCCCAGCAAATCTTCATCTTGATTCCCAGTCACTTTTGCAAACAGCTTGATCTCACTGCTTCTCCTCCCTTCTCCATGTCCCAAGGGTTAGGAGAATCACACAGATGAAGGATGACCTGCTCCCAGAGCTCAGAATTTCACATGCAGCAAGCTCTGGATAAACCCCAGAGGAACCATTTGGGTGAGCCCAGAGGTTGCTAAGCCAGGTGCAAGCAGCAGCAGCAGCAGTGGCTCCTGTCCCAATGCCCCATGATCCATGTGAGTGCTGTGGTCCAGACACCTCCAGGCTGAGGCAGAGGCTGAACACACATTTCCAGGGCCACAGCTTCAACCTGAGCCCTTGGATGGATCTTGTCCTTGTGCTTGTCTCTCAGTTTTAGACCTCCTGCAAGAGCAGTGTGTCTTGGGTTGCAATACAGAATGTAGCCAAAAGTCTGGATTCTGTCACCATCTGTTAAACCAGCTGGGGCAGTGATCCTGATCCCTGTGGAGATCTCTGCTGTTCATGTTCCAGCTGTTCAACAGCTGGGGCAGTGATCCTGATCCCTGTGGAGATCTCTGCTGTTCATGTTCCAGCTGTTCAACAGCTGGGGCAGTGATCCTGATCCCTGTGGAGATCTCTGCTGTTCATGTTCCAGCTGTTCAACAGCTGGGGCAGTGATCCTGATCCCTGTGGAGATCTCTGCTGTTCATGTTCCAGCTGTTCAACAGCTGGGGCAGTGATCCTGATCCCTGTGGAGATCTCTGCTGTTCATGTTCCAGCTGTTCAACAGCTGGGGCAGTGATCCTGATCNCTGCAGCTGAGCTGGAGCTGTAAAAAAGGCAGATTTTCCATGGGAATTCCCCCCAGGTGCAAAAGGCAGTGAGGTACCAACCCTGGGAGGCTTCCAGCTCTGCCCATTACTCAACGTGGTGCATTCCAAGGCATATTTCAAAGGAGGGGATTGTCCTGGAAAGGTACTGAGTTGTTAATTATTTGACAGTGGTTGCAGTGGGCAGGGAGGGTTTGCAATCCATTAATGACTGTGGAATCACTCAGCAGCAGCACATCCAGAGCAGCCTGGGAGATATATGAGGTGTTTAGGAAAACTGTTTTATTGTGAAAAGTGTCAAAGGCATCCTTTAAACTACTCCTCCTTGGAAGGTTTTATTAGCAATTCATTTCTGTCACACCTCAGGTCAAGCTACTGTAGATCTTGCAGCGATTTTTTGGGTTTCAAGATGTTTTTATTTAATTGCTGTCTCGAAGATTGTCCCCTGTGAGGTGCTGTCTGGGTTCTTTTCCAAGCTGACCTCCACAGTGAAGCCTGAAACTTAACTGTGTTTCCCTTTGCTAAAGGACCACTGCCACACTCTGGCAAACTTTGAAATACATATTTTCCTAAAGTCCTGCTGATGGTTTGAGGCTTTTTTTTCCCCATCCATCATTTCTTCTTTCCAAAGGATTTGTTTGGAAACAAAATTTCTTTTATTTTCTTAACCAGATTTATCCCTCTGCTGGATTCAACCAGGGATGCTGCAAAGTTTGCTCTGCAGGTGACACCAAAACAAAAGCTGCTGGTAGGGGGACAGGTCTGGCATGACAAACTGAGGGTTTGCACCCAAATACTCCTGCAAAACAAAGCAGCAATGACCAGGACAGCCACAAAGGGAACTCTGTGACTGCTCTGTCTTGGAGAAAATCTCTGGGTGAGCAGCTGAGCATGCTCCATCAGCTTCTGAGAAGGTCCTGGTGCCTTTCCACAAAGCAGTTCCAGTTCAAGGGTAAGGCTGGTACAGAAACCTCCTGCAGGCTTTCAGTGCTGTCTCAGTTCCTGGGAACACGACTAAATCTGTCTGAAAGGAGGAGATGTTAACACAGCTCGTCAAGAAAAACATCACTCAGGCTTCAGGTTCAGCTTGTGCTGACACCTCTCAGGCATCAGAGGAGGCCAAATCCTGCACTGATCCAGGAGTAGATGGATGAGGCTGGCTGAATGTTTTTCTTCTGCATCTCAGCTCCATCTTTTTTTTTCTTCCTCCAGCTGGACACTCACTGGCTCTGTGGTCTAAAACACAGTCCTGAAGGCATAATTCTGTTCTCTCTTTTACTGCCTTGAGCAAATTTCCTCCAGTCATAATCACTGAAGTTTGGGTTAATTGTTTTTCATACCCTGGGGTGTCCTATTTACAGGTGACTATTCTGCTTTATCTGTTTTCTAGCTGGGCTTTTTTCTTCTGTGAAACTGAAGTTCACCACTTTCTGTTTGGTTAGAATTCCTTGTAGCTGTGTGCTGGGTGTTGTGGTTTGCAGTAAAAGCTTAGCCCATAGCTATTGGAAGTTAACAGGACGTGGGCTTTATATCCATTTTGAAATACTGTCATTTCAACATCTACTTTAAAGTGTTTTCATGTGTATTCTGGAGTTATTTTCTTCTCCTCAGGCAATCTCTTTGAGGCTGGAGCCACTTCTTTGCTCTGCTTGGGAGAAACTTCACCTGATTTTTAGAAGAATTTATAAGCTGCAGCTCGCTCTTCTCTCTCTACACACACAGACCAAACAGCTCTGCTTAAATCTGATTAAATGCCTCTCAAAATATTTCTTTTTCTGTGGAAGTTGGCAATAAACTGTTCAAGGCTGTTACCAATAAAGGGGAAAACTGATGAGAAGTGTGATTTCAGTGTTAATTATGCCTCAACAATTCCAGCCTAGCTGAGAGGTGGAGAGAGGCCCCCCCATGCCTGTGTCTCTCTGATTCAGTACAAGATACACCCAAAAATTGGAATAAGCTCCTAAAAATAGGGGGTAAGGTTTCTAACGACTTGGGATAGTGAAGGTATCTTTTATTTCACAAAAAAAATATCATTCCATCATTCTTCTCTTTTTTCATGTCTCTCACATCAAACCCTTGAGCTGCCCTGACTTATAACTCACCTGCCACAACTCTTTCACAAGCACATCCCAAAAACTGATGCTGAGGCTGTGAGACATGAGGGTTTTTTTAAAGCTAAATGGTCACATAAACCTTTTGCCTAATAATTGTGGTCCACTTTAGCTGATGGGATTTTGTTGCTGTTGTTACAACATTTTTATGACAGCAAAAGCCTTAATATAGAACCAACCCTTCAAGCACACAGAGCATTTGCTTTTGTGTATTCTGTACTGGTCACCATGCCTGCACACCCACAGGGCTGACCATGGCAGAATTTTTATGTCTAAATGATCCCCAAACCCCTCAGCTCCCAAAACCCTTTGGTGGTGTCAACAGATCTCACATGCTTGAACCCTGAACTCCTGGAAAACAGGAGCAGACTGGAGACTTCTTTTCCCCTCTGGATTTAGTAATTTCTTTTTGATATTCAATATTTTTCTGCAGAATGTACAGAAGGCAAACTGCACTCCTCTGCTGAAGACTGTCAATTTTCCTGCTTGGTTTTTCCCATTTTTTGCTACTTCTTGTTTGTGCTATGGTTTTCTACGATCTCACTTTCCTTTTGTACTGAAGGACTTTATACCTTTCCTTTTTAGAAGAATTTTAGTTGAAAGATTTTTTATTTCTCACCAGATTGTGATAATAGGTGTTTGTGCAGTTGCTTGCTTAATAGTTAGAGCTGCTTAGTAATATAAGTAGACAATATATGGAAAGCCCATTTTTCTTGGAAACCCCTTTCACCTAAAAAGAAAAATCAGGGAACAGCTTTTTGTGCAGCATCAGCATGATGGGACCCAAATTCCTTCAGCAGCACACCTGGGGTACGAGAGAAAATATCACTGAGACACAGCAACCATACCAAGAGAGCTCTGAACTGCTGAAGTAGGAAATTGTGATTTCCTTATCTCGAGTGCTAATGGAGTGAAAAGAGGAGAAAAAGGAGCTACAGAGGGAATAGTAGTAATAATAATAATAATATTAATAATAATAATAATAACCATCCTCTCCAAGAACCATTCCTTCCAGAACCACACATGCCAACTCCAGCAAACAGCAGGGACTATTATTAGAGCCCAGACATTGACACAAAGAGGTTTTCCATGAGTGACAATGCTGAAATTTCACTCAGAGCAGTCAGGATGCCAATAAGAGATGTGCATAAAAACACTCAGACCAAGCCCAAGTACGCTGAGCTGTCTTGCAGGTCCTGGTCACAGAAATGCTTTTTTTACACACAGCATCAGCACAGTTTTTTTGCAGCATCACTTTCAGGCTCAGCTTGCTGAACTGCACCTGACACACCAGTGCATGGCTGAACATCCTTTCCTCAGCTCCTTTTGCTCTGTTCCCACTCATGCTCAGCAGGAATGTGCAGACTCAGCTCTCCAAAAACCTCCCAGCTCTCCAAAAGCCTCTCAGCTTCCCTCAGCCACGTGGCAGGAATAATCCCCTGCTTGTCTTCCCACAGAAGGAGTTGATCCTTTTAGGTCTTTTGCAGTATGATACAGCTTTTTTACAGTTTTCACTGGCTTGGGGTAACTGGTGCCAGAGTGCCCACTGGGTGAGATGGGAGGCTGTGAAACTTCCAACCCAGCATGGGCAATTTTCCCATGGCCTGTGTAAAAACCTGTAGGGAGAGGAAGGTGCTGGAATAAGTGTTTCAACCTGGAATGTCCTGTCACCACATCATTATTGAATTTAGCACTTGGTAAATCCTGCTGCAGCTCTGTGCCCTGTCTCTGCTGTCCCCTCACCTGCTGGGATAATTTCTAGTCCTTTTTGTCATTCCATCCCTCTTACAGCATCAGAAATGCTGCAGAAGATCAGCTCAGAAATCCTCCTGTCTATCTGTGCAGGAGGCACCAAAATGCCAAATAACAAACTTGTGCTGCACCGTGCCAGGACCATCCCTGGCATTTCCTGACACATTTTTTTTATGTCTGAATTTTAATTTATTACACTGAAAGCTGCTTGCAGCAGGAAGTATGTTTTCCCTTGTTTCTCAGCCTGGAACTCAGCAGAGCATGAGGCCTTTTTATCCAGGAGGGGCTGTGTGTGGTGGGAACTGGATTTCCCACCTGGTTTTGGAGACTGTGGATCTCCACATCTCACTCTCCCCAAGAGTGATTCCTTAGGATTTTAGCTTTTATATTTTTCATAAATTTGTAATCCTGCAATTCTTTAGTGTATAACTCTAAACTCCATACAGTGTGAGCTGCTGCTTTCCTATTTTGGTCAGAAACCACAATTCCTCTCCTGGCTGGGAATCAAGGACACCTCACTGTCTCAGGCCCTGAGAGATGGAAACAAAAGTGAGATGGGGTGGAGCAAAATTGGGGTAAATGACTTCATTACCTGAAGCTGTAATTGGAAGATTAACCCCCAATATGCAAATGGACCAAACTTATAAAAGTGTGAAAACTTGTGACCCATCACCCATTTTGGGTGTAACCCTGGGGGTTTTGTCTGCCCTAAATGCACCTGAAGGCACTTCAATAAACAGAACTGCTTTTTATTCCCTTAATTTTGTCTGGCCTCTGTTTTTAGGTAGCCCCAAAAAGCCATCACAAGTACAACCCAGCAGGGGAGATGGCATTTCCATAGAACTCTCCTTTGGGTGAATTTCAGCAGAATTTCAGCAGAATTTTTTCAATCCTGCTCTGCAGTGAGGTGCTTTTTTTTGTGAGGGCAGCGTGACCGTGGGCCCACCTTTCATCCCAACCCTTGTGCAATGCCTGGAAGAGCCTCCTGCCTTTATGAGTCTGCTCTTCATAACTCATCTGCCAAAGAGATCTCAGCACAGCCAAGCTCAATAGAAAATATTCCCCTGGGGAAACAGAGGCATTCTCCAGGCTTTGGGTATATTTACAGCAGGCAGATGAAATGCATAAATTAAAAGGGAAGGTAGAGGCTCTGAGGAGCTGAAGCCAGCCAGGGTACTCAGACACTACGCACATTTATTAGGGATAGGGTTTGGGTTTTTTTTTTTTCACAGGGAATGTTACTGCTCCACGTCTGACTTTCACAGCTGTAGTAAAACACACGGTGGCATTTTGAAAGCTGTGAATCCCCTGGCTTTGAGTGGTTCCCTGGTAGGAGACCTTGGCAGAGGCAAAATCCTGGAACAGACCGAGAGCTGAGAGCAGGCACAGCTAAAAAGCACAGGATTTCAGTGCTATGAATAGGGAGTTTGTCTCCAAAAGAGTCACACAAGCTTTATCCAAAGGAGATAGCGTGGAAGATTGTTTGGGATCTTCATCCTCTTTTGCCAACACAAAGCTTTCTGCCCCCAATGAGCACCCTGGGTGCAGGCTGGAGGTTGATCAGTGTAAATAATTAAACAAACAAACAAATAAATAAATAAATAAATAAATAAGTGTCTGTCAATCCCAGCACTCTGAGGGCTGAGCAGCCCAGGAGCCAGCCGTGATTCCACACACAAAATGGAAACCAGACGGGAACCTCTCCAGCCCCACTGGGCTCGCCTTCCACCGGGTCTGCAATTAATTAGGACTGGAGGGGAGGTTTTGAATAACCCCTTTGTGGAACAAAATACACGCAGTCAAAAACCCAGCTGACAAACACAACAAAACTGACTTCATGGTTTCTTATGAGAAAACCATTAATGGCCAGGGAAATGAAGAAACACTTTGTTCAAGTCACTGGTGTGAATGCAGCATATTCAGATTACAAAGCAGTCTTGCCCTGCTGTAATAAATATCCTATAGCTTTATCCATGGGTAACCAGGTATTTAAAAGCCAGGAATAACACATTAGGTTTTTAGTTAGCATACAGTACTTACTATTGCATATCCACAGAGTTCACTCACAAAGAGCCAGTGCTTCAATGCCTCTGATGCAGCAAGAAACGATGGAGCAAACACCTGACACCCACTGCCATGGCTCTGGCTTGATTTCAGCTCTTTGTCCATGCCCTCCTTTCGTGTCAGCACCCAAGGGAGAGCAGGGCTGTGTGCTAGAAGTTTGATAAAGGAATCTCCTTTACCTTGGTGGCACGTCACTTTCTTTTCCACAGTGCTGATGAACTGTGGCAGGTTGCTCAGTCAGGCAGGTGGGAAGAAGTAGGGAAAAAACATCATATTTGGGGAAAATATTTACAGTCTCCAGCCCTCAGCTGGGTGACATTTAACAGCGTGTGTTGTGGCAGGTCAGAGAAAAGGCTGTGACAAGTTTCTCTCCCTGTGCAGGTGATGAAAGCAATACCCACTCCTTGTTTTATTGCCAGCACCCAAAAGCAGATCAAGTGTCCAAGCCTGGCTGATTCCTACCACAGGTCCCTCTTGCTATGGCTGACCACCCTCTCTCTGTGATGTTTATGAGCCAAGGACAGCTAGTCCATGAAGCACAGAGTCAGCAGATCCTGGTCCAGTCTCACATCACATTCTCCCTTTGGGCACCTGAAATCCCTGAAACCCCTTTCTGCCTGCACCAGCCCCTCAGATCTGTCTGGAGGCTCCTATCCTAACCTGCAGCTGAGAGACCTGCAGCTGAGACTGCAAAACTCACTGCTCTTCCAGACCTAATCCAACCAGGAACCTCATGGGAAAAGGTAGGCACCATGCCAAGTCAGATTCAGTCACAAACCTGGATTATTTTTGGCAATACCATTGTTACCATCCAGAAACACAGTAATTTTTAAGCTTAGATTCCTAAAATGAGAGAAATTCTGACCAACACACCGTATTTTCATCAGGTTCTCAGTCAAACCAGCACAGCACTGTGTCATCTCCATGGTTTGACAAGAGCTGTAATTGACTGCCCACATCTGACTCCATCATTTGGAATACTTTGATGCCCCAAGCATTCCAGGTGGGATAACAAATAATTGGTTCACTTCCAGAACATGGAAAGAATCCACTGGAACACAAATGAGAACACTCTGTTTCTACACCTTCACCAGCCCTCAGAAACCTGAAAGATTCAACTTGCTGAGGAGGCAAGTGTGCAAATTCAGCACCGGTTTCTTCGGGCTGTATTCTGAGTGTTTTGCTACTTCATAGCAAGCCCTCTTTACACGTTTATGACCTGGATTCATGGCTAACCTTTCCCAGGTGAGTCCAGTCTCCAATCCCAGGTGAAACCGGATGATTTCATGCATGGAGCTGGTCCTGCCTTGTCACCTTGTCCTGCATGGTACAAGACTAATTCTCTTCAGATCCCTGAAATACGAGATGATGGTACCATCCTCTGGGTGAGCAAGATGTGCTGAAAGCAAACATGGCCATAAGGCTTCCAGTCCCAAGAAACTGACTGAAAATCTCATGTCATCTCTGACCCACTGGAACCAGACCACAGGGCTTTGCTTTCTTTTCTAATGCACACACAGAGCTGTTCCCACCTGGTAAGAAGTGTCTCCATCCTCCCTCCCCCTCATTTGAAATGTGTGATCCTAAAGGCTTTGGTTTATAAGGAGGATCAGGCCAGATCAACTCCACTAGGTGGTGTAGGGACAAGGATTTTTATGTGGGCTCTCTGTCAAAACCAGCTGGCTTTAATTAATATCAGCTTTGCTTGATCACCTTTGGATTTTCACCACAAACTTCTCCTGGACTCTCCAGTTTCTCATCAGCTTGGTCTAAAGAGAAGGCCTGGACAGAAGAGATGGGGATCACTGTGGAGAACTGAAAGACCTGAATTTCCTTCCCCAAAGTCTCTGCAAAATTAACTGGTGCACAGGAGGAAGATTTCTAACTATAATCCATCCATGGCTTCAGAAATGTTACGGATGAAGTCAAGCTTTTTATGAAGACAAAATTTAAATTTGAAAGGGACCACTGAAAAGCCAATGAACTAATGACCCAGATCAAAGAGGAGCATTTCTTAAGGAGCACAAACACTCATGGTTTGCCCTCCTCCTCTACCTCTAGTGCAGGCTTGGTCTTCAGATCATTTCAGGTGAATGGTTTGAGCTGCCACCATGGGTGAGATGGGACTATCAGGGCCATTATTCCTCCTCCAAATGCACAAGATATTTTATTTCACTGGTCTGCCACTTGGAGCACTCATCCAAATTGCAATTAAATGAATGCACAAATTTCCTTCATTTTTTCCTCTCCCTCACCACACCTTTGGTCAGAGCTGTTCTTCTTTCTCCTGGTAAATTCAGGTTTGAGTTTCACACTGTGAATTTCTGCTCCCATTCTTTAGGAGCCGCCCCTTCTTCCAGCACAGCCACTTCAGGGAACACTGAGGAACAGGTTGCTTCTTCCCACCCCACTTTAACCAAACCACAGGGTTTTTTCTTAAATATCTGCTCTGGCAACCACAACACCACAGGAGCTGCCTCCTCCCTGGCTCTGATCCCAAATCCTTGGGGTAAATCCCTGCATCATCCTCTGTTATAACCCATTGAATGCAAGGACCCACTCAGCATTTTACCTCATGCTGTAATTTCTTGAGTATATTGTGAGTCAGGACACACCCAGCTCCAAGACCAAAGTCATGCCACATTTACACACTCAAAACTTTAAACTAAAGTTTCTGATCAGCTCTGCCAGCTCAACCACACATTTGATGATCTTCACAAAATAAGCCAAGAATGGTATTTCTTCCTGAAGGTTTTAAGTGATATCCACACACAAAATTTCTCACCATGACCTCTTCACCACAAAAGAAGGGATAAATTGTGCTCTCCGCTCAATCTTCACAAAGAATTTCCCTTCTGTTAAAAAAGACCAGCACTGGGTATTTTCTCAAAAAACTAGGAACTGATGGAGAATTTTTTTCTGTCACAGATTTGTTAAAAGATCAACAGCATCACTAAGAAGATAATAAAAATGTCTGGACAAAAACAAACCTCAGTTTTCCTCCTGAAGGGAGCATTGCTTTCTACAGCTCACTGACCCCCAAACCAGGAGAATGAAACCAGGAGGAAAGGGAAGAATTAATAAAAAATGTGATGGGTAAAAAGGGAGGGGATAAAGAGCTCTTTAACAGATAAATTTTAAGACATGGTAACCTTTACAAAATTTAATAGTTTTACTCTGGTCGATCTTTATGCTGTTGAAGACTGAAGAACTGACCTGGGATAAAAATCGACTTCATCCCTTTGTGGAATAATGTTCACAAAAAGTCCACAGAAAGGGTCTTTTAAAGCACATTGATTTTGTCCAAAGCAGTAGCAATAGCACATAAACATTTTTCAGTTTCTGTAAACACAAGAGTTTATTACAGCAATTTCTGTGTGACTGCTGCTCTGTGTGAGGATGTTTCCAATGTCAAAGCAAGAAATCCTGCTTGGAAGCATTTTCTATTGTCCATGGATCATGAAAAGCCCATGTTCCTTGGAATTTTAAGGATGTGATGAGAGCACTGGAGTTTAGGTTTGAACGCACAGCAAAGTGTGATGACTTTGTCCATTCAACACCACACAAAACACAAAGAAAGAGCCCCTGAAATCCCTGCATTAAAAGAGATTCCTGGGGTCAGGAAAGGGTCCAGCTGCCTGTGGCAGACCTCTCCATGGGCTGGGGATTCTGCACCATGCCAAGCACCCATCCAGGGGTGTTGGATCCCAGAAATCTGGGATTTTTGAGCTTTCTGTGCTTTCTGGCACTGACCCCCTGCAGAACACTGCTTTTGACCTGAGGCCTTGGAGAAGGATTCCAAATNAGAAACTGCAGACAAGCCACCAATTAAGTGGTGCAAATACCACCTTTACACAGGGGCAGCATTCCCTCACCTGGAATTTCACCTTGGGTTCAGTGGGGGCAGATGTGACAATCTCCTCTGCAGCCTCCAAGCTGCAAAACTCAACCAGAAAACTCTCGAGCCACCTGAATTTGCAGTCACACATACTGGGATGTGGGTTTGGGGGTAGGGGCTCCAGAGAACCCTTGCAAGATAAATTTTTCCATTATTCCACCAAAACATTGCATTTCTTCTCTTGAATCCAGTAACATTTGACCCCCCTCGAAGCAAGTTTCCATTATTTTGAAATACCTTTGTTTTTTTCCTGAATCAACCCTAAAATATTGTCTCTCAGCCCTTTGTAGATTGTGTCTCTCAACCATTAAAAGCATTTGACAATAATTCAGTTTAACTGAACACCTGCTGCCTCATTGTAATAGAGAGAGAAGTACTGTGAATTACATGCTGCTGTAAAAAGAGGAAGGGACTTATGAAAAATCCTCTGTGTCCAATTTCTGAGAAATACACTCATTATCTGGCTAGAAACATTAGCTGTCAACTAAATGTGACTTGGACACATACAGGAAAAAACAACTTGAAGCATTTTCCTCTGAAGTATCTGAGGATGATATTTCCACACCTTTGAGAGCTGAATCATATTGTGTTTCCTTTTACAAAGCTTCTACTCCTTCCGGTAGTCAAATATGCTTGGGAAGTGCATATTTTTTTAAAAAAAACCAGTTTTTTTCTAGACAAATGAACAGCAAGGCAAGAGGTTATTGATTTGCAGCTTGCCAGTAGAGCAGAGTGAGGTGGACTGGAGATCACAATGATCTTAGCACCAAAGGAAAAAGCAACAGAGAACTTGAATCTGCTGCCACTGACTGCTCTTTTGATTTTGTTTCTTCCTTTAAGAGGCCCTGCAACAGAAGTACATCCAGAGATGTGCTATTTTGAGCTCCCCTGATAAATGAAGAATACTATATTTGTATTTTTACTTGGATATTACAATAGATCATGTGCTGGTTTCTACCTGTCCATAATCAGCTCGCTATTAATTGAAATTCAATTCAGACACACAAAAGTAAAAAATTATTTCCCTCCCACAAGGCCTTAAACATGGATAAGTAATCTCAGATTTCACCACAATTAGTGCCATGGCTTCCTTGCTGTTAGGAATTCAGAATAATAAAATGGGCTGGGTTGGAAGGACCTGAATGAAAATCTAATTTCACCTCCCCTACCATGAGCTGGGAATCACTCTCTGGAAGCTCCTGGCTCTCTCCATTGATTAGAGAGGGGGTTTCATGTGAGCCATCACAGTGAACAACAGCCTTCTGTTGTGACAGCACAGTCCCATTGCAGACATGACCAAAATTCCTGATTTAATGTTTAATCAGAGAGGGATTCCCCCAGTGTTGCTATGGAAGATGTGGGTTTATGGCACAAGCAGTCCAAGAATGGATGGATGGATGGATGACTTCTGCAGGATCTCCTGTGGGGCTCCAGCTGAGTCAGAGTTGCTCATCAAGCAGTTCCTGATGGCCAGAGAGGCACTTTGCTCATCCATTTTTGGGTACAATCTGCACTTCCCACCCCACTCTCCCCAGAACTTCCTCTCAGGGCAGGCTGTGTGGTGCTTACACCACCCATGAGCTCAGCTGGCTTCTGGCATGCAGGGAGGAGGCAGAAATGCCAACCAAAAAGAGCTCCTGCATCACTGGGTAGAGATGCTGGGGGAGGAGAAGCAAGAGGAGAACCAGAAATGTTTGCTCCACTCACACAGCTTGCACTTGCACAAGGGAGACAGGGCTGTAGCTATTCACAACAACTGTGCAGGAATCCCAATTTCTTCTGGAGAGACACACCTCCCTCTGGCAGGAGGAAAATCCCAGCAGGAGCAGATATTGCAGGTGCCTGTGAGCTGCTCTGCAGAGGGCTGTGCTTTGTGCTCAGGGATAAAATGCAAACAACAACAGTTGGAACCCTGGAAACTGAGAATTTCAGACTTTCTGTGCTGACAGGCACTGACCCCCAGAACTCTGCATTTGACCTGAGGACGTGGAGAAGCTTCCAAAATTAAGTAACAGAACTAGAATCACTGCTGTGTGGTTTGAATAGAAATGTGTGATATCACATGGTGGAAAACTTAGATTTTAAGGTTTTAGAATATAGTAATATACAGAGGGCAAGATAGAAGTTTTAGGGCAGAGGTTTCTTTCTTGTTCACCTCCTTCTTCATGGGTCTAGGTGGTACTTTTGTAATTGGATGGAAAAATTCTGCATTGCGAGTCACGGGTGTTTACTTATTAAGTTAAAATAAAAATAACTTAAGTGACCATTCTTAATTGGACAGATTAGCCCTTAAAAGAACTCGTAGAGAGAAAAGTGAATTGCCATTTTTAGCTTGTTAGCTAGAAGTCCTGTAGAACTACGTGTAATATAGATAAAAATTAATAAACATCTAAGTCCAAACAAGAAATTCGGTCTCTCGAGCTTTTAATCCCGACTCTGGCAAGAAAAAAAAAAAGAAAATAAAACACAGTAAAGTGGTGCCTTTTGTGTGAAATAAAACACAATAAAGAACAACAAGAAAAAGGGCATTTTCAAACAGAAACACCTGTTTCCCACAGGACCACAAAAATCTCCAGGGCTGTTCTTCACACTGGGGCTGCAACTCATTAGCAGGGACAGCCCCTGCAAAGAGCATTTGGAACAGGTCAGCAGATGTGCGAGCAGGCTGCTGAGGTGTTTAAAAAACACACCCAGAAAGGTGCTGGTTATTTGAGATTGTTCATGAAGAGAAAAGGAACTTCACTCCTGAAGCCCAGGAGCTGCAATGAACTTGGCAAACACAATCCTCTGCCTGCTCCAGGTGCACTCTGTGGGGAAAATCAGGTTCAGTGTGCAGGGAAACCCAAACCAGTGCCTTTGGCAGCAGAGGGTGAGTGCAGAGGCAGGGAAAGAGAGGGGAGACAGCAAAAACTTCTCATATTCTGCTCCCAGATCAACCAGAAAGCAACTGGTGGCAGCACCTGTCTTGAATCATTGTTTGGTTGTTTATTTGGCTTTTTAAAGACAGGTGTCACTGGAGTGGGGGGGAATGATACCTTGGGTTTTAGCTTTTCTATTTTTCAGAATCTCTGCTGCTTAGTGTTTAACTCTGAAACTTCATAGTAGGTGTCAGTAAGTTCTCTTCACAGGGTAGTTGGACAAAACAATTCCTTTGTAGCTGGAGAATCAAGGACACCCAAAAATCAGAAACAACAGTGAGGGAAAAGGGGGCAAAGCAGGGCCTGAGACTTCATAGCCTGGGGCTGTGCTTGGATAATTGACCCCAATGTGTAAATGAACCAAAACTTATAAAAGTGTAAAAACTTGTGACCAGGATCCATCTTGGATTTGATTTGGGTGTAGCCCCAGCCAGGCTCTTGCTCTGCCCAAGGTGAATCCTTTCAATAAATTCCTGTTTTATCCCTTTTGCTCTGTCTAGTCTCTGTTCCAGCTCAGCCTTTCCAGGCAACATCACAGGTACATCAGCAGAGCTCAGGTTCCACCACAACCAAAGCAGTGGCACCTCACAGGGATTTCCTTGGGACAATGATGGATTCTGGTGGGAAGATGACCCTTCCCAGTGCTGGTGTTGGGGGAAGCATCACCCAGCTCACCTCTCTGTGGCAGTTCAGTGCCTCACTCGATGTGCTGCACACAGGGAAGGTGACCCACCTTTGTCCCTTCCTCAAACCACAGGACATCCCCGCCAGAGCAGGGTCCCCTTGGGGAGCCCTTTTTCCTCCTCAGCCTGAGCTCCCAAAGCTCCTGAACCCAGCTCACAGTGGGATTTGTCCCCAGGATAATGGGTTTTCCCTGGAAATCTCTGGCCAGCTCTGCTGCCCCTTCCCCACCCTCCCCTCCTCAGTGACCCTACACAGCCCTCTCACCACGCCTGTCCCCACTGGCACTCCTGCAAAGCTTCAGTAAGGAAATCATAAAGTAGCATAAATCCATTCCCTGGGGTGCCCCAGCATCCATGCCCCTTCTCTGGGATGCAGCATCCACCCTGGATGCTGACAACTCCTGTGGTTTGATGGCCTGGGGAGGCACTGACCTGCAAACAAGCAGTGCCAGATGCTCATCATGCAGGGGAAAACCCTAAAAATGCCACCTCCTAGGGGGTCTACCCGGATAATTCATTAACTATTCAAGGATTGGGGTTTTTTTAATCCTTTGAGGAATAACACTGCTCTATAACCTTGTCCCAACCTCCCTGACAAGTTTGTTTTTGTCTTGACATCCTGTTATCCTTTGGGGAATGGCTCACTTCCAGGAAGATTGTCCTTAAAGGGGAAAAATGTGCAGTGAGAGAGACCAGATTAGGAGCCACCTGTAAAAGAACATCATCACCACCAATTTATCAGCTTTTAAAGGCCACATATGTCTGAGAGAAACAGAAAATAAGAGATGTTTCTTCTTTTGAGAGCTAAGGACCCACAAGGATCATCCAGTCCAACTCCTGGCCCTGCACAGGACAGACCCAAAATCCCACTCTGTGCCTGAGAGCACTGTCCAAACTGTTCTTGAGCTCTGGCAGCCTTGGGGGGGTACCCATTTCCCTGTAGTGAGACTATGGGAATGACATGGATGGCACCTGATGCCAATTTGGTCTCCAAACTGGTGAGTTTGGACTAAGAAGTCACACAAGACCCCTTCCACTTCCTCCAGTGTGCTCCTCTGGTTGGTCTTGTGTCCTGCACAATGAGAAAAAAAACAAGTTTTTTCCTATTTTTGTCCAGCTGTGGACAGCACAAAGCTTTCCAGGGAGACATTTGGGCGAGAGGAATCCCATAACCTTGTTTTCTTCATTCAAGGCCTCTGTTTCTTCCCTGCCCAAATGATACATGCACAACTTTTTAATTGGTCAAAAGGAATTAAATGGATAAAAATAAAGGCAGGAAAAACCCACCCCCAAAACCCTGGGTGAAATTTAAGCAAGATGAAGACGTGCACGTCTTTGCTTTGAGCTGCTGGAACCTGGGTCTGTTGGGTTCCATGGATTACTGCAGCACCCAGATTTTTCCAGAGATCTCAGACAAGTTTACCACAGCAATTAAGCTGTCTGCCATCTGCAAAAGATTTGCCCAAGAGTTTTCCTAATGTTCCTCCCCCTTGAAATACATTTAACTTAATTCTTTCAACATTTTGCCTATCATTCAAGTCCATGTACATTAAGCACTGTGGAGCTGGCTGGATTTTTGAGGGCAACTTTCCCTTCTAAGGATTAGTTGTGCGCTGGTGCACTGAAATTTTATATACAGAGTAACACTCTGAATATGAATTTTTTCTTGTGGAACACTGCGCCTATTCTTGGGGAGAGGAGAAGTAAAAACTTTACTGGGAGCTCCAGCCAAGGAGCTGAGATTAACACCCTTTATTCTCCTCCCAAATGGTGAGTTATTTTGAGAATACTGGCCCAGGCTCCAGCTTGATGTCTCCATCACACTGTATAAAAGTGCCCTGCAAATAAATACGTGCACTCAGCCAGTGACAATGAAAGAATCTGAATTCTTCAGCACACTGGAGAAGGTTTCCAATTTTCCCAGGAACATTCAGCATGCCCTGCAGTCCAAGGAAAACAGTGGTTAGGAAAGCTGAAGGGTATTCTTTATGTTTCTCCTCCTTGCACATAAACTGGTTGTTCCCGACTGCCTAACGCTGGTGGGTGTTCTCACTTTTCACTATGGAAACTATATTTTTTTATGGAGTTCTCTAAATACAGATTTGCTTGTGTGACAAATAATCAGCCAGTCTGCAGCGTGTTGTTTTCTCTCCCTCAGCATTTGTGCTTGCACGGCAAATTCTGTTCTTCCATCGTGTACCCAAAGCCTGCGTCCCCTAAAATAACCTCCAAAAAATTAAAATTAAAGTTAGCAATTAAAAGGCAGGAGGATTGGTGGCACAACCTCTCCCTTTTGGAGAGTGATTTTGACAGATTTGAGAACAATTTTAGGGTGGGCAAGCATTGGCAGGGGCTGCCCAGGGAGCTTTGGAGTGCCCATCCCTGGAGGTGTCACCTGGAGGTGGCACTCAGTGCTCTGGGCTGGGGACAAGGTGGGACTGGGGCACAGCTGGGACTCCATGGGCTGGGAGGGCTTTTCCAGCTTCAGGAATTCTGGGATTTTGTGAATTTTATGCTGTTTCTATGACTTTGCAGAAGCATAAGGTAAGAAGAATTGAGAATTAGAACTGGAGTTTTCACAAAGCCCAATAAAATACTACACAACTGACAGGAGTGGCAATTGTGAAGAGAAACAATCCCTCACCTGGGTTCAGTGTAGGGCCTTTAGAATCCTTGACTGACAAGATCCATCAGTAAAATATAAAGCTTGGCCCTTGAAAGCACATGTTGAATTTTAGGATGATGAATCTGCATTTAAAAACCATTCATCAGCCTCCAAGAAACCATTCTGTGATTCTATGATTTTATGGATAATATTTTATATTCATTAAACAAATTAACAGCTTGGTTTCCTCTTTCTTATGGTGTGTTTTTCCTATTTCTGAGTGTCACCTCAGCAATGAAGCCATGTTGTCTATTTCCCAGAATCCCAGAATCCCACAATCCCAGAATGGTTTGGATTGGAATTGATCTTAAAATTCCAACCCCCTCCCACAGGCAGGAACATCTTCCACTGTCCCAGGCTGCTCAGAGACACATCCAGCCTGGCCTTGGACACTTTCAAGGATGGGGCATCCACAATTGTTCTGGGAAAGTACCAAAAAGCTCAGAAATGTGATCAGAGATGAGTAGAGATCAGCATGCCCAGTCCCACCACACTCACTGGGAACACTGGGACCATGCAGAGTCCTCAAATTGGGTTTTTCAGAGTCCTTCAATTCGGTTTCAGCCAGCAGCAGCACTCACAAACCCTGCAAGCTGCCTTCCCCATGTCCTCCTGTCCATCCACATCCCAGCAGTCCAAACCTCACTGCAAAGTACAGCTCATCCTCCTCCACAGCTGCAAGGTGGAGCTGTTTGTTCTTCTTTCTATATAGAAAGTCAAATTTACAGCACTAAAACGAGGTGTCTCCCCACCCTACTTTAAACACACTTTCAAAAATACCCCTGCTATTCAAAGCAGTGCATGTTAGGCACCAAAAAATAATAACCAACAGTGTGGAACACATTATTTCCATGATATTTTTTTACAGCCCGTGGGGCCCAGTGCTGGTCACACCAAAAAGAACACACACAAAAATACAGCAAAGCCATCAGAGAGGCTGTGAGCTCCAGCAGCCCTGCAGAGGAGCCAGGGCTCCAACCCCTGCCATGGCAGGGACACCTTCCACTGTCCCAGGCTGCTCCAGCCCCAATGTCCAACCTGGCCTTGGGCACTGCCAGGGATCCAGGGGCAGCCACAGCTGCTCTGGGAATTTACTGTTGGCATGGTGTCATGGGAGGGAGACACAGAATTTGTGTTTGACTCCAGGGTGCAGAATAAGGAAGGGCTACACAAACACCAAGTGCCACCTGCCACACCTTACACCACACATTTTCCTCCAGGGGTTGCTCCTCCAGCCCTCTGGAGCCACCCATCATCTCCAGCACAGCTCAGGGAAGTGTTCAGCTGTGCTAACATCAAACAGCAGCCAAGGGGGAACAAGGAATGGTGGGGTTACCACAGACACCATGGGTCAAGAACAATCTTTTCTAAGGGTCTGTGGGGAAAGGCAGTGCCTACAGAACAAACTGAATCACAGAATCAAGAATCATCTAAGTAGGAAAAGATCTTCAACCTCACCCAGTGCCACCCCAGTGCCACCAGCATCCCCCCAAAGCCTGTCCCCAAGGGCCACATCCAGGCTGCTCCTGAACACTCCCACAGACAGTGACTGCAAACCTCCCTGGGCAGCTCATCCCAAGGCCTGACCACTCTGCCAGGGAAATTTTCTTTCCCAATCTCCAACCTGAGCCTGCCCTGGTGCAATTTGAGGCCATTTCCACTCCTCCTTTCCCTGCCCCTCCTGTCAGGGACTTGTGCAGAGCCACAAGGTCCCCCCTGAGCCTCCTTTTCTCCAGCCTGAGCCCCTTTCCCAGCTCCTTCTTCCATTCCTCATAACTCACATATTCCAAACCCTTCCCCAGCTCCATTCCCTTCTCTGGACATGTTCCAGCACCCCTGCCCCTCCCACAAGTTTCTTCTTCTTCTTCTTCCTCTGGCTTGAAATGATCCTGACCAGAAAATCTCCTTCCAAAAGGTCTCTTCCAACCTGGTCATTCTGTGATTCTGTGAAATCCAACTGCTGTGCTGCCTCTCCCCCTCTCTCCCCTGCTCTGTCTGCACCCTGGGATTTTAATGGACTTCTGGTCTCTCTCTATATCCTGTGTATAAATTTCCCAATTCCTCAGACACTTTTATTCTGCCATAGCCTCCAGTGGTCTCTGCTCACAGTCTCTCCAAACTTCTCACCACACCTGGAAAAGCAACAACAACCAGAAGTCCTGACCTCAGGCAGTGCCAACACCCCATCCAA
Source organism: Rhabdornis inornatus (assembly GCA_013397075.1). Taxonomy (NCBI): domain Eukaryota; kingdom Metazoa; phylum Chordata; class Aves; order Passeriformes; family Rhabdornithidae; genus Rhabdornis; species Rhabdornis inornatus. The sequence continues at coordinate 20,617 of VWZS01009127.1, forward strand.
GCCCAGAAGGACGAAACCTGGTGCTGAAAATCACCTTTTACCACTTCAGCTCAGAGTTCATTCTTCATGCCCACCACAAAATTCACTCACCAGGTGCAGGGCTGGTCTGCCTGTGTGGTGTGAGGAAATTACAGCCAGGTCCATGGGATCTCTGAGTGCCCAACTTACCCCAGATCATTTGGGCAAACATAAATTCTTCCTGATTTCAGCAGCACTGAGGGGAATTGAAGCAGGAAGACAGCAACAATAATTTCAAATATTGGCTCTCTGTTTCTCTAGGAAGTGAATCATTTTAAAATTGACGCTTTGCAGCCAGCAAAAAAATAACAAAATAATTCAATAAATCAGCCTAATATGCCTTGGCATAGCATGTATGTGCTTAGGTATGTGTCTGCACACAGGCTGGAGGTCTGCTAGTTGAATTCATATATTATTTTTAAAGTGAGCTAAAATGCTGTCACTGAACAGCAGTTATTTATTTTTTCTCCCCAAATGAAACCTCTGGCAAAAGCATATGAACGAAGTAGATCCTGTTCTATTTCACATGTATTTTTTGCATGAAATCATCCCTGGAAGTGTCCAAGGCCAGGTTGGATGGGGCTTTGAACAACATGGTCTAGTGGAAAGTGTCCCTGTCCATGTCAGGAGGTTGGAATGAGATGATTTTTAAGGTTCTTTCCAACCTAAACCGTTCTGGGATTCCATGGAATTATTTTGGGAGCAATAAGAAAGAGCACACTCATGGTAGCAGCAGCACTGCTCAAAAGCACAGTTTGTAAAACGAAGAACACAATGTGAACAAAATAGTTGGTTAAAAAATATCCTTTTGCACTAGAGACAAAAACAAAATACAGCTCCATTTTCAAATGCTGCCAGAAAGAAAAACTTGGAGCTGTGGATGTGAGTTACAAACCACGACTTCATTTCACAAAGATGCCCCAGCAGGGATCTGAGGCTGAACTGGGAGCACCGGGGCTTTGCTCTGTGGTTTCCCCATCGCAGGGCTCTGAGAGCCAGAGGGGTTTAAAGTGGAGCAGCAAATGCAGAGCACTGAAACTCAAATCCAGAGCAGTGAAACTCGTACAGCGTGGCAACACTGCCCTCCTGCTTCCAAGAGATCCCTGCCCTCTGCTCAGCACACAGATGGTGAGAGATGTCCCAGCAGCTTCCCCACCGCAAAAGTGTCAGGGATGTGCCCTTCAGTCTATTCAAATTGACTTGTGCAGGCAGTAAACACACAGCTCCTCAGGGAAAAGAGGATGATAAAAGCTCAATCCTTTGATTTCGTGGTTTTCTCAGGGGGAAAACGTGCAGCTGTAAAAATCAACTCAAAATCCACTGTTTGATTTCTGGGTTCAGCTTCTGGCTTTATAACTGAGCTTAGCACTTTGTAAGTGAATTAACAGAAAAAAGTAATTAAAATAAAATAATAAATAATTAAGCACAGAAGCACAGAATCATCAAGGTGGAAGAGCCCTGCAGGATCACCCAGTGCCACCAGCATCCCCCCAAAGCCTGTCCCCAAGGGCCACATCCAGACTGCTCCTGAACACTCCCACAGACAGTGACTGCAAACCTCCCTGGGCAGCTCATCCCAAGGCCTGACCACTCTGCCAGGGAAATTTTCTTTTCAATATCCAATCTGATCCTTTTCTGGTGCAATTCGAGGCAATTTCCTCTCATGCTTTCCCTTGAGACACAGCAGAAGAGATTGACACCTCTCCTCCCACACAAATAAAAATGGTTTCTATCTGTTCTTTCCATTAGGTTAAACATAATGGAAAATATTAAAGAAATAGGGAAAATGAATTGTTGGATTAGACTAATCCTGTTCTTTCTGCATTCTGTTTTTGGGGATGGCAGGGAGAGAAAGATGCAATAGTCTAACCCCGGCCAGATTAAAATCTAAATTAAAATAACATAAATTTAAAAATAAATTGGAATTAAATTAAAATATTAATCCCTATGACCTGTTCCTACCTGCTCCCATTGAAATACTTGTCCTGGGCCAACAAAGCTACTGAGGAAAGTGAGGAAGAGAAGAGAGGACAGCTCTTGCTCCCTGCAAAATCCAGGTGCAGCCTGAGCACAGGATGACTCAGAGGGTTAAGTTAAGCATCTGATGAAGAAGCTAATTACTGATTTACCTGGTCTAATGAGGCATGTCTCTGCCCACGGCTGGGGGTGGAATGAGATGATCTTTAAGGTCCCTTCCTACCCAAACCATTCTATGATTCTGTGATTTATGATGCTGCAAAGTAAGATGATGATGGAAGCCTTTGGTTCTGTGTAAAGCTTTACTTGAGCCTCTGTGTTCTTTTCCTTCCAGAAAGAAAAACAATCTGAGATGTGCAAATAAACCAGCAAAACTGGAGGGAAGGAAGGAGCAGCTTGCAAGGCAATTGTGAAAAACAAATAGCAGCAGTAATGAGGAAGGAACAGGAAAAATCTTCACAAAGAGAGGACGTGGGTCGGGATTTAGAAAACATTGGAAAAACTCAAAAGGTGCAGGGGGAAAAAAAAAAGCTTGAAAAGGCTTATTGAACCCAGGAGGTGAACAAGGCTGAGTAACAAAATGAGAAAAAAAGAGCTTTACAAGGAAATAAATCCCTTTGTTTCCAAGTTCCCATAAATCAGGCTCTGGGTACTGCTGCTGACAAACCCAAGTCCCAGGTGTTCATGTGTCCCAAACTCCCCTGGACTTCTGTCCTCCTCTGAAAGTTGTCACACACGCATTCAAACTTCAAAGGTGAAAGTTTCCCTGGTAAAAATTCTTTATCCTGTATGCTGATCCCTTAGGGAGGATATTTCCTCTTCCAAAGGAAGAAAAATAATTAGAAAAAGCAGCTATAGGCATTAGCCCCTAAGCCCTTATGGCTTTCTGATTTGAACCCAAATCATACCAATTTGTGGATCCCCAAACTCCACCTTATATCTCCTACACTCTCCCTCATCTCTGACCTGACCCAAAGCTTTTTTTTGGTCGGGAACACTCTCAGGAATGAATTTCTGCTGGTGCAGCCCACAGGCTCCTCCTCGCACACCTTCCAGGTTTGTCCAGGTGTCCCAGCACCATCCCCATGTCCATCTCCCACTTCCCACCAGGAAAGCTGTGTGTGCAGCACCATATTTCCCTTCCAGAGGCACCAGGGAAGAGGACCAGGATTTTGGAGATCTGGGAGTTTTGCTGGTGTGGTGCTTACCCCACATTTGGCAGAATTTTGCATCAACTCCACAGTGAAAGGGTCCCACATCTCTTTTCACTGGAATATTCCTGCTCTCTTAACCAGCATTGATCTGCACATTTGCCCCATGCTGGCTGTCACCTTCCAGACTTCCCATACCTGTTGGCTTTTCCTGACATGTGGCATTGCTTTGGTGCCTAGGAGCTTGGCTTTGTTCTGTGCTTTTTTCAAAGCATCCTTCAAGCCAGCTCCCTGACAGTGACAAATCTCAGTTTATTGCCTGTCCTGAGGCCTCACAGTGTTTCCTAAGACATCCTAGTGGAGCTTTCAAATCCATCACCCTCCAAGGCAGATGTAAAGTAACCATGGAAAGCTGTACACAGCCATCAAACCATACGAATGGTTTTATAACTCCTGGCAACCCACTGAACGTTAAATATTGGATTAACCTTCAGCAGCTCTGCTGGTGCTTCCTGCACTTTGGCAGAGAGTTCTCCTCACCAGGAATGCTCATGGAATGGGCTACAACTCTCACTAAAAAACCTGGAAATGGAGGCCTTTGTTTTTTCTGCTCTCAACATGCAGCCAGAGGGAAATGGAGCAGCACAACAGGATCACAGGCTGGGAGATGAGGCTGCTGCTGCTTTTCAGCCTCTGTGAAATTAGTTTGTAACTCTTGACTTTCATGGCTGGCCCAGGGAAAAAACACATGCTTGAGTTGCTACCAGCCCAAACCTCCTCTCCCATGAATTTTGGCTGCCTCTCCTCCCTGCACTCCCCTAAGTGAGAGCTGTGATCCCTCTGGGATCAGTTCTGGTTTTCCTGAGTGCAAGGTGGTTTTGCCTTACATTTGCTCGACCTTTTTTCCCATGACATGAGTGCTTCTCCAAGCAGGAATAATTTCCTCTGAGAGGTGGCTCCGGGTCTCTATGCTCCAGAGATTCAATCACAAGTCCCAACACTGCCTTGCACCACCTGCCAGCTTTTCACCAAGGAATTTCCTCAGCTCTGCATCCCTCCTTGCAGGGTCAGGAACCTCACGTAGGACCAAAGCCATCTCTGGGGAGAGGAGCTGCCATGAATGTGACATTCCTGCCCAGACACCTCAGGCACTGCAGTTGTCACCTGCCAACTCTTAGCCCAGATTGGGGCAAAATAAATACACCCAGCTCCAAGGGGCTGCTCCATCCATCCCTGGAGGTGCTTGGGGCCAGGTTGGATGGAGCTCTGAGCAGCCTGGGATACTGGAAGGGGGTGGAATGAGAAAATCTTTAAAGTCCTTTCCAACCCAACCCATTCTGTGGTTCTATGATTCTGTGAAAAGCATGGGGAGAAATCCTCTGATCCCAGAGGATGGCAGGCAGCTCTGCTGGAGAAACTCCTTCACACACATTCCTCCTGGCTCATGTTTTACATTCAGACACAAGCTGCAGCATTCTCAGAGGCAGAAGGAGCCTGACTGATGGAGTCCAGCCCTGCAGAACATGCCAGCAGCCCCGTGACAGGGGTAATCACCACGTCCCAAACGCCATTTAAAGAAAGGCAACTTGTCAAGTTTGCTTATATCTCGGGGCTCAGCCCCGGAGGACTCCGGCGAATTTCCAACACATCGAACTAATTGTAGTTTACATTCGCTTCACTCTCCATTAGAGTTGCTCCACTTTCCAGGAAAGCTAATTGGATCCACAGCGCTTGGGCAGCCGGAATTTTCTGCAGGAAACCCGAGCAGGGCTCAGGGTACCAGGCAGAGGGAAACGTGCACACGGTCTGTGGCATGTCACACACCCAAAACAGCCCCAGCTTCCTCCTCCCTGCTGGAAATAAAACATATGGAGTTAGCACGGCCGCTGATTGGATTTTGATTGCTCTGAAACGCTGCCAAGTTTAAAGTGGGGAGTGAGGCCTGAAAGGAAATCCAGTAGACACCAGACAATTTATTTGTTTCTGAGCAGGGACCTGGCTGCCAGGCAGCTCCAAAGGTGGCTAACGAGAACAGCATGTTCCCATATGGAAAACAGATGGTGGGATGGGATGGGATGGGATGGGATAATGGGATGGGATANATAGGATGGGGCAAGATGGGATGGGGCAGGATGGGATAATGGGATGGGATGGGATGGGACGAGATCATGGATGGGATGGGGCAAGATGGGATGGGATAATGGGATGNGAACTTTCAGAGAGTCCCTGACCCAGACGGCAGCTGGGCTGGCAAATGAAGACTGGGGTGGGATGGGATGGGATAATGGGATGGGATATGGGATGGGATGGGATAATGGGATGGGATCTGGCATGGGATAACAGGATGGGATAATGGGATAATGGGATGGGATCTGGGAGCGCGGCACGAGCAGCGTTATCATGGAGTATTGTGGAGGAGGGGAAAGCAGAGCCCTGCGAAACCCCTGCCAACCACAAGAGCAAATTGCCAATAAATGGCTGCCAGGGAGAACATTCCAGAGGGGTCAGGATGACGTAGGAGGTGGGGAGGGAAAACACCCCTGGAGACAGGAAAGTGATGGTCATCATAGTCATCAGTGTCTCATGGGCAGAGCTCTCCCAGCTCAGCTGATCCTATGGATCTGAGGGACTAGAAAACCCTGGGAAAGGGAAAACAAATCCCCCAGTGCCACACCCTTCAGAGCCCTGCCCACCCAGCCGGTTCAGCCCCGCCCACAAGTGACACCACCCAGGGGAGGCTGTGGCACATAATAGTACAGGAATGAAGTTGACAGAATTTCCTGAATTCCTGGATTTAGCACAAATTTATCCATCATCTTGATGGAAGAACAAGGAGATATCAGCCTTCTTCCCCCACTTTTTGGATGTTTTAGACCAGAACGCTCTCACACCTTTATATTTCTAATTTTTTAAACAGCAGTGTTTTGATGATGGCATACAAAAAATAAGGACAAGTCTGTCTGGATTTAAAAAACAAAATTAAAAAAACCCCCAACTCAACCAATTTTGAAAATGGACTCTTAGTCTGAATACAAATTAAATGTGTCAGTCAATTTAAAAAAAGGCAACCCTTAAACCCTTAAAGTTCCTTTTTTCCTTTTTATTTTGTTGAGATTTTTTGGTCATGTTTTCCCAGACTCAGAATAGCCATTTTTCTGAGGGTGCTTTGCTTCAGTCAGTGAAGGGGAAAATAAGAACTATCCACACTGTTTCAACTCCAAGAGCAGAAAAAGAAGGAAATAATTGACCATGTCAAAGCACAGCCCATCCAGCAACTTGAGAGTGACCACAGCCATGTTCCCCACTGCTCATTAGCTGCTGAAATGCTTCCAGGACAGGAGCATTTTGTGGAAAAGCAGCATCCAGAGAGTCAGAGCCCATGACCAAACAAAGGTTATTCTGCTACGGTCTGTTTTCTCACCTCAGGAGCCACTAACTTTTCATTTCTTGATTTTATGACTTGAAAGATACAGGGAACAGGGGTTTTGAAGCCCTTGTCCATGGAAAAGGCATCAGCTTTTCCACATTAAGTGCTCAGGATTTACAGCTTTCCCATTTGCTGGTGACAGGGTGGGAAGTGTTTTGCTGGTTCGTTGCAGTTCCACACATTCACTGCATGTCCTCAGCCATCGTGAGACCAAAGCTGTGATTTTGTGTTTATTAAACCCATGCTTGATTTATGCACAAGGGGGGCTGTTCCAAAGCCCACAGAACTCAACAGCACATCCAGAGACTCTGAGGGAAACCTCTTGGGGTAGGAATATATTTAATGACAGCTTTGAGCAGCCCCAAACTGAGACTTGGGTCAGTCTCCCTGGAAGACTCCAGGGTGTTCCCACCCCACATCTCTGGTTACTGTGCTAAAAAAGAGAGAGAGAGAGAAAGGACAGCAACACACATGGACCTCTTTAGGGAAAAAAGACCAACTTTATTGAACAGACAGCCTGTATTTAAAGCATATTACATGGAGCTAAGACAGGACAGCAGCTCATTGGACAATTGAGAGAAACATCCGTGAGACCATACCTCAGGATGTGTCCCACGGGAAAAACACCAGGTGTTAATCTTTATTATGAATTCCATTCTGTTTCTCACCAGATTTTATTCTGTTTTGACCATATTATCATCCTGGGAGAGTTCCTCCCTACCTGAAGCCATAATCAGCTTATCAGTCTGGGAATGGACCTGAGAGGCAAGAGAAGTCCAAGCCTGAGAAAGAATTCTCAAGCTCTCAAAATACATGTGTATCCACACAAATCCTTCCTGCTGCTACTCCTGGGGCTGATGCTCCTAGAAATACAAAGTTCCTAAAAACACCATCCTCATCCAGAGCTGACTCTTGGACAATTTCATATCCTGTCCTTTTGGGCCCATGATGGTCTGGACACAAGTGCCTGTGAGTGCCTTGCTTGGAGGGTTTGAGCACCAAATCCAGAATATTTAAGGGAAAACAGAGTAGAAGACATAAGAAAGATGGGCAGAGAAACCCAAACTAGCCACATATCCATGAGAGATAGAGTCACTCCTGAATGCTGGCAGAGGCAGGCAGAAGCCAAGGGGATTTTGGGTCATGGAATGGTTTGGGTTGGAAGGGACCTTGAAGATCATCCAGTGCCACCCCTGCCATGGCAGGGACACCTCCCACTGTCCCAGGCTGCTCCAGCCCCAATGTCCAACCTGGCCTTGGGCACTGCCAGGGATCCAGGGGCAGCCACAGCTGCTCTGGGCACCCTGTGCCAGGGCCTGCCCACCCTCACAGGGAACAATTCCTTCCTAACATTTAATCCAATCCTGACCTCTGGCAGTTTGAAGCCATTCCCCCTTGTCCTGCCACTTCAGGCTCTTGTAAAAAGTCCTTCTCCATCTTGAAGGCCAAAGTTGGGTGTTCCCAAAGCCTTTTCTTCTTCAGGAATCTTTAATGCCAAGTCCTAAGAAACAACTTTAATGCTGAGCTATATGGCCAGGAAATCAAAATAGACACCTCAGTCATTGCTTATGATGCTCTACCTGGCTAAATAAACCAACCTTCAAATGAAAAACAACACTTACCTCACCAAAATATCAGAAGCTGTCAGTGTCCAAAGGCCTTTTGATACGATCTCAGCAACTCAGTGAATCAATATTTGCACATCAAAAATCTCTGAGTGGTTGTATAAATCCATATATACACATACAACCATAATTTGGAACAAAAATTAAAAGCCACTGGAATGAGTTTTAGCTTATTTCAGGATAAAGCAGGGGGTATCACTTATTTCAACATCATCTCATGCATCACAAAGCTACAGGATGGTGCAGTTTTATTCTAATCATCACTAAAGTTTTGCATTGATTTATGATAACAGAGGGAAATTTGCCCCATCCCTGTCTCCAGCTGCAGATATTTTTTTCCCCTGTGTTACACCCATGATCTGTTCTCCTGCCGAAAGAGAGGTCACATCCAGGCTGACACTACACCTGCAGCTGCAAAAGCCAACCAGGTGTATCTTTATGAGCTCCAGCAGCAGAGGAACTCAGACTTTTCACTCCCTAAGCCAGTTTTCCAATGGCAACCCGTAACACACCAGGCAGGAGTTCCCGGAGTGATGCTCCTATTTCATGCTCAGAAAATGTAGCAAAACTCCTCGTTTTAATTAGTGCACAGTCTCTAGAATATTCAGTTTGTTCTTTAAGGAAAGCACAGCTCTGGGTAGCCTGGGTAGCATTTTCACTTCTCACTTCTGGTTTAGTTCACAGAATCACAGGATATTCAGAGATGGAAGGGAACCAGTATGATCATCAAATCCAGTTCCTTCAGGCTGGGGCAGGTGAGACAACACAGTCAGAGCCAGGCTCTCCAAAAGTTATGACCAAATTTTGGAGAAAAGTCTTTGCAGAAATAAAATTGAAGGCTCTACAACCAGTGGTTTGTTGAAAATTTGGTGACTTGAGGAAGAAATCCCTCCCTGGCAGGGTGGGCAGGCCCTGGCACAGGGTGCCCAGAGCAGCTGTGGCTGCCCCTGGATCCCTGGCAGTGCCCAAGGCCAGGTTGGACATTGGGATTGGAGCAGCCTGGGACAGTGGAAGGTGTCCCTGTCATGGCAGGGGTGGCACTGGATGATCCTTAAGGTCCCTTCCAACCCAAACCATTCTGTGACTGTGGTTCTATGATTTTGCCAGAACTTTTCATTACAAAGAAAATCCAGCCCTCATAGTTACAGGGTAAATAAAAACCTCAGGAGGCAACTAAAACCACCCTAAAACATTCTCAGTTTTTAAAAATTGATTCTAAAATTAACTCACAGCTACCTACACCAATGGAGACTATATTTATATATATATAAACATATATATATATGCAATTGCTTGTCAGCAATGTTTTCATCTTTAAAAGCTCTTTAAAAGCTAATTGACTTGGCTACTTAGAGAGATTTGTTGCCCAGGCACATTAGATGAGGACTTTTGCCTCTTTCCAGCAGGTTTTGCATTTCTGGATCTCAAGTTCTGACCAAAAGGGTAATTTTTCAATCATTAGAGAACAGGTTTGGCACTTAGGATTTAGTGCCCTGTAATGACATCTTTAAAGCTGGAGAGTTACAGCATACTAAAAAAAAATAATAAAGCTGGGCCAGAAAAATAACAGCTGAGAAAGTTACTGGAACAAAATGTATATAATAAAAGGCTTTTTATCTTTTAAACACTGTAATAATTTTGTCCAACTGTAGTAAAGACCAAAACTTCTTTTAATCCACTCACTTGGAACACACCTTTAAAATAAACCACAACAATGGATGGAGGTTTCTGCATCCACTTCCTGCTATGACCCACTCTAATTCTTTGAAATAAATATGTTTTGGGTTATTTTTGTAAGAACAATGTTTAGTGTCTGTCCCCCAGTGTGTAAATGTGTAGAATACACCGAAGATTTAACATCTGCTATGAATAATTTTACAGAGGATCTCAAGTTCTCCTAAGGTCATTAGGATATTGTACAGGTGGCCAAATTATTAAAATATGGTTTAAATCCAACACTTAGGCATTTTCATAACGTGCATTGGATTTGAGGGTCTGGAAGCCACATGTCAGCAGCAGAAAGCACCAGGCTGGCTCCCTGCAAGTCCCAAAAATCAAAGCCACTTCCCAAACATTACAGCCTGGCTCCATGGCATTGCAGCTGCGGCCACGGCACCCCCGGGGTGCAGGGGATGGAAAACCCAGGGTTTTCCAGCTGCTCTCCTCTCAGACAAGTGACCTTTTCTATCAGCATTACAGCATTACTTTCTCTACCCCACGCTGATTAAGTCAAGACCTCCTCCAAGTGAGCTGGATTTTAACATCTGGTTTGGAGTGCACACTGCAGCACAGAGCGAGAGTCCAGCAGCTGGTGCTGGGTCTTTGTTCAAAAAGTGAAAATTAAATGAGGGAAAACTAAATAAATGTGGTGTTTAAAAGCCCTGCTTGCTCTTCACCGGTAACACTCAGTGTTTGTTCCTGTTTTGAGGTGCTTTGTCAGGAGTGCAGGAGAGCCTCTTCTCAGTGGTGCAGAGCTCTGGGAATTTGGGTCCCAGCTGGAAGGAAGGACATGGACAGGATTCACACCAGCACAGGAACCAGGGTGGGAACCTACTTCTGCAGCCTGTGGTTCTGCTGGGCTGCTCTGGAGACCACAGAGAGTGGGGTTTACTGCAGAAACTCTTATTTAAGGGAAGCACTCACTGTATTGCAGCAAGGGAGAAGTTCCTGTAGCAATTCCCTCTGTCCCATGAAGCAGAGGGGATGTCACTACCTCAAGAAGCACCTACAGCTGGGATTGTTCAGCCTGGACAGGAGAAGCTTTGGGCTGAGCTCAGTGTGGCCTTGCAGGGCCTGAAGGAGCTGCAGGAAACATGGAGAGAGACAATTCCCAAGGCATGGAGGGACAGCACACAGGGAATGGCTTTAAATTGACAGAGGACAGGGTTAGATTAGATCTTAGGTAGAAATTCTTCCCTGGGATGTTGGTGAAACACTGGAATAGGTTGCCCAGAGCAGCTGTGGCTGCCCCTGGATCCCTGGCAGTGCCCAAGGCCAGGTTGGACATTGGGGCTTGGAGCAGCCTGGGACAGTGGAAGGTGTCCCTGCCATGGCAGGAGCTGGATGATCCTCAAGGTACCTTCCAACCCAAACCATGCTCGGATTCTATGAAGTAAGAGACAACTGAAGCTGAACCAGAGTAGAGTAAAAAACCATCTCAAAACTGAACTGATACTAAATTTGATCTCCAGTCTTGACTTGAGGAAGTATTTTTGCCCAGATTTTTCTCAGACAATTATTAAACTGAAAAAAATCAGTGGAAAACTAAAATTTACATGAACCTTAGAAAGCCTCGTGGTCACAAATGGGCACCACAGGGCAAACCAACTTGAAGCTTTGAGTACCTGACCTCAGTCACCTCCATACTGGGATGCTCAGGAAAGCAAATAATAGGATTATTGTCCAATAGGACACAAAGCAGAGCATTCACAGAATGATTTAGGTTGGAAAAGCCCTCCCAGCCCATGCAGTCCCAGCTGTGCCCATCCCCACCTTGTCCCCAGCCCAGAGCACTGAGTGCCACCTCCAGGGATGGGTACTCCAACCCGCCCTGGGCAGCCCCTGCCAATATTTAACAATCCTTTCTGTGAATAGACTTTTGAAAGGATTGCTAGAACCAGCAAAATCTTCACTGAACTTTATGCTCAGACAAACCTGCACCATCCAGAATTCCTTGCCTTGCCAGGCAGGGTGTCCAGCTGGGGACTGTGGGGATTCTTATTTGGGTTTAAATCAAAAGATCTCTACCACAGCCTTGCAGGGGGTAAAGTTCCTGTCCATAAAGATAGGAAATATGCCTCCCACAACACCTGGGAATAAGGTTATTTATAAAACCCCCACTGACTATTTTCTGCTAAAAAAACCGGCTAGATTTTAATAGTTGTTAAAAACAAATATTCCTCTATACACACACTGACAGGGAAGAGGAAGAACATAAAAAAGTGGATACTGTAAGGGCAGGTGCTGAATCCACTGTTAACAGAGCATTTCCTCACACATGGCACTACCAGCTTATCCCAAATTATTTCCTGCCACTTGGAAAAAACCCACAGCAACCTGATGGAGCTACATCCTAATTCCAGATTCAGGCTGAACAGTTCTGCACCAGCACTTTCTAAGGAATGAACAAAAGACTGGCTTGTTTCTGACAGCATCCACAGGGGTTTTTGCAAGTGCCCTCCAGGGTTTAAGGGTGGAAATAGCCAGGCAGAGCATTTTGTGCTTCTCACTGTGCTTATTCTGCACAAAAATATCTTTATAATCCCACTTTGGTAGCAAGTTCAGTGGGGCAGCACAAAGGGAACAGCAAACCTACCTCACAACCTGCTTTGGCTGCACCCCAACCCTTTCAAACCCTAATTTTATAGGATGATGATGCTGAGGTCTTCTCTGCTGGGCTCTCACCTTTCCATAGTGGCTGCCTCTGTTCTCATCCAACCTTTCCTCCCACAGGTCTGCTTTGGGGTTTCGTTCTTTATATTAAATGAGGCTGTACATTCTCTGTTCAGTGATCAAGCTGCTGCCTTCAGTGATTGTGACTCTATTAATATTATTTTTCATCCCTCCTTTTGTTAATTCCCCATGAAGCAGCTTTAAAGTCTTTGGAACCGACAGAAAAAAGGCTGCTTTTATTTCATGAAAAGGGATCCAAGTCAAACCTAAAAGAAGAATTAAAATATCAATGCTGAACATGAAATATGGAGTTTTAAGTGTATGAAAGAATATTGCAATTCTCTCATTAGAACAGAGGGGAAGAACCTGTGGTCCTCTCAATAAATGCTTTATGTTATTTGTCCTTTGAAGGTGCATCACTATGCTCATGAAACATTTCCTACTTTAAAGCAATGGCCCAAATTTCCCATCCAAACGACTTTTAAAAATTTGGTTATAGAATTGTTTAAAATGAAAAAACTTGACTTTAACCTTCTTACACACACAGAGTTTGAGGTCTGTGGCCTTCCCTCACATCAGGATGCTTTGATACCAAAGTGAAACAAGTGCTTTGCATTTCTATCCCTGTGAGTTAATGGTTTCCCACAGTATTTACTGCATGGAATTCTCAAGTACTTCTGCTCATCAGCTATTCTGGGAGATCTCTCAACAGGATCTCTGTTTTTTCTAAAGTAAAAAAGCCTGACCTCAGAGCTGTGATCTCACTTGGCTTGAGGAGGTTCCTGTAGGTGCTGGTTGTTGCTATGTGCAACAGCTGTAAAAACTTTCAGTCCCAAATATTTAAAGCGGGAAAAAAGTGCAGATCTGATGGAGCACAAAAAAAAAAAAAAAAATTTATTTTCATTTTTTTAGCTCATTGAGGTCTGTCAATGTTTTAGACACAAACCAGAATGTTAAAAAAACCCAAAGAATGAGGTAGAACAAAATGCTTGCCTTTTTCAATTTCTTGGCATAGAAATTGTAGAATGACATGTCAGAAGTGATATTCTGGCAACAACACACTGCACAGGGTAGAGCCAATGGGAACATGGAATCTAGGAAGAATTAAATTGTTTCCTGGATCTGTGCAGTGAAATGAGATCTTTCCCAGGAGTGGGAATGATGTGAATCCTGTCTGCAGCCACAGCAGGACAGGCAGCAGGAAAGGGATTGGGATTGTGTCCCTGTGCCCCCTCAGGTGTGAGCCCACCTGCAGAGCTGCCCCAGCCCTGTCCCAGCACAGGGAGGAGCTGGAGCTGCTGCAGAGAGCCCAGAGGAGGCAGCAGGATGAGCAGAGGGATGGAGCAGCTCTGCTGGGAGGAAAGGCTGGCACAGCTGGGATTGTTCAGCCTGGACAGGAGAAGCTTTGGGCTGAGCTCAGTGTGGCCTTGCAGGGCCTGAAGGAGCTGCAGGAAACATGGAGAGAGACAATTCCCAAGGCATGGAGGGACAGCACACAGGGAATGGCTTCCCACTGCCAGAGGGCAGGGCTGGATGGGATATTGGGAATTAGGAATTGTTCCCTGGGAGGGTGGGCAGGCCCTGGCACAGGGTGCCCAGAGCAGCTGTGGCTGCCCCTGGATCCCTGGCAGTGCCCAAGGCCAGGTTGGACATTGGGGCTGGGAGCAGCCTGGGACAGTGGGAGGTGTCCCTGCCATGGCAGAGGGTGGAATTGGATGATTTTTTAGGCCCCTTCCAGCCCAAACCTGGCTTGGACATTACCTTTGTACAGCCCTGCTCTCACACCTGTGGCCTGCACTGCACAGACTCCAACAGGTTCCAAGGCAAAAGCAAAGGAGCCTCCACAAAATGCACCTCAAATTCAGGACTTTAGGTCAGGCACATCACCTTGGAGTGAGACCCTTCAGGAATGGGAAAACACCTCTGCCTACCAAATAAAATCTGCAGCATGATAAAGCAGAGTGGACTCAAGAAGAGCCCTTGGTTTGGAAGACATTCAGCAGATCAGATCAGTGTAGCAGAACAGATCAGTGTTATCTAAAAAAAGGTAAAAAGTGGCTTAAATGACATTAGAAAGGGAGGGGAAAAAACCTCCCAACTTCTTCCAGTCTCACAGTTTACTCTGGTTTCATAATTTGCATTTAGCAAATACCTCAGGAAATCAAGTCTTACACAATCTCATTTCAAACTTCTTCCCCCAAAGCTTTGAAGCCATCTGCCGCATTTGACAAGTCTGAAGTTTGTGAACTCCTACAAGGATTAAACCCAGCAGCTGTTAGGAAACACGAAAGCCTCACTGCAGGCTCTTGGTAGATACTGGAGAGCACAGAAGGGAAAATAAAAGAGGCAGTAACATTCAAATATGGAAAAAAATCTTCAGTCAACACTCACATCTTATGAGAGACACAGTTCATCATTAGTTCTGAGGCTTCCAGAATATTTAAGGGGTGAATATGAGCTGCTTCCTACATCAAATTATGGGAAAGGCAGAATTTTAAAGTAAAATCTCTTCTTTCACTGCCCTACAGTACTTCCCCAGCACCTAAACATTTCCTGCTATGGAGAGCTTTCAAGCAAGAATAGTGAACCCTTGAAGAATTCTGCCAAAACACCAGGTTTCAGTTTGATTTCATCTCCCAAGCTGCCAGGGTTTTGTTTGCCACTTTTATTCAAGGTGTTCAGGAGCATTCTCACACCTCAGCACAAAGCCAGGTAGTAAAAACTGGATTAAATATAATGTATTAACTGTTTTGAAACATTACAAACTGCCTGGGTGATCACACCAATACCAGAAATACATTTACAATTCCTCTAAGGGTCTGCATAATTTAATAGTAAAGATACTTCTTTATCTGCTTTATTTATTATGAACCAAACATGTAAAAGTAAGAAAATGGTGCAGCCAACTTTCAAAATAACCGAAGCTCAGCTCAGATCACACATAAAACCAGTTTTCGAATTAAAAGGATGGACAGAATGGGGGAAAAATCCAACAAAGCTTCAGAATTGGTTCCAAAATCCAGTGCCACTTTAGGAAAGATCTGCTCATCTGTAATTACCTGAACTAAAATTTAAATCAGTGACAGTTCTGTGAAGAAAAACGCTGTTCAAAAATATCCACTAAGTATCCAGTGCAAGTCAGAGCTATACCTAGCAGAGAATAGAATCACCTGGGAGCAAATTAATACTTTAACAGCATTTTCTTAAACAAAATGTTAAATTAAACAGAGTACAACTCAGAACTGCACCTCAATCCTAGTTAATACTTTAAATAAACTGCTAAAATTGTTACCAACTTCCAGAGAATTTTCTGAGATGCTTTAAAACCTTTTTCTTTCCTCCATAAATCACATGCTCTGCCTAAGAGATCTTTTATTATTCCTACCATTGCCCAAATGTTGGTGTTTTAAAGTGGATTAAATCAGTTTGCCCTGGCAAATCTAGCTGAAGCAGCTTGTGATCCTGCCAGCCCCTTTGAGCAGGAGAGGTTATTTTTCACTAGCAAGTTTTGAAGGCATTTAGCATACTAGAATTACTGCATTTTGTATCAATACATACATGAAAAAGGGCATGTGGAACAATAAATAAGCACAAGCAAAATTCTCTGTGGATGGAAAAGGACGGAGTTAATTTTCTCTATCACAGAGAAATCTTTGAAGAGCATCAAATATTAGAAAAACCTTCAAGTCTCAAAATAAAGTAAAAAAGGAGAGGTCTCATTAGATACAGACAGAATTCCTGATCTGCATTTCCTCTTTTACTTATAAAAGGAATACTTCAAGGTAAGACAATCCCTTCAGGAGGAGAAAAAGGAGTTGCTTCTCATATCCAAGGTATCTTTCCTAAAATCACTCCAGAAGAAAGTCTTCCAAGCCATGCAGAAGGGTGTTTGCAGTGATGAAGTTAAAAGAACAAAAATGAGTGGAAAAGTAAAAATCTACTGGAATTTATTCTACTTTTAAGGGAAAAAAATAATTCCAAAAGTCCTCCAGAGAAGAAACTGGAGTTTACAAAAGTGCAACATAACTGTCCTTGTCAGATGTAGATGTTATTGTGAGTCTCACTGGTTGTCAGGAACTTCTTCAAAATCTTGGTGCTTTCAGAGGCATCCTGGGGAGAGGAAGAGAGGATCAGCATCACCACAGTGCTGGGCACAAAGCAAGAGCCCCACTGGCCTCTGGTCCCATTTTCATTACTCTGAACATCACTTTTATTAAAATATTAACTGTGAGCAAAACTCAGGTCTTCTGAATGAAGTTACCCAGAGGAATCTGCAGTTCCGCAATAAAACGGGATTTATTATTTTGCATTCCTCCTTACTAGGACACGAGGGGAAGAGTCTCTGTATTTGTCATTGTTCTCCTTCAGAGTTTAAATATTTATGTCTTACTCAGCAGAACAGAATGAGCTGTACTGAAAACTGATTTTAGAACTGAAATAAACACCACAGTACACACAGACCTCTTTGGCATTTAAATCTGGGTTAAAAGTGTTTTCAACCAACTAAAATTCAATTAAAAACATTTCAGAAAGAGTAAAACATTTATTTTAGGAGCTGCAGTGGGAATTTATGGGAGCAATGGGATTTACTGGGAGGGTGGTGAGGCCCTGGCACAGAGAAATTGTGGCTGCCCCATCCCTGGAAGTGTTCAAGGCCAAGCTGGATTTCACAGCTGCTGATTTAGTGTAAAAATTTCTTCAGAAATTTGGTCTTTAAGCTCCAAAAAGAAGTTATAGGTCAAAGTGGGTATTTTAAGAAGCTTTCCTGTATGCTAGAAGAGAGGCAGATACAGAGCTAGAACAGAGCCATCTGGTATATGAATATAAAATGTAAAAATATAAAAAAAAAACCCACAACAAAAAGTTTAAAAGTTTCAAATGAGGCAACACCAAAGAAAACTGCAGCTTACACAAGCACAAGAAATCCCTCCCTGATATATCCATACCATCAGAAGAGCCTGAAAATTCAAAATGAAGTTCTGAAGGAAGCTGTAGATTCATTATTTCTAAGCCACACAAATGTTACAGCAGGTACAAGCACTGTCATTAAAATCTGTATTTTTCTGCCTTTTCAGATTAAATCCTCACAGGGGAACAAAATCAGCAGAATGCAAGAGATGAAGACAGACAAAACCAGCCCACAGCTGCCATTGATTTAAATAAGGAATTTTACCTTGGCTAAACTCTTCAGGACTTTAGAAGAAAGCAGAGGCTTGAAGGCTTCAATGGTAACCGTGTCCAGCTTGATGACATCGGTGTAACACTGATACAGCACTGCAGGGATCTGCCACACCTGGCAGTAACTCAGAACTGAACACAGGGCAAAAGGAAATCTGTGTTAATTCAGCAGAAAAGCAATCTCAGCTCTGTGTATAAAAATCAGAATTCTAAGCCCATGGAAGTTTAATTACCAGCTCAGGATCCTGACTGCTGGAGCAGCCACTCCTCATCCCCCAGCTACACAAAGAAATAAACCACCAAAAAATGAGTTAAATGCAGGTGATTCTTCTTGGTACATACCTTACCTGGAAACTGTACTATTGGTAAATAAAAATAATAGCAACATCTGCAAAAAAACCCAAATAAAAAACCAAAACAAAAAAATCCCGCAAACATAAAAAGAAGTGTGAGCAAGAGAAAATCATCCACTTTTAGCTCCTGCCAGACAAGCTTTTCCTCATGCTGCTACCATTAGGGATTCTAAAATGAAAAGCTCAAGGTTTTTATTAAGTTACATAAATAAAACTGAACCTAACTTCTCCATGAGGTTGATTAATAGCCCTGTGAAAGCTTCCTTACCTGTAATATAAGAAAGGACTTTGTAAGCTTTTACTTTGGGTGCTCAGATAAAAATAATTCTTAATAAAACTTACTTAATTACTAAGTAAAATTCCCCAAAAAACCCACTGTATGACATGGTTTGTAAGGCTATACTGAAGAATTTTCCAGTACTTCTGTCCCTCGCATAACAGGTAAAATGATTTGTGCCTGGTTTGGAAAATTATCCCTATTTTCCAGGGCAATGTGTAAGATGTGAATCTGTCAGTAATTAACTTTTAAAAAGCTGACTTGCGAGCCAGTTCCCACAATTAAGCAAAAATTCTAACTGCAGTGGGATACTCCTCAGGGGGAATTTTGTGTTTCCACCAGCAGCTCTGTAAATAATTGGAATTGCAAAGTACCAGCAGCAGGAAGGTCCCTCACAATGTTGGGCTGCTCCAGCAGTGGGCAGCAGACCTGCTCCTGGAATTCTTTGGTCTTCAAGGCTCTCAGGAATGGAGATACAAGTGTCAGAGTGGATTCCTGAGTTTTATAATCAGCTACAGGACATGTGGAAAGGATGGTTACTTGCAAGCCTTTCTTCTGCATGGAGCCAAAAACCTGAAACAAAAAAAACCATATCAGCAAAATTTCTCTTTTCACAATAAAAGCAGAGACACCTCAGAGATTGAAATAAATCTCAGTGCAAAGGGCACTTGAACTCCTGTTTGCAGGACTAAAACCAGTTTGAATCACAGTCTTCAGATAGAAATTTCCCAGGCATTGCTCCTGGGATGGAGATAAAAAACCTCAAAATATTTTGAGGCTGACATATTTACCAAGTCTAGTGATCTTCTGGAGAGTTTTCAGGTTTTCAGCACTTTCTATTCAATATATTAAGATATAAAATATCTTAATATATTGAATAGAAAAACCAAGGAATTCACTGAGCTGCAAAACATTTGAAATGAAAATTGTGCTCCCCAGATGTCCTACAATATTGTAAGAGTGTTTATTTTAAATGCACAGATTTTATTTAATTATATTAAAGTTGAATTCAGAAAGAGAACCCTAAATTTTCTTTCTCAAGTTCAAAGAATAGAGTTTTTAAGTACAAAACCTTCTGGCCATCACAAAATACCAACAGGAGAAAAGGAAAAGGAAAAGGAAAAGGAAAAGGAAAAGGAAAAGGAAAAGGAAAAGGAAAAGGAAAAGGAAAAGGGAAAATTTGGAAACTGACAGAAACTTGCCTGTTTCTGTCTGTGTACCGATTCCAGGAGGGAAGCTGCCTGTGCCCTCCCATCACTGTGTCACCACTGTGACAGCAATCTGACAGAAATATTCAGGAGTTCATATATTTTCCACTTGCTTTGTTGGGAACACTGTCTGGAATTCATGGCTGCAAAACTCCAACCTGTGTGTTGTCATTTGTAAGTGATCCCTTACAGAGAAAACACACCCAGGTGTAAAGATCTGACTTGTGGAGTCAGGAGATGCTCAGTAAATCAGGATTTACACATAGAACAGGTCTGCAATTCACATTAAAAGCAAAGATTGCCAGCACATTGTTTCTGCTGCACATTTAAAAACACCAACAACCACAAATCCTAAAACTACCCAGGAACATTGACTTGGTACAACCACACTCCTACTGCTCAGGAACACCCACGCTGGAAATCACAAATATCCACAAACAACTGGGGAACACAACAAACCCCCAGGCATCTTTCTTCTGCAACCCCACTTTAAATGAAGTGCAGGAATGTGTGGAATACAGCAAAAGTCAAATGTTTGAGGTCTCAGGGTTTTTAAACTTCCAAATGAGCCATGATCCCCCAGCAAAGCTGTACTTATCTCTAAGCACAGCTTTAGGATCCCTGCTTGTCCATCAGCTCAGCAGAGGTTTAAAGGCAGGCAGGGAGGGAGCAGACAGACAGCAAGACAAAATAAGCCACACTTCCTCCAGGCAAAGCAGTGACCCAAATCCATCAGGGAAATCAAGAGGAGGAACATTCAGCCCTGGCTTTATCTTATTAAAATCAAAATGATGATAGTTGGAGGGACTTCACTGAACCAGCAGTGCTCCTGTACCTGGATGATGCTGGGGTGAGGCCCTGGGAATGTTAAATCTGGGAACAAATGGGACAAATGCTGCTTGGGAGGCACCTTCCCCTCCAGCTCCCCCTTGGCAAAGGCACAGAACACACCCAGCAGCTGACACCATCCACCAGGAACTCCACAACTGGTTTGTCTGGTGATCTTTTGGCAGCTGCACAAATTGCTCCTATTTTTTTTTTTTTTTTTAAGGAAAAAAACTCTCAGAGGTGAAATGCAGCTGAAATAAGCCATGGGAAATTAAAATCAAGCAGGAAAAAGGTTTGGGAAGTGGTTAAGGGCCAACAAAACTGAAACTGCTCTCAGCTGGGAGGTTACAGCAGATACAGCTGGCAGCTTCTAGAAAGGGACTTCACAGATCCTGCAGAGAGTAAATTTATCTATTTTTGAATATTTAGTAAAAGAAAACCACAGAGCAAACTTATTTAACACTGTCATGTTTAAAGTATCAGAAAGGAGGATCCCCACCCTTTGGATTTTATTACTCCATTTATTTTCTTGCGAGTTTTACCTTCTCAAGCCACTGGAACTGCTGATCCTCAGCCACGTAGCAACTGCACTGGCACAACAAAACCTAAAATAAAAGTAAAAACTTGTGTAAGCAAGTGGTTTAAAGAGCACAACAGCAGCTCATAATCACCTGTAAGGATGATGTGGCTTCAGACAATAACTCGTTCAGTTATTCTGGGTTTCTTTAACTCTGTTTCAATGAGGATTTTTTGCTCACAAATGCAGTGAAGCCATGAGGCTGTGACATCTTTGTGCTGAGCTCCACACAGAACTTCACATAGTTTTAGTGAGAATTAACTCTTCAGATCATTTATGAGATTAATCTATGATCCTGCAGTGCCTTGTCTGGGGGTGGATAAAAGCTCTGTTTTTCAGAAAGCCAAAACACAGAGGAATGAATGCTCAAGTCACTTACTGTGGGATCTGATATCAGTCTGTAGAACAAACAGAAGGAGTCTGTGGGGAGGACATTTGTGGTGCTGGATGTTCTGCACCACTCATTCCACAGCTTCACAACTCCAACCACTTCCCAGCACACAGAATCCAGGATAAAAGATGACAGAAAAGCTGCAAAACCCATAAAAATACTGTTAATTTATAAAGAATAAAACATCTGTTTTACAAATAAATAGCTGGACTAAATTAGATTATTCCTTTGCCATCTGAAGTAAGAATAACTAATTTTTATCAACTTAGATTTATTGACCAAAGCTAAGAAACAGCAGCAATGTGAGTAGCCACACTGTACCCAAATTTAAAAAGATTAAGAGCTGTTCAACCTATACAGATCCCTAACATAAAAATCACTTGTTCTTAGGAATTACAGCATTACAGTCAACTTTAGTTTCTTTAGTATTAATTAAGGATGTGAAATATTAACTTTGTAATACTTTCTGACATAGTACAGAGAGCAGATTAAAAACCAAAATCACTGAAGCAGCAAGGCAGAACTATTACACTGATTCTAGAAAATAGAGGCAAGAGTGTGGGAAAAATGTTCATAAATCAGATTCCTGTCAAAAGCTACAGAAGACAGATCCAAAATATCTATTACCATTTTCAAGGAAAAACCTGAACAAAACCCAAACAAATTAGCAAAGTTAGCTTTGATAAAATAAAAATCTAAATGTCATCTAAATGTCACTTAAATGCGAGCAAGACTTCTTGGCACTATTAGAAAAAAACTTTTGCCAATTAATAAACAATCCCAGAGAGTTCACCAAACAAAAGCCAGGTAAAGAAGGATTGTTCAAACTAAAATCCCAAACTAAAACATATTTCACTTTTCCTGTTCAAGTAAAAATACAGCCATTTTCAGGACGAGTAAAGAGCTGTAACAATAACTGTGTTTTACATGTACAGAGGAACTTCAGCTCAGCTGCCTCCAGGTTTAACCTCTGCTCCTGGAGGAGCTGCACATTCAGTGAACACAGGGGTTTAAAGAAAGCTGGAGAGGGATTTTCCCAAGGTAATGGGATGGCAGGACAAGGGGGAATGACCTCAGCTCAAGGAGGGCAGGGCTGGATGGGATATCGGGCAGGAATTGTTCCCTGGGAGGGTGGGCAGGCCCTGGCACAGGGTGCCCAGAGCAGCTGTGGCTGCCCCTGGATCCCTGGCAGTGCCCAAGGCCAGGTTGGACATTGGGGCTTGGAGCAGGGAATGTCCTGACACATTTACACCTCCCTCCCACCTTCTGCCTCCTGAAATTTATTCCAAAAGCCCAGCAGCAGCAGCAGCAGCAGCAGCTGGTTCCGCACGCACCCGCAGCGTTCCTTCCAATGGCCACGACGAACCTGGAGCACGCCAAGGGCTCCTCGGCACAGCCGCCCGACCGCCAGGTCCACAGCACATCGATCTCCCTGGGAATGGAACCACAGGACACCGAGCTGGGAGAGACCCCCAGGGATCATCCAGAGCAATTCCCGTCCCTGCCCAGCCCCCCAGCAATGCCAGCCTGGGCATCCCTGGCAGCTCCTGGAGCTCTGGCAGCCTCGGGGCCGTGCCCATTCCCTGGGGAGCCTGGGCAGTGCCCAGCACCCTCTGGGAGAGGGAAGAACCTTTCCCTGAGCTCCAGCCTGGTACCTTTTCTTCTCGATCTCCTTGCGGATCTCCCGGTCCTCAGGCGTCTCCTCCCGCGCCTCCTCCTCCTCGTCCAGGCCGGCCCGGGACGGCGCCACCACCACCTCACCGAAGAAGGTCGCCATGGCCGCCGCCCGCGCCTGCGCGGCCCCGCCCGCCAGCGCCGCAGC
>VWZS01009128.1:3423-31401 GCA_013397075.1 Rhabdornis inornatus
AAAAAAAGAGAAATGGGAGAGTATCTGGAAAATGGGGGGGGAACGGCACTAAAATGGAGCGAGAACCAAACAGGAATTACATACATTAAAATAAAGGGAAAAAAACCCAAAAGGTGATGAAATAATGACATGGTGGGGAAGGAGAGATGAGGGGTGATGGGACACCACAGCCCAGCCTCAGGCACCGGGAACCTTTGGCTGCACGGTGAGCGCTGGAGACCCTCCTGTGGAGCCACAGGGATCCAAATCCAGAAACCTGGAAACCTGTCCTGCAGCAGCCACCCCCATCCCATATGGACACCACTTCTAGAACCTTCCTCAATCCCTCAAACCCCAACCTTCCTCCTCCCTACACCTCCTGCAGCTCCTCAGCAGTTTGTGAAGGGAAGGGAAAGCTTCAGCCTTGGCACCCACCTTGGCTCCACTGGCTGGGGTGGCTGGGGAGGAGGGCATGGAGGCGCAGCTGTGGTTGCTCTGGCTGGCACTGGAGCTGGATCTGGTTGGGGAGGCTGCCCTGGACGAGGGTTTGGATCTCCGGCCCCGGGAGCGGAACGGGGTCATTCCCTGCGAGGCTCCTTCGGGCAGGATGAACTTCTCCCGCAGCTCCAGGTTGGTCCGTCCTCGTGCTGGAAGGAGAGAGAGGAGAAGAGGAGAATTCAGCTTTGGAGGGACCCAAATTCCTCCAGGAATCTCCAAGGCTGGGAGCAGCTTCCTTGGGCATCTCCCCACGCTCATCTCCGAGGGCAGTGAGGCTGCCCTGGTTCTCCTGCTCTGCCCCAAAACCACCTCCTGTCACCAATCAGCTCTTTGAGGAACTGGCTGATGAAAAGCTGCCCCAGAGCCAGGAACTCACACTGGGTGCTGTGTTCACCTCTTGTGGAAAAGCATCCCAATGGCCTTTAAACTCGCCATGCCACAACAGTGGGCAATGTGATCTTTAATGGGGCTTAAAAACAGCAAAAGCAGCTTTGAGGGGTTGAGGTTCTTGAGGGTTGAGGTTCTTGAGAATCTGAGAGAGATTCTGCTTTCTCACAGCTCCGTGCAGCTCTCCACACAATTTTTGAGGGGAGAGGAGAGAAAACCACCTTCCCAACTTTTCCAACCAAGCCACTGAAAACCAACTTTTCGAAATTTTCATCCAAACGCCTCAAAGAGCTGGAGGGTCTCCCTTCCACAAGCAAGGGACAACCAAGCAGGGGAGAAGGTCAGTGGGCTTCAGCTCCTGGGCCAGCTGTGCCAGAGTGCTTCATGCTCAGGGGAGGTCAAACATGCAGTGAGTCTTACAGGGCACAGCAGGAATTCTGGAGCCGACGGATTATGGACCAGAAAGCCAAGAAAGGAGGGAAGAACCACGCTGAGATAACCAAGGGATAGAAACAAGCTGGATGTCAGCGCTGCAAAACATCTGCTGCAAAGCGTGAAGGGCGGAGGAGGAGCAGGAAAACCCTGAGGGCTCTCCCCTGGAGCTCGCTGTAAATCATGCTGCTTTCAGCAACAGCCCTAGGGCAGCACGGAATGCAGCAGCTTGAACGAGACACATCCGAAGCAATTAACACCCCAGAGACCCCCAGGGAAAGGTGGAGCACTCTCCAAACCACGCTCCAGTCCTGGCCAGCCCCTGGCTCATGGGTGTTGTCCAGCCCAGTGGTTCTGATCGCTGTCAAACCTCAAGGTTTTGGGAAAGGAGGTGACCCCAGCTCCACTTGCTGAGGTCTTAAAACCAAGGAGAAGACAACCCTTCACTCTTTCCCTGGATAAACACGGCCAGGTTTGCTGCAGCATCACCAGATCTGGTGATTCCAAGTTCTTGGTTCGCTTTGGATCTGTTTTCTCCAGCTCCTGCCCATCTGGATAATAACCCACACTGCTCACCCAGCCACAGCATCCAAACTCCCCCGGGTGGGTGGGAAGACTCTGATTGCATCAAGCCTTACCTCTGCACGGGTCATTCTTCACTAAGAACTCGTCCAGGGCCATCCATCCTCCTCCCACCCGGACCATGACCGTGCTCCGCAGGATACGGACCAGCCGCAGCTGCTGGGAATCGCCGAACTGTGGGGCCAAGGAAAAGGTCAGGGAAAGGGGAACAGCCAGGGGAACACGGCTCCTTCCCTCCCCAGGCTGCACCAAAGCCTTTCATCCACTTGTTTCAGAGTTTTAAGGCTTCTCCAGGCAGGTTCTTCTGGGATAAGGGAATATCAACTGATGAGGAGTTTTCCCGCCTGGTTTGAAGATGATGCAACCAACCAAAACACTTCAGTTTTAAAGGTATCTTTTTAAAGCAACCATTTCAGGATTTGGAGGTTGGATGGGTTTTCTCAGCCAGAACTGTAGTTCTTTTCTCTTTTTGGCAATGTCCTGACCCTCCTGGTGCAGCCCACGTGGGAAGGAGCCGGCTGATTCAGCAGGACAAGCTGAGCCAGACACCTCTGATCACCACCAAGTCTGAAATCCAGGGATTCCCCTGAGCCTCAGACTTGACCCCACCAGCCACAAAGCCCCTGCTGCAGCAATCTCCCAGTGAGGATGTTTGGATGAGTGCAGAGTGATGGGAATCCAGGCAGGAATCCCCAGCAATGTTGATTAGTGATTGCGATGTTCATTAGTGGTTTGAAATGCCTGTGATATCAAAAAAGTGCACCCAGATCAAAAGCATGTGTTTATAAAGCTCCCCTAAATCTCCTGGACACCCAAACCCAGGCTCCTGGGTGCCTGCCAGGCCTGGGAGGGACATGGATGTGGCAGATCTGCATCCAGGTCTGTAGAGCACCTGCTGGGATGAGAACCAGGAGAACCAGCTTTGGGAAGCAAGACCCTCTCCAGATTTCTTTAAAAAAGGGGGAAAAAAACCCAAACAGGAACATTTCTGTGAGTGGAAACGCAAAAAAAAAAAAGAGATTCAATGAAAGCAGAAAGTGCAAAGTGACTGGGATGGGTCAGGGCAGGAGGTGACATCTCTGACCCACAGGGATATGGGACCTGGAGCATTGGTGGATGTCCCTGCTCGAGCTGTCCTTGTCTCAGTTAAAGAGCTGCCACTGTGCTCACAGGCAGGGAAGGGAGCAGGGAAACTTTTTCCCTCTCTCCAGGCTCTGCATGAGGTGTCCCTCAAGGGCCAACCCCAGGGATGAATCAATTCTCGTTAGTTTTCAGTTTTTGTTGAAAACATTTCTATAATCACTGCCTAAATTAAAGCCAGAGCTCCCAGGACTCATCCACTTCCAACATCCAAGTTTGTTTCAACTTTGGGCATCTTTTTGGGTGGGCACCACCACTGCATGTGAAAAAGCAGCTTTTTTTATCTGGGTAGGGCAGTGGGGACATCAGAGGGACACAGGCTGCTCCAGTCCTGTTCTAAAGGGGGCTGGGTTTATCCCAGGATACATGCAGGTTCTGGGAGGGGAGCCTTGCCCCTGTGAGGAGTACTCAGTGGGAGTAGCAGGGATGAGGGTTTAGTTGTCCTACAGGATTACTCAGAGCTCTCATTCCATGGTGATCACAGCCCAAACCCACCCTGAGCCTGGTGCAGGTTGTGCCCCCTGGGCTGGCTGTGCCCCTGCACATCCATCTGTGTCCCAGTGCCACGATTCACCACCATGAACATCCCCATCATATCCAGGAGAGGAACCCAGGGACACAAATTTCTCCACTTTTGCCAAATCCTGCTTTTTCCATTGATTTTTTTTTTCTCTTTTTTTCTGCCCAATCTTTTTTTTTTTTTGGGGGGGGGTGGCACTCCTCTGTACCAGGCTCTGCTGAGCAGTGCTCCCAGATCACATCCTCCCACAGCACCACAGGACAGAGCAGCATCACAACACACAGAATGGTTAAAAAAATTCCAGAGGTGAGAGACAGCACCACAAGGTAAACTGTACCTGATTGCCGAGGAAGAACTATGGAGGGAGAGGAGTTGTAGGGAAAGGGAATGGGGAGAGGGGAGGAAAGTCCAGAGGAAGAGGAGGGAAAAGAAAAACAAGAAAAACATTTATGGGATTAACAGTGCAATAATAATGAGATCTGTTAACTGCAGGAGTTAGAAATCTGGGGGGGTTTGGGCTATTTGGGGGGAAGGGAAAGCTCTGGGAGCTTGGTGCTGCCGGAGGGGGATCAGCTCCTCCCAGCTGCAGCATCAACCCCAAACTTCTGGGGCAGGAAAGTGGGAATTCTGCCTCCACTTCACCTCGGTGAAGGGTTTGAAATGTAAACAGCAGCTCGTTACAAAGAGATTCTGTCAGGAAATTATTCTCCCTTCTTCGGGAGGGAGCTAAGAAAAACACAGTGTAAGGAACACTCATCCAGGAGGGGAACTTCAAGGGCGGCTCCAGCTCAGTGAATGCAGCATTTCACAGGGCCCCCGGGCTGCCTGCCCCAGAACAGGGACACTTTTATGTTCTCCCAATTCAGGGAACGCCCTGGGGCCAAAGATGGAGCTGGGAAAACACATCCCAGCCACCTCTGCCAGTGCCAGGGGATGATGTCTCTGCCTCACTGGGCACCCCCTGTGCCAAGCTGGGCACCCCCTGGGTGATGCCCCCTCCCTGGGTGGGAAGGGGGAGCAGGATTTGGGGAGGTTTCCATCGCCCTCTGCCTTACCCTGTATTTGTTCTCGCCGATCTGCTCCACTTGGAATCTCTTGGCACACTTGCACTGGGCCACTTGCCTGGTGACCTGCCACCACCAACACGAGAGGTGAGGAACCAGGATTTTGGGAGTTTCCCCCAGTACAAATCACAGCTCAGATAAAACAGCCCCCAGCAGCTTTCCTTCTAAAACACACTCAGTTCCAACCAATTAATTCGGCTCAGAACCACCAAAACCCTCTTTTAATCTAGTTTTTCTCTTCCCCACTGCCAACCTGCAGCCTGAACCACCCCCAGTCCTGCTGAGCATCCGATTTTTTTGGTGCTTCACCTCATCCTCGATCTTGTCAGCATCAGTGGTGGGTCTGTAGGCATCCTTGTTGGGATGGAGGGCAGCCACAAACTCGTAGTAGTCGATGTAGCCGTCACCATCGCGGTCAAAGATATCGGCCACTGCTGTCATCTCCAGCTTCGTGGTGGGGAATTCTGCAAGCACAAGGAAATGAGGGAAGGATGAGCTCCTCAA
This sequence comes from Rhabdornis inornatus, assembly GCA_013397075.1. Lineage (NCBI taxonomy): Eukaryota > Metazoa > Chordata > Aves > Passeriformes > Rhabdornithidae > Rhabdornis > Rhabdornis inornatus. Next base: position 8,530 of record VWZS01009128.1, read on the forward strand.
TCAGGATGCAGGAGCAGCAAGGTTGTTTGCCAGGCTGGCTGCAGGGACTCACTGGAAGCCAGGATGCCGTCGATGAATTCCTGCCGCGTGATTTTCCCGTCCTGGTCCTTGTCGATGCGCCGGAAGAAATCCATGACCCGGGATTTCTTGTGGTTCATCCAGCGCATGTACTTCTTCCTCCAGACATCAAAGTCGAAGTTTGCAAACTCCTTCAACTGGAAGGAAAACCCAGGGAGAGTCAGTGGGGGAAATCCCAAAGGAGCAGCAGCCACAGAACCACCCCAAACCCGCCTTGGGTGAGCTCCTGGTGCTACCCACCCATCCCTGCCCGCCCTCCTTGGAAGGTTTATGTGGATTTATCCAGACAATTCCCAGTGAGGGGCTGCCCAAACGGAATTCCCAGCACAGGACACACAGTGGAGCTGACAGCCAGCACGTGGATTGTGCATCCCAGGAGCTCGGGATGCAGCGTCCCCCACACTGCTGCAGGGACACACAGGCAGGGAGGATCAGCTACAGGCACACAGACACACACACACACCCCGCCTGCTCGGCCTTCTGGGGATGCTTCCTCATCCCAGGGAGGAATTCCCACTGCCAGCATCATTCTGGGCACAAATCTCCCCTCTCCCCTTCCCTCTGAGCAGCCAAGAAGGGATTTCTTGCTCATCTTCCAGCTCCACAAGTCCCAGCCTCAGACCCTCCAATTTAAACACCTTTCTTATCTCCCCACCCCAAAAACACCCCCATGACCCCATCAGCTCAAGCAGCTCACACCAAGGCATGACAACAATTTTAAGGATTTTTGGGTTTTTTTTGGTCTCTCTCTAAACATTCTTGGGGTGAAAAGCAACAAAGCAAAAACATGAATACGAAAGAACTGAACTGACCTACAGCAAAAGCAACAAAAAACAAAAAAACCACTCACTTCTGGGCATAGCTGCTTTGTTAAGCATAAATAAAAAAAAAATGACATTAGATGGTTGGATAAAATAGAGACAGTAATTGTTAAACTAATTACTAGGAGGAAAGCAGGGCCTGGCTGTCATTAACTCTACAGATACCAAATACAGCGGCACAAAGCTGGTTAATGTGCAGTTAATTACTTAATTACCAAAGAGTTTTTAGCCTTAATATTTTAGGAATATTTGATTTCTGGAAAGGCAGCAGGAACTGTCTGCAAGAGCTGGGGCAGCACTGATTTAAAATGCTTCTTGCACCTCTCTGGGGATGAAATCCCAGCTCCTCCCCTGCCCAGAGCAGCCAGGGGCTGTTACCTCCTCCAGCCTGTCCAGGGCATCGTTGAGCTTCCTCTGCCTCTCCAGGGCCAGCAGCCAGACCTGCTGCCAGCGTGCTGAGAGCTGGTTTATCCTGGGATTCTTTGTTTCTGACTGGGAGATAATGGGCATACTGGGAGGAGCAGCCTGTCCCAAGGATTTCCCTGGAAAAAAGGGAGAGAAGTTGTTGGAGGTGCTGTTCATGGGTGCAGCGAGTCTGAAGAGCAGAAGTGAAATGTGTTTTGGTTTTTTTTGGAAGGGAAAACCTCCCATGGCCTTGCTGGCTGCTGTCCCAAGGGATGCAGCATGCTCGGGTAGGAGGACAGAGTGACAGACAGACATCCCACAGCACTCAGGAATTCACACTGGACTCTGCCTTCAAGAAACCACATTAAAAGACCCCAAAACTTCACCCCAAACCAACTGCAGAGAGAGAGGAGAGCAGTGCTGGCCCAGGAACAGCACACCCAGCACGGCTGTTTTGGGAAATGCCACCTGGATTCTCCCCTCCTGACAAGGCTCAGCCGCCTTCCTGGTGGCTGTTAGTGCAGGATGCTTTGTTAATTGATAATCAAAGTTAATTAGCTTCCTAGGAATTTCATTTCCTGCCATCCCAGGACCAAAAGCAGACTCACTGTTGCTGCGGGACTTGTCAATGAAGGGCCCGTGGGGAGGCTCAGTCGCTTTTCTTTTGTAAGTTTTTGTCACCCGGTCCACATCTGGCTGTTTCCGTGTCATCTCCTCCATAAAGGACTGTCAAAACACACAAAGGATAAAAAAACCCTTTGCAATTTCACCATTTTTTATTTTCCAGCCTCCACATGCCAGGCCTGTAGAGGGAGGTGAGCATCAAGAACCAGTGACTGGGGATTGTGGCTGAGCTGCTGCTCAGCACTGGCTTGGATTTGCCAGGGCTGGAGTTCATCCCTGGGCTGGTTTTGCTCCAGCTGGGTCCCAGGCTGCTTTAATAGGGAATTCCAGGAGAAGTCAGTGCCTCCTCCACCCAGGGAGCCAGGGGAAGCCTCCCTCCCCTGAGCTCAGCTCGGGGCTCACCTGGTGCTCGGAGATGAGCGCTTTGACCTGATCAATATTCTGGGGCATGGGGTCCTGGTCCCGCTGGATCAGGGTGGTCTCAGCCCACTGGATCCACGCCAGGAGCTCCTCCAGAAGCTCAGCATTGGCCACCAGCTCGGAAAGAGCTGACTCCAGCCTCTGCTGGTGCTGCTTTGCCCATGTGAGAACCTGTTGGAAACGAGGGGTGACCATCCATCCTGGAGCAGGACCCACCACTCTGTGGCCATCTCTGCAAGTCCCACCAGCCTGGAGCTCACCCTGCAGCACTCACCTCCTCGAACCTGGCTCTGATGATGGTGATCCAGTGCTTGATGGTGGTGATGCAGTCGGGGTGGCAGGCGCCCAGGATGACCTCGCCCATCCCCACGGCCGCGTTCACGTCCGCCCTCTTCTCCTCCACTTTCTTCATGAACTCCTGGAATGCCCAAAGGAATTATATGTAAATTATATACTCCCCCCACCTCTAAACTTGGCCTGGGTTGTGTTTTGGAGCTCCCCCATACCTTGTGGGCATCGATGAGGGCCTGCAGGGCCTCGGCATCATCCGGCAGCGCTCCCCGAAAACGCAGGGACTGCTCTGCTTCTGAGAGCCACTCCAGCAGCATGTGCACGGCTGTCCTGAACTCCTCAGCCTGCAGCAACAACAGCACAGGCCTCTGTCAGCCCTCCACCTCCCCACACAGCCTGCTGGATTCACTCCTGCCAGCCGGGGTGACAACAGGGCTTTAAAAATACATAAAAAGGGGGAAAAACCCTGTTTGGGGCTGGGGTTTGGGCACCTCCCTCCTCTTGGCATCAGCTGCACTGAAGAAGGAAATGTTTTTAAAAACAGCACAAGTGCTGTATCCTGAGCAATTTGGCACCTGGGTAGCTTATTCTGTAAATTGCCTACTTGATGTAAAAGCTGCTTAAGAGCCTTTGACCTTTTTGGGGTTTTTTTTGTTTTGTTTTGTTTTTTTAGCTTCAATCGAATCTCTCTGGACACCCTGGCAAACACCAGCCTGGCCTGCCTGATCACTGTCGTGCACATCAGTGAGATCTTTCCATCCTCCCTTTATCCAACCAGCCTTTATCTGCTCATATTTTTTTAGGAAAAAGAAGCAGTAACAGGTTGCTATCACCCCATTGCTTTGCAGGGCTGGCGTGTCCTGCCTGGCCAGGGCAAAACCTCTTCCCTGAGCTTGGTGTGGAGCCCAAAGAGAGTTTCCAACCCTGTTTTTTTCTCCTCACCTGCTTGAGGGCCTGTTCCAGGCGGGTTTGTTTGGACACAGACAGTTTGCACACCGTGTCCCAGCGGTTGCTCAGCTCCTGCAGCTGCACTTTCACCCAGGTTGTGTCGTCCCTGCTGTTCTCGATGAGCTCCCGGCCCGAGCGCTTGAGCACCTGCACTGTCCCCGTGCGCTTCCCCAGCTCCTTCTGGAACACCTGCATGGAGGCAGCACGAGCTGAGCAAGGCTAGGCAGCTCCCCTCCCGTCACCTTCCCATAATGTGAAAGTCATTCTGATTTTTTTGCTGTTTTTTTCCCCTTCTTTCCCACTGCAGTAAAGCAGGACAGGCGTTCCTGCAGCACAGCACCAGCTCTGTGTCTGTGTTTTGGCTCTCGGGGAGGACAAGCCCCACTCAGGTCTTGGAGAAGAGCTGGGGAAAGGTGCTCTCACCTTGTGAGCATCCATCAGGTTCATGACCAGATCCAGGTCCCCATGGACAGGCTGGTCCTCGGCTAACTGGGGCTCCACCTTGTAGAGCCAGTCCACCAAAGCCTGCAGCGCATCCATGAACTGCCCAGAGAACAGAAGGGCCTCTTCCAGCTTGTGCTGCCTGGAAAACAAACATCCCAGGGAACTTCCATGAGCAAACTGACCTCCTTTTGTCACATCCCAGTGACCTCCAGCCATCCCTGTGGCACACCAGCACTGCTGGTACAACCTTGGGGCTGGGCTCACCTTTCCACGGATTTTCCACACACTGTGTCCCACTTATCCCGGACTTCTCCCAGCAGATTGTCCAACTTCTGAGTGTCATCTGCAAGCAAGGCTTTTTCTTTGAGGGCTCTGCCTGTCCTGATGGTGGTGTCGTAGACAGGCTGCTTCCCACCCAGAGTCTTCTGGAACTCCTGGGAAATGGAGATAAAACAAAACTGCTTCAGAAAGCCTGGCCTTGGCTCTGAGGATTCCCGGATTTCCATGGCAATGGGAGGCATGGAGATGCTTTTCTCCTATTGCCCTGCTCACCCTCCCAACAGAGTCCCTTCCCCCCCAGCACCAGCCTGGCTTTGGCAGAGCTTCACCTTGTGCTTGGAGAGCTGGAGCTTGATTTTGTCAGGATCATTGGAGATCTCCAGCTCTGAGTCCAGGTGATTCTCTGCATCCTCCAGCCAATCAATCAGCTTCTTCCAGGCTTCGTGGAACTGCAAGGCAACACGAGCAAGCCTGAAACTCCACACTGGTGGCATCCCCAGTCCCTCTGTGGTCCCTGGGACCTCCTGCTGGCCATTCCTCGGGGTCTGTCACACCCTTCCCACCTGCTTGGCTCTCTTCCTGGCGTCATCAAGAGCCCGTCCCCGCTCCACTGAGCGCTGCACCACCTTCTCCCAGCGGGACTGGACGCTGACCAGCAGGTTCTTGATCAGCACCACGTCCTGCTTCTGGCTGAGGAACTTGAGCTGGTTCCCAGTCTGATCCAGCTCGATGATGCGATCCCGGTGAGCGTTCACCTCGTTGGCGAACACCTGCCGACCACAAAAGGTGTCCCACGTGTCACAAGGGGTGGATGTGACCTCGAGAAGCCACAGGGGGAGGTGAGGAGCCACCCTGGCTCTCTCCATCCCAGGCATGGAGCCCTTGGGTGTGAGGTTAGACTTTTGGGTGTTCTAGGGCACCCAGCTTGTTGGGTCGGGTTTTTTTTTATGAGCTAAGTAGTTAATAGTTACTATCAAGTTGTTTATTGCAGAAGCAAATCAGTTTTAAAGGTATAAGTAAAGTAAAGCAATGGTAAAATGCAATGGCAAAATGCAATGGCAAAATGCACTAGTTTTTCTTAATCCATGTTCTTATATAGAAACTTTTTAACTAGTTAAGACACAAACTTGGACCACTACTTTTTAACTTATTAGAATTTCGGTTTTTTAGCACACCAGGCTACGTATAAACTACGTACATGACCTATTTTGTTCTAACTGAAAAAATGTAACTTTATGTCATAACTTTATTATGTTTGAAGCTAGGTTCTTGGAGCTTTCAAGGAAACACTACTATTTAGGACTACGTTTTTTAACTTTTACTAGAACATGAACTACTTCTTTGGTATTTAAGGCTTTTTACTTACTAAAAGCACTTAAAACTTATTCTATTTACTTATTTACTCACTTCATTTACTTATCTGCTTGCTCACCTATGCTAAAACTTAAACTTTTACTTTTGCCTTATGTGTGAGTGGCTTAATATATTCCAATTTATCCAAAGGTTTTAATTCAATCCCTGCACTCTGATTTTTCTCTGAAGGATTCAGAGGGACTCTTGCCTTACTGATTCCAACACTTGGGTACCTTGTGCTCGTCGATCTGTGCCAGCACTGCAGCCAGGATGAGGCTGGGGGGGGGTGCAATGTTCAGGCTCTGCTCAGCCAGGGTCAGCCAGTTGATGAAATCCTGGAGGGAGTTCTGGAAGTCTGTGGCCAGGGCCAGTGCCTCCTCCAGCTTTGCCTGTGGCAGTGGGGAGGGAGAGAGAAAGAGAGGAAAAAACACAACACGGAGGGTGAGAGCTCTGATCTGCAGACAGAGGCAGCCTTTGTGTCCCTGCAACAGGAACCTCATCACCCCAGCCCGGGAACGCCACTGCTTTGCCAAGGGGAGGGGGCTGCACTGAAAGGCAAAGCTTTCTCTCCAAACAAGAATGGTCCCTGAAAGGGGAGATCTTCCTCAGCACACGTCACCCTCAGCTTCCTGGGAAAGGGCCGGGGCTGGGTGGATGGGGGATGATATTCTAGTGGCAGCAGCTGCAGAGCTGCAAATTTATTCTGGGCCCAGGCCACCATGGGCCTCGTTTTATCTCATCCCCAGCCAAAAGCTGAGGATGGAGTCAGCTCAGAGCAGGGTTTGGCTTGACCAACAAAGCCTGCCTTTGAGAGCTGCAGGAAGCTTCTTCCCACCCCTCTGAATTAACCCAAAATGCCATTTCACTCTCATTTTCTGTGTGATTTAACTAATTCTCATGACTACCTACAAAAAAAACCCCCACGCTAACAGCTTGACACTCGGCACCACCTGAAAAACAAACTCAACTTTACAACCAAGGGAGACGGATTCACAACAACCCAACTCCCAGCTTCGTGTGGGAAAGCAGAGTGGGAAAACAGCGAGCAGCTGCTGCCAGACCATGGGGCAAGGCTGGATGCATTTTTCCTTCAATGTTACCTTTCTCTCCTCCATCTTGGTGCTGACCAGGCACCATTTCTGCTCCAGCAGGGCCACGCTCTGCTCTGTCTTCGAGCCGGAGCCGGAGTCGTCGCGGTTGAGCAGCATCAGCCTCCCCTTGGCCAGCAGCTGGCTGTACACATCCTCCTTGGCTTTCAGCTGGCTGTACAGCTCCTGCAAAGAGCCACCAGCAAAGGCTTAGGCAGAGAAAAGCTCAGAGAGGGAACATGTCGTGCTGCAAAGCTCCAGGTGATGGGAACACGAGGTTGAGGACAGTGACAGCAGAGCGACACTTTGAGCTGAGAAAAGGTGGTTAAAGCACCCTGATGGCTGTTCCAGGCATCAAGTGCAAAGTGATCTGTAAGAGGAGACCAGAGCAGCCTCTTTTCCCCATCACACATAGAAAGGAGAAGTTTTGATGCTGATATTTGACAGGAACTTGCTGGATTAAAAGCATTGGAAAAAAAAAAAAAAGTCTCCTGAGAAATTACCATGTGGGCATTGAGCTGCTCCCGGGCAGTTTCTGGCAGACCTCCTGTGGGTTTCGATGCTGACAATTGGCTCTCCATCCTCGTTAGCCACAGGAGGAAGTCTTCAATCTCACCATGGAAACCCTGAGCCTGTTCAGGAACAGAGAATCGGCCCCGGATCAGATGACATCAGCCACCATTGATCATGTGCCAGGGGTAAGGCTGTGTTTGCTTTGAAAAGCAGATAAAGAGGCAGAGCTGGACGTGCCAGCGTGTTCAGCAGGGTGAGACGTGGTGTGTCCACAACCCACAGGTGTGCCTGGTCCCCACTGTGCTTCTGAGCAGGCACTGAACCACAGGAGCTACAGAAAAACTTCCCTAAAAACATCCCAGCGTCGCCCCAACTCTTTCCCTTTTTATTTATCCCAAAAACAAAAGGGGAAAGTGGCACCCCACTGCACAGGGGGGTGTTCCCAATGCCTCCTACTGACCTGCTGGAGCGTGGACTGCAGCTGCTGCTCCCTCTCCTCTGTCTTCTGCAGCACTGATTCCCAGCAGGAATTCAGCTTCTCCAGGCGGTTCCGCAGGCTGCTGGCATCATCCCCTGCACTCGACTCCAGCAGCTCATTCCCTGCTTTGTTCACTGTCTCCACAGTTGCCTGGTGGGCCAGCACGTCGTTCTTCAGCACCTGCACAAGGTGGGCAAACGTTGGGCACCTCTCCTGAACACCCTGCCTGCTCCCAACAGCTCAAATCCTTCCTGAGGAACTGAGTCCTGCCATGGGAATGGGATAGAAATGTATCTGGAGTGGGGAAATACTCACGTGGTGCTTTGCAAGTTCCACCTCGATGACTTTTGGGTCCCCATTGATTGGTTTTTGGGCATCCAGCAGCTCCTCAGTGTGGGTCAGCCAGGCCATCAGCTCTGCCAGGGCGTGCTGGAACTGGCCCAGTGCCAGCAGGGCGGCTTCCAGCTTGTGCTGGGCAGGGACAGGGATGGAAAAGGGGAGTTTTAAAGGGTTTCAAGCACTGTGGTGAGTTTCATCCTGTGACAGCCCCAGGTGTTCACTCTACCTGTCTGTGAGCAATTTTCTCGCCCAAGTTCTCCCAGAGGTGTTTGAGCTCTGTCAGTGGCTCCTTGATGATGTCTCTGTCTGTCTCATCCGTAGCCTTTTTTAGCATCAGCTCACCTTGGTGATTAAGCTTTTCCATCTCAATCTGCTGCTGGTAAACCTCCATTTTAAACTCCTGCCAAGACAAGCAGGACAAAAACCAGAAGTGAGTGAATCACTGGAGCTGTGTGAGAGATTCTGTGGAGCAGAACCAGTCCCTGCCCTCCCTCCCAGGTACCTTCATCTCGTTCATCTGCTCCTTCACTGTGCTCAGGTCGGTGCCCACAGGGGACATGTTGCACAGTTTGATCACAGCATTGTCCAGCCAGTCAAACATGGCCTGGAAGGAGCAAGGACAACGTGAGAGAATGGAAAATTTCCCCCCCTGCAGCTGGTGAGGGGACAAAGATGGTCCCTCCACCACCCCACAGCCACGGAACTCACAGCTCCCTGTTTGAGCAGGAATCAAGATTTGGGAAGCCCAATGCAATCAAATATCTGCTCATCCTCAGAGCTGTGGCAAATTGAGCTCAGGCTCCCTCAGAGCCTGCAGACACTGGCCCAGGAGATGTTTCCTGCTTTAAGGAAGTGCAAATCCCAGCCCAGCTCCAAGGAGAGGGCTCACAGTGGTGTTATGGCCTGGGAGGAGCAAGGACAAGGTGAGGGGATGGCAAAGTGTCCCCCCTGCAGCTGGTGAGGGGACAAAGATGGTCCCTCCACCATCCCACAGCCATGGAACTCGTGGCTCCCTCTTGCCTCCCCTCACCCTGCTGTTTGAGCAGGAATCAAGATTTGGGCAGCCCAAATATCTGCTCATCCTCAGAGCAGTGGTTGAACTCTCAGAGCCTGCAGACACTGGCCCAGGAGATGTTTCCTGCTTTAAGGAAGTGCAAATCCCAGCCCAGCTCCAAGGAGAGGGCTCACAGTGGTGTCCCCAAGGTCCACCCACTCCACACCTCTTACCTGGAGCGTGTCTTGGTACTGCACAGCTGCCTGCATGGCTTCCTCCAGCTTTTCCAGCCTCTCCTTCCATGTTTTGTTTAGGTTTTCCCACGCGTTGTTCATCTGTGGAACACAGGATTGCCCACAGGATTTGTTAGGCTCCTCAACCACAGCTCCCACCTGATTTTATCTGGATTTTATGCTGGCTCTCCCTACCTCATCAATGCTCTTTTTCACTTCTGGCTTCTCAGTCTCACCACAGGCAAAGATGAGGTCGGTCCCGAGGAGGCGAATGAACTCCAGCTCCTCGTGCAACCCATCTGTCTCCTCCTTGATGGTCTGCAGAGGCACAGCCACAGAGCAAAAACCTTCATGATCAAACCCTCTTCCAAAACTGCTCCATGAGCAGGAATGCTCCAGTGTCCTGCACCTTGGCCAACAGCCCAACCCCAAAGCCCAGGAGCAGGTGACACAGAGAGCAGGTGGCCAATTCTGTCACCACCACCCTGCTCTGCTCCCACCTCTGGGACTAAAATAAGAACATCTGTATTTAGCTGTGAGCCTGAACTGTCCTGGCTGGAGATGTTGTTTACAGGAGATGTGCTGTTTACAGGAGTGAGGGTTTGGAGGCTCAAAAGGTGCAAACCACAGTCAGGTTATGAAAAGGGAGCAGCAAAGCTAAACTTAGCAAAGCATAAAGAAACATCCCTGCTCCTCAAGGCCTGAGTCAACTCAAATCCACCTGAAGTGGATTTTGACACTTACTTGAAGCAACCAGCAGCACACAAATCCAAGCACTTATCTCTGGTCTGTCCAAAATCTAAATATACTCCTCCCACGCCAGCCAGCTTCTGGCTTGGGTTGGGAGCAGAGCCCTGCAAGCTTCCACATCACTCCCAGCAAGTGGGCACAGAGCTCTGACCACACAGAGCTCCGTGTGCTTCCCAAAACAGCAGCAGATAATGTGATTTAAGGTGAAGGATTCTGGCTTTTTTCCTCGCAGCTCCACAACTGCAATGGAAATAACTCTTCATAATCTGCCTGACCGCCTACAAAACTGATTTCCAGCCACCTCTGGCCATGGTCATGATCTAAGATCTTCCCAATTTAGCAGAAAAGCTGAGGGCAGACAAGCTCCAGACTGAGGAGCAGCCCCATGGGCCTCACCTCTGCTGCTTCCACTTGCTGCTTGATGATGGAGGGGTCAATGCCTGGGCTCTCCAGGTCGTGGACAATGTCCTGGGTGTCCTTGATGGTTGTCAGGAGCGCTGCCATGTCGTACCAGAACTTCTCTGCAAGCTCCAGGACATCAAGGAACTTCATTTCACGTTCCTCAGTCCGAGCTTTGATGTCTTCCCAGAAGAAAACCATCTGATCCAACTTGTCCTGGATGACTGTGGAAGGAAATTAAAACTATTCAGTGAAGAAAGAAATTTTGGCAATGCAAGAGCATTTTGGAAACACTCAGAAACAGCCAACAGAGTAACCAGAGGGGAATAAAAATGGCCAGGACTATCAGAGCATTAACTCTGGGAGATGCTGAGGGACGTGAGAAACTCCAGCTTGCAGAAAAGCTTTTATTTATGTGCAAGCTCAGGGCAAATTTGCCCACACACTCTCCCTCCAACAAACCTCTGTTCTGGCCACCTCTAGCATGAAGTCCCTGCTCACTCAGTCCATGAGCTGCCTGTTGAGCTGCCAAGGAAGGTGCCAATTAGTGCCAATCGTGCTGATGGGTTTTTTGTGCTGGGGGATGTCCCTCCCTTCCATTAGACACTGAATTGACATCAACAAATCCCGTCCCAGGGGCCACCAACAAGAAGCCAGCTGGGCTGAGAAGCCACAAATGCTTTTTTTTTCTCTTCTGACTGATACCACTGACTTCCATCTGTCTGTTCCAGATGGAAGTAGGCACATCCATCCATCCATCCATCCATCCTTGGTCCTAAAGCCAGGAGAACCTCCCAAACCCATCCAGAAGACTCATCCTTCCTCCTAAAGCCAGAAGAACCTCCCAGATCCATCCAGAGGACTCAGTTTTGCAGTAGAACCTCCCAAATCCATCCAGAAGGCTCAACCTTCCCCCTAAAGCCAGAAGAACCTCCCAAACCCATCCAGAGGACTCAACTTTGGTCCTAAGTCCAGGAGAACCTCCCAAATCCATCCAGAGGACTCAACTTTGCAGGAGAACCTCCCAAATCCACCCAGAAGACTCAACCTTCTCCCTAAAGCCAGAAGAATCTCCCAAACACACCCCTGGGACACCAAAGCCTCCGCAGCAGTGACGGAGCCACGCTTTGGGGGGAAGCTGGGCAATGAAATCCACCCGGGGATACCTTTGGCTGCCAGGTCCTTGTCTGCTCCCTGGGAGCGGCCGATGAGCTCCTCCCCACGGCGTTTGAGGGCCTCGAAGGAGGGCTGCAGCTTCTCCAGCTCCACCGTGGAGTTCTTGTTGTCACTGATGCACTCGCGGATCTTGTCGACCTCGGCGGGGATGAGGGGCGGCAGCCGCAGGCGGGACGAGAGGCTGCCCAGGGTCTCCAGCATGGGCTCGATCTTGTCGTGGAACTGCAGGGGAGCAGAGCCATTAGGGCAGGGGGGATGGGACAAAGGGACACTGCAGGGCCGCCAGCGCGAGCCACCAGCTCGGAGAGGGGATGGACAGCGCCTGCGGCAGCAGCAATGGGATCTGCGCAGCAGGAATGACAGTTCTGCATCAGCAATGGCACCCCTGCAGCAGGAATGGCACCACTGCAGCAGGAATGACAGTTCTGCAGCAGGAATGGCACCTGCGCAGCAGGAATGACAGTTCTGCATCAGCAATGACACCCCTGCAGCAGGAATGACAGTTCTGCATCAGCACTGACACCCCTGCAGCAGAAATGGCACCACTGCAGCAGGAATGACAGTTCTGCATCAGCAATGACACCCCTGCAGCAGAAATGGCACCACTGCAGCAACAATGACACCTCTGCTGCAGCAATGGCACCTGTGCAGCAGCAATGACACCTGTGCAGCTTCCTGCTCACACCTGCCCTGCTCCAGCAGAGCCCACAGAGCCACCAGCAGCACCTGTGACCCAAACATGGCAGCTCCTTGGACTCAGCCCTAAAAGTTCTTTTTTTTTTTTTTCCTGCTGTCTCGGTTTTGGTGGCTGGGCACAAAACCTCAGTGCTGGTTGGGGGAATAGCCAGGCAAAAAATGCTGCTGGGAGAGCACCCGTGCTTGGTGCTGATGGGAATCTCCACAGAGGGAAACCCATCCCAGTTCTCAGGACCAGCAGGAGCTGCATGCGGGTGGGGAGGAGCTGCAGCCTCAAAAGCAGAACCAGAAAGCCAGGAGGGAGGGAGGGAGGGGGTCTAGCAGGGTTTATTGCTGGTTTTTTTAAAGAGAATTCAACTTTGGCCTTAAAGATCCCGAACTGTCTCTGCTGGTGGGAAGGACAGCTCAGCACTGGGGCTGCTCTTGTCCCTCTCCCAGTTCCAACTGGGAACATCCCAGTGCAGGTGCCCACCAAATCCCAGCAGAGAGGGGCTCTCGGTGCAAAGTTGATCAGGACAGGCTGGCTCAGCCAACAAGCAGGAGCAAACCAGCACACCCAGCTGGGAGCAGTGTGAACCCTTCCAAAAGCAAAACCTCTGCCCTGCAGGAAGCATTCCCAGCAGAAGCTGAGACCAAGCAGCAACTCAACAAAAGCCATCCCAAAAAATGTGATTCCAGGCCCCCACCCCCAGCATTAATTTTGCAGCATGTTCTGCTGAGCTGTGCACGGAGCAGAAATGAAAGTCTGGGTGTCAGATAGAGTCAGGCCAGGGAGGATAAATGAACATCTGTGGTGGGGGGACTCGCTTACCTCCGAAATCTGCAATGGTGGGGCGCAGTCAACACAAGAATGAAATGTGGGGAGGACGGGCACAGGCAGCAACACACACAGACAACACATTCCACAATGGGAGTGAGAGATGAGAGGGCAGGGGAATGTGGAGGGGGGGGAAAAACTCGGAGTTAATACAAGTGCAAACCAAGAGAAGTGACTACACAATACAGGAATTAAGAAAATAAACACCCAGGACGTGACAAAAACCAACTGCGCTACGGTAACACGGGGTGAAATGAAACATAACTGGGGGTCATCAACCCTCAGCAGCAGAACTCCACCCTCTCTCTGGACTTTAGCACCTCCAGTCTCTGCTCTTCCTTTCCTATTTCTCCTCCTGCACTCACCCACCTCCTCAGGAGATGCCCAGACCCCGGAGACATCCCTTATTTCTCCCATACAAAGCATCCCATGGCTGCTCACTGCTCACTCACAGCTTATCAGAACCGAAAATTATCTCTTCAAGCTCTTTCAAGAGGCCCTTCCAACCTTGGGTGGATGCCAGAGCAGCCCCTTTGAACCAGCATCATTATTGAGGCCGTAAAAATTTACAACCCTATTTACTGTGTGAAGCCTCAAACTCCTTCTCCTCTGCTCCCACAGCCAGCAGGAAACCACCCTGGAGGTGTGTCCTGGTTTAGGGCAAATTTAGGGAGAAAAACTTTGAATGGGGTTTCTTCAGGAAACAGATTTAAGTAGTTTTTTTTTTTTTAAAACCACACAAAAAAAAATTTTAAAATACAAGGTGCCTGACCACCTTATGCTTTATAAAGGGGTTTTACAGGGAGGAATAAAATCCCATTCCAAAGCACGTGAGGGGAAATTGGGAAGATCTCCCAGGGGTCAGTGGGAGGAAGATTCCCCTCCCTGGCACCCTGGCATACCTGGGTGGATTGTGAGAAGGCCTCGTCCAGGGCCAGGGCTCGCTGGCAAACCTCCTCCTTGATTTTGGCATACAAAGCCTCAGCCCTGGAGTATTTCTCCTGCACCATCTCCCCTTCCTCAGGGTTGAGGTCCTTGAGCTGGGGCCCGATTTTCAGCAGCTTGTCGATGTGAGGTTTGTGTTCAGCGATGGATTCTCTCAGTTGCTAGGGAATAGAGGGAGGGGGAAGGAAAAAAAAAACCACATTTGTTTAGAAATCTGCTTGGAGCCGCTGCCTATTTATTCCAAACAGCACTCCAAGAGCAGGGATCGTATCTAGGAGGAACTCACAGCCTGGATTTCATGCCCCAGCATCTGCCAAGCACATGGCACTCGGCTCTTCCCAACATGGCTGTGGCACAGAGCCTGGCACGGGTCCTTCCCCAGCCTCTGACCCTCCCCACAGCTCCATGGGGGACCCCACTGGGAATTTTTTGCTTTGCAGTCTCTACCCTAAAAGCACAAAGTGTTTTTTTCCCTGCCACGAGGAGGAAGGAGATCCAAAAGCAGCCAGGTTTCCTTGGGAGCAAGCTGAATTTTGGTAAGGAGTGCTCCAACATAACAAGGGATTTTCACGTGGTGCTCTTGCATTGCACAAGCAAACTCCCAAAAAAGAACAGAAAAGGGGGGGAAAAAGGAGGAAAATCCAGAAGAAAAAGGTGCTTTTGCCCTCTGTTGAGTGCAGAACTGATGGGCTGGAGGTGCAAACTCTGCATCCTCTTACCCTCATGTCATCCTGCTGCTGCTTGAGCTGCTCATGGTCGATGGCTGGGGGTGGCAGCTGGGAGATGAGGGCTTGGGTCTCCTCAATCCATGGGTTCAGCTCCTCGTAGGTCTCCCAAAACTGATTGACCAGGACCTGGGCACGCTCCAAGCGGGCGTAACGCTCCGAGTTGAGCTGGCTCACAGCCTCGTACTGCTGCACCAGGGATTCAGTTTTCTCCTAAAAAAAAAAAGAGGGAGAAGAGTCATGGGGAGAGAGGCAAAAGGGCCCAGGAAAAGGGCTGTGAGCTGGAAGAGAAGGAGGTGACTTTGGTGGCCTTCCACATTGTAATTCCAATTAAAGCAGCCTCGGGAATCCCCCCTTCCCCATCCCCAAAGCTTGCAATAAAAACAGGCAATAAAGAGAGGCATAAATGTAAAGAGATTTCTGCTAGTGCTGGTGGGAATTACTAAAGATGGGGTAATTTTAAACTCCTTCAGCCTGTGCAGGGGCTGGGGATTCACCTCTCTGCTCTCTCTGTCCCCCTCTGTTGCAGTAAACAGCAGAGCTCTCACCTGGAGAACAGCTTTTTGTTCCTCACCACAGGTCCCAAAAATCTCATTGCGCTGGCTGAACAATTCATCCATGGAGTCTTTGTGCCGGATGATGTCGATGGAAAACGCCTGCAGAAAGAGAAAGGGGAGAACTCAGAGCTGAGCCCAACCTCCCCCCAGCCCATCCACAGCATCCTCCTGCCAAAGAGACCCCCCAAGTGTCCCGTGGCAAACTGAAAATCTGGCTGGGAATGCAGATTCCTGCCTGCTTTCCTCATCTACACCAACCTCTCTCTTCCAAAACAGCTCTTAAAATTAGGTATGATCCACACCCAAGGTCCTCACTGGAGGAAAAGCTCCATCATCCCTTTGTTAGTGAATGTTATCCCACAAAATTATGCTCTCCAGAGCTGCATCCACCAATAACTTTGCCATTCCCAAGGTCCATGAGATTAACAGTGGGAAGCTGAGCTCAATTTAACTTAATGCTTGATGGTTCAGTCCCCCCTCTCTTATAACACTGTCTTATTTCCCTTTTTTTCCTTTAATTTTAAATCCAATAAGCCTGTGTGCTGCTCTGATTGCCCAGGCAAAGGGAAGAAAAGGGCCGTTTATTTAAAGTGCACGTTCTTTCAGGCATGAGCTCATCTCAAAGATATATAGAAAAAAAAAAAACAACAAGCCCTCCAGCACCTCTTTGTTCCATGTCTGGCTGCCGGGAGGGAACTGTGGAGTCCCTCACTGCAGGGAACAATGAGCAAAAAGCAAATGGAAACCACCCTCATTAATCAATATATTCATTTCTCTAAACCCTTCCTGCTGCCAGCACCGGTGAGACTCTGGCAGAGCTTGCTCTGGTGGCCACAGGGAAAGGTTTTATGGGAGTTCTCCCAAGGGAGACCAAAGCAAAGCACCCATCAAGCCATAAATGGCTCCTGTAAACAGACAGGAAGCTTTTTCCCTGGGAAGCCAAACACTTGCATGATTTAGAGCAGTTTTTCCCTTTGTTTGTTTTTCCCTTTCACATCTCAAAGCCAAGTGTTGCATCTCTCCTGGGTGCTCTGGGCTCAGCACTGCACACTCCAGGGTAGAACTGCTCCCCCAAAATGCATCCCATAACCCAAAAGTGACCCATCCCTCCTTGCTGCCCACTCCAGGGTGGAACTGCTCCCCCAAAATGCATCCCATAACCCAAAAGTGACCCATCCCTCCTTGCTGCACACTCCAGGATAGAACTGCTCCCCCCAAAATGCATCCCATGACCCAAAGAGGACCATCCCTCCCTGCTGCACACTCCAGGATAGAACTGCTCCCCCCAAAATGCATCCCATGACCCAAAGAGGACCATCCCTCCCTGCTGCCCACCCCACCCAAGCCACCAGGGAGTGCACACACACCTTCTGCACCTGCAGCTGAGCCGTTGTCTGGTCCTGCTCCAGGCGGATGGGACCCAGAGCCATCAGCTTCCTCTTGGTCTCAGCCACCCAGGCCAGCTCTGCATCAGCTGCCTGCTCATACTGGCACAGGGGAGAGGAGGGGCAGTGGTCAGTGCTGGACAGCAGGGATGGAGCACACGGAGAGCTGGGGACAGTGGGAGTCACAGAGGGACCCAGAGGGACATGGGGACAAATGCCTCATCCTGGTGTGTGGAGGAGAAAGGGACACTGGGCTAGGGCTCAGGTTTCTGATTCCATTTATGCCCCCGTGGCTCCTGCAACTGGTTTTGGGGCAGCCACCTCTACCCAAACCCTCCCTGCCTGCAGGGAAAGGGACATCCCTATAAACAGGAGCATTTATTTTGCTCCTCCAAGGAGAACTGACTCCATTGAGCAAGGTTGGGTATTCCCAACACTCCACAGCCTCCAGCCCATGCAGGACAAGCCTTTTTGGGGAGGACTGTTGGCCTGGAACAAATCCCTGTGCTCTCCCAGCAGGGGATGAGTTTTCCCAGCTTTGACAGTCACTTGTCACCAGCTTTACACCATCTCCACCACCCCTGCAGGCACAAGCTCACAGGCAAGACAACACAGTGCTGCTCCAGAGTTATCCCATCCCAAAAACACACACCAGGGCGGGTCAGCCACCATCCCTGCTGCCACAGGATGCCAGCTGGCATCCCTGCTGCCACAGGATGCTGCTGGGCTCCATTTCTTGGCATTCCCAATGGGACCTGCCCTTCCTGTCTGGCTGTGCTCGCCATCCCTCCCCGTGTGACAAGCAGTGCCCAGCCACTCGCTCCCCCTCTCCCAAGAAAACCCTGCAGGGTTTTTTCATTTTTCACTCACCTGCTGAGACCTCTGAATAGCAGCATCGATTTCTTCCACCCTCTGCTTGATGGTGTCACTGACCAGCTTGTAGCGCTCGTTGGTGTCGGACACGAGCTTGTCCAGCCCCTCCCGGGCTCTCCACGGAACCAGCTCCAGCAGAGCCCTGCTCACCTCATTCACCGTGTCCAGGACGAGCCTGTGCTCCATCACCTCCTTCTTCAGCTCCTGTGGAAGGCACCCATGGATGTGTGTCCTTCCCAAGCACAGAACAACCCATCCCACCCACCCCCACCCCGGGGCGCTGCTCTCCCACCTTTTGCCGCTGCTGGAATTGGGGGATCTGCTCTCCAGCAGGGGATTGTGCCCCACTGGAAGCCAGCTCGTCCTCCACCTTGCTCATCCACCCAGTGAGCTCCTCGTGGGTGGATTGGAATTTGGTGGCCAGCTGCCGTGCCTGCTCCAGCGTGCGCAGGGCCTTGGAGCTGGCGGCGGTGATGTCGGAGTAGCGGGTCTTGATTCCATCCAGCTTCTCCTGGATCAGCAGCACCTCCNCTGGTTTTGGGGCAGCCACCTCTACCCAAACCCTCCCTGCCTGCAGGGAAAGGGACATCCCTATAAACAGGAGCATTTATTTTGCTCCTCCAAGGAGAACTGACTCCATTGAGCAAGGTTGGGTATTCCCAACACTCCACAGCCTCCAGCCCATGCAGGACAAGCCTTTTTGGGGAGGACTGTTGGCCTGGAACAAATCCCTGTGCTCTCCCAGCAGGGGATGAGTTTTCCCAGCTTTGACAGTCACTTGTCACCAGCTTTACACCATCTCCACCACCCCTGCAGGCACAAGCTCACAGGCAAGACAACACAGTGCTGCTCCAGAGTTATCCCATCCCAAAAACACACACCAGGGCGGGTCAGCCACCATCCCTGCTGCCACAGGATGCCAGCTGGCATCCCTGCTGCCACAGGATGCTGCTGGGCTCCATTTCTTGGCATTCCCAATGGGACCTGCCCTTCCTGTCTGGCTGTGCTCGCCATCCCTCCCCGTGTGACAAGCAGTGCCCAGCCACTCGCTCCCCCTCTCCCAAGAAAACCCTGCAGGGTTTTTTCATTTTTCACTCACCTGCTGAGACCTCTGAATAGCAGCATCGATTTCTTCCACCCTCTGCTTGATGGTGTCACTGACCAGCTTGTAGCGCTCGTTGGTGTCGGACACGAGCTTGTCCAGCCCCTCCCGGGCTCTCCACGGAACCAGCTCCAGCAGAGCCCTGCTCACCTCATTCACCGTGTCCAGGACGAGCCTGTGCTCCATCACCTCCTTCTTCAGCTCCTGTGGAAGGCACCCATGGATGTGTGTCCTTCCCAAGCACAGAACAACCCATCCCACCCACCCCCACCCCGGGGCGCTGCTCTCCCACCTTTTGCCGCTGCTGGAATTGGGGGATCTGCTCTCCAGCAGGGGATTGTGCCCCACTGGAAGCCAGCTCGTCCTCCACCTTGCTCATCCACCCAGTGAGCTCCTCGTGGGTGGATTGGAATTTGGTGGCCAGCTGCCGTGCCTGCTCCAGCGTGCGCAGGGCCTTGGAGCTGGCGGCGGTGATGTCGGAGTAGCGGGTCTTGATTCCATCCAGCTTCTCCTGGATCAGCAGCACCTCCTCCCCTGCAGGACAGCAGCAAGGGGAGCATGATGCTGAGCTCTGGGGGTTGAAGGAGCCACCCCAGGAGGCTTCAGGAGCTGCTTTCTCTGTCCCTTCCCCTTTTAAACAGCGAATTCCAGCCTCATTTTTCTTTGTATTAATGCAACTTCAGCCTGTTTTTGCTTAGAGCTGGCATTTCCCATCAGCATAACATCCACCTCATCGCTGGGATGGGATGGGATGGGATGGGATGGGATGGGATGGCAGCATGCTGCAAAGCCTGGCTTTGCCACAAGCCCCAAATCCAGCCTAGCTCAGTTCTCAGCAACGTGTCACAGCTCCAAGAAAAAAGGGTCAGTTCACCCCTCACTGCTGCTTCCAAGAGGACACAGAGCTGCCTGCCAAATCCTTTGTAATCACTCTTCCTGCTCCACAGCTCCCACAAGGACACAGGGCTGTACATCTGCTCTGAGCACACCACATCTGAAGGAAACACAGCGCCCCGACCTCTCTTCCCACTCATAAACATAAACTCACACCCACGTGGCAACAGCCACAACTGCTCAGTCTGGGAAAGCAATATTAGGAGAGGGCTGGGGGTATTTTTAACCTCTTTTCCATGTGATCTAGCAGCTGGCTGCAGTGAGAAAAGCCTCCCTCAGCACTGAGCATCCCCACAGCAGCAGTGGGAATCACCCGCTCCCCAAGCTGTGAGGTTGGGATTTTGGGACCAAGCAAATCCTAAGCTGGAGTGGTTTGGGGTTTAGCATCCAAGCCTGGATGCAAACCAGCTACTTTGGGAGTTTCCAAAAGGAAATGAAGACCTGAGGGAGAAAAGCCTCCACCTAACAGAGCATGGATTCCCAAGGAAAAGCATGTGGAGGATGGATCCCCAAGCCCCCCACACTTCCCAGAACGTGCCAAGGTCTCCTCTGTGTTACCTGTGGTTTGCTTCAGGAGAGCTTGTCCATTTCTAATGGCTTGGTCCACGTTCTTCTTCCTGTTCACAATCTCCTCATTCAGAGCCTGAAGAAAAAGGCAAATTTGGGTTATCCTGCTGCAGGCAGGTCCCTGTGTCCTGCCAGCCAGCGATGCTGTGGAGGGCATGAACCTCCCTACTGAGGTTGGACAACCCATCTGAAAACTGTGCAGTCATGCTGCTATGGGAATTATTGGGATTTTTGGGACTCAAAGGCCCAAATCTCAGAGCAAACCCAACCCAACTCATCGGACCTGTGTCACCAAAGGATTCCCATTGCTTTAGACAGAACCTCACTCTTGAAAAGAGCCTGCACAGCCCCAGGGAGAGGAAGCAGAGGCTTCCTCAGTGGCCAGCCCAGCTCCAAAATCCCACCAGGTTTTTCCAGCTCTCAGTTTTGGAAACAGCATTGAGCTTTCTGAAGGCACAGGGTGGCCAAGCTGGCTCAGACACTGTTCAGAAATCAATTGAACCATCTGAAGTTCCCCCGCCTTGAGAAACCCATTTTTTTCTTGGAGGGGGGTGGGGGGCCACACAATTGTTGTTTATAGCACATGAAATCTCTTTACACTTCTCTCCAAAACCTCAGAGAGACCCAGCAGCAGAATGAGCTCCACAAAAATTAAACCCAGGCCAGAAACATAAACAAAACCAGATAAAAACACAACAAAACAAACAACACAAAACATGGAAGAAAAGGAAAAAAAAAAACAAAACAAAACAAAAACAGAAAATACCAGCTGGTCGGCATGCTGCTTCTGCAGGACGTCCCGTTTGTAATCCTTTATGGCCACTGAGCCCAGCTTGTCCTCCACCTCAGCCAGCCAGTTGAGCACTTCCACCTCCTCCTCCCCAAAAAGTCTGGCATTGGCCAGAGCCTGGGCCAGCAGTGCTGCCTTTCGGCTGCACCTCTCCTGGACCTCGCTGTAGCTGCTCTGCAGAGCCTCTAATTTCTCTGCCAGCAGCCTCTGCTCCATGGCACAGCTC
The DNA here is from genome assembly GCA_013397075.1 of Rhabdornis inornatus. Lineage (NCBI taxonomy): Eukaryota > Metazoa > Chordata > Aves > Passeriformes > Rhabdornithidae > Rhabdornis > Rhabdornis inornatus. The sequence goes on from VWZS01009128.1 coordinate 29,740, forward strand.
AGGGAGGACAGAGACTGCCCGACCCCCAGAGCCTGAGACACATCAGCAGCGTGGCTCTCTATGTCTTCCTCGAGAGCCTGAATGGTGGAGGGTAGAATGGACAACAGAAAGGGAGGGGGAACAAAAAAAAAAAAAAAAAATATGAGTGGAGAATGAGGAAAGTAAAAGAAACGCAATGTGAAAGGGGGAATGCAACGATGGACCCAACTGAAAAATGGAGGAGACACAAAAGCCACCCGTGGGTGGGCAAACTGAGTTGAAATTAAAAAGAAACACATGAATGGGAATGTTTTTTTTTTCTCTATCCAAATCTGCTGCAAGGTGCAAGGACATCAGTTTAATGTTTACCCACGCTGGTGGGTCAGGGCTTGCAGCCTTCTCTGTACATAAAACAACCTGGATAACTCCTCCAATCCTTGTTTGTGCCAAAAACCCCTCTGGTTGTGGTGGAAACAAGCACTGGAGCGGGACCTGACTGCAACCACCTCCATCCTGTTCCTGCACAGGTCCTACCTTGTGGCGGCTGATCTGCTGCTGGATTTTGGCAGTCTGGGTGCCAATGGGCTCAGAGTTGGCCAATTTCTTCTCTGTCACTGACAGCCAGTCAGACACAGGCTCTGTGGTTTCATGGAACTGCTTTGCCAGCACCAAGATATCCTCCAGCTGCTTCTGCCTGTAAAAAGTAATCATAAAATTAGAAGGAAATAATTGTTCAAGGACAGGTTGGAGTGACCTGGTCTGGTGGAAGGTGTCCCTGCTCACAGCAGGGGGTTGGAACAAGATGGTTTTGAAGGTCCTCTCCAACTAAAACCAGTCTGTGATTCTTGGAGTCGATGAAAACACTAAGGAGCAGCTCCCAGCTGGAGCCAGGCATGGGAAGCAGCTTCAGGTATTTGGAAAAGGAACCAAAGCTCTGTTCAGAGCAAGGTGAGACACCATTGTCAGGCAAGCTGCAATGGCAAAGATAAAAATCAACGTGGAGGAACTGCAAAATAAGCTTTTCCTGCAGCTCTGCCTTTAGGATCCAGTTTATCACCCTGGGAAAGTGGCAGAAGGGCTTCCCCATTGTGCAGCCTTTTCATGAAACAGCTGGAGATGGAAAGGACCTTAAAGATCATTTAGTTCCAGCTCCCTTTTGCTCCATCCCTGTCACTGTCTTGGAGATCCCTCAGCTTGTGGCCAGGCTCTTGGTCTTTCAGAGCTTCTGGTTAAAGGCAATCCTGGATGGACAGTCCAGCTTGTTGGCAATGATTAAAAACATAGAGAAGGGTCCAATCTGACCCTCAGAAATGACTTCATAACCTCAAATATCAGCTTAGGTAGAAATTAGTAACTCATAAACAAGATTCTGGCGGCGTAAAGGTGTCAACAGGATGTTGCTAAACGTTAAAGCTTACAGGAATAAAAATAACATCCCTCCCCTGCAGGGAAATTATTTAATCTCAGCCCTTCCCTGCCATTGTAAACCACTGCTATCAGCATCAGCTCCCAGCCAGCCTTTGATTCCTCGTGTTTTCCAGCTGTTTCCACATTTCCAGGATGTATCTGCACCGAAATCTCTGCCAGCTTCCCGAATGCTGTCACCCCAGGCTCGAGGGCACTGTGGGGTGAGCTGGCCCCAGTCCCTCTCACCTGGCAGCTCCCCCATTCCCTCTCACCTGG
>VWZS01009128.1:40650-131806 GCA_013397075.1 Rhabdornis inornatus
CGGCTCCGGCTCCCATCGCCACCGGCCCCGCTCCCGCGGCTCTTTGTCCGCTGTTCCCCGAGCCGGCGATGGGAGGGACACGGAGATCCCCTCAACACACACATCGGGTCTCTCTGCTCCTCGCACCCGCCCTCGCACATAGAACCGAGTTTCGAAATCACCGGTGAAACCCACCCGAAACACCCCCCGAAGTACCAATTTTGCCTTCCCCCGTCGCTCTGCCAAAAAGCCACCCGCACCTTGCCACTGTTCCTCTCAAAGACTGCAGGCTCTTTTCCTAAAAATCATGATTTTTTATAGCCCCTGCTCACTCCCATCCTGAGTCCTGTCACCCTCTTTTCCTCCCCCAAAACCCTTGGGTTTAAGAGATGGGGAACATTGGAAGCGGGGAGGGAGGCAGCCCGGGCGCGTGAATCAGCGCTGCGAAGTGATGCTGAGGGAAGTCACAGACTTGGGAGAGAAAACAGGAGGGTTGGGAACAGCCTCCACGCATCTCCAGGCAACAACCCGCCCCACCAGCCACCCGGCCTGCTACTTTGGGATGAATTATGGCATCGGGATAAAAATACAAGGTGTTTAATACAGAAAAACGTGCAGCATTGCACTCCAAAAGCACCGGCACTGGGAGAATTGGACCTCGGATCTCACTTCGCTGTGCCACAGCTTCACCAAAAGCCTTTCCACCTGGCCAAGAAAGATGAAATTCCGAATATTTTTGATGCACTGCCATCCTGAAAAACCAAGGCTTTGCCAAGGTCATGGTGTGGTGAGAGCCCAGTTTTCACATCCCCAAGCTCTCAGATCCTTCATCCCCATGTCCCAACTGCACACACAGCAGCTCCAGCAGCGCATTCCCAAAGCTTTGTTTTGCTTTTGGAGAGATGGGAATGGATGTTTTGTGGAAGGGGAAGGCTCGGGGGGTGATTTACCCACTAAATGCTCCTCGGATGGAGATTTTTGCACAGTGGGAAACCTTTGGAACCCCCTTTTTTTCCACCATTAAATATAAACAAGGAAAAAGTGGGAGGTGGAGAGGGAGCGGGGATCTGGGTGAGATTCTAAATATCCCCCAGGGAGCTCCTTTGCCCATCCAGGGCACGTCCCCTCTACATCCCCCCGAGCTCTCCTGGACAGACAGCCGGACACTGAGCCCTGCAGCCTCCTCCAGCTGCCAACACCACCAGAGTGTCCCAACGCCTGGATTTTTCCCCTTGGCGGGGGACAGCGCAGCTCCTGCTCCCTGGTATTAATCCAGAGCAGCTGAAACAACAAGAGGACAACGGTGCAGTGCCAGAAATGCTGCCCTGGCTCCTCTGCTACCACCTTGGAGCTGCACCGTTACCGCTCCGGGGCCCCTCCGCCAGGAATCCCAGGCATCCGGGCTGGGGCGAGGAGGCTTTTTTGTTCCACTGCGAAGAAGGAACGATCTCTCTCTCTCCCCCTCTCTCTCTTTTTCTCGACGTGGAGCTGCCCCGTTTCACAGCCAGAAATTCTTTTCCCATTTCCTCACCGAGTCACGTGCCAGGAGCGAGCCAAGTCTTCCCCCCAACACGTTCCCCCCACCAAGAATTTCTAAAACCATTAGGGAAATAGTGGGTAGGGATGAAAGCCAATTGGAAACCTGCTGTGCCTGGCCTGAAGGTCCCAGCCAGATCTCTTGCAGGTTCCCCAAATCACAGCTTTAAGCCTCCAAGTGCCACCCCAGCGATGGGGACAGGAGCCAAACAGTGCTGGGAATTGCAAGGTCAAGGCTTTGCCTGAGCTTTGTGTTAGTGCAAGGGATGGATGTGGAAGGACATAAAGTCCTGTCTGATTTTTGTCCTTTCAGGTGTTTCCAAGTGACCACCAAGACCCCTCATTTGGCTTTTGCTCAGTCCCCAAACCTCCCACAAACAGCTCCTGTCACCCAACCCAGACCTGGAGCCACCCCAGGCCACGTCCTGCAGATAAAACACCCTCAGCTAAAACCCACCCAAGACCTTCTCCAAGGAGGAGCATCCCCGTTTGTCTCCTGAACCTGCTGGTTTCAAGCTTTCCTCACACGGCCAGCAGCCCTGGCACGTGGGGACCTCACTGTCCCTGTCACGGGCTGATGTCACCCTGGTTATGGCTGTGCCACATCCACTGTTTACATGGCACAGCACTATTTGGAAACCAATGTATTTTTAGCTTTCTTTTAATGCATCTCAGCAGCTGGAAGCGAGGGACCTGTGTTATGTGACGAGCAAGAGAGCTCAGAGGCAACTCAAGATCTCTGATGGATGGGTCATTTCTGAGATCAAGGGTCTTCTTCACCCTCAAAGCTTCTTTAAACTTCACCTTGGTGCCCCTTCTGCCCTGGGAGTGCAGGATGGATGGAGGAGAGTCACCATGAGCTTTGTCCCTACAGGTCTTGCTGACCATGTCATAAAATCACAGTTTGTGTTGGAAGGACAGCAAAACTCATCTTGTCCCACTCTCTACTATGGGCAGGGACACTTTCCACTAGACCAGGCTGCTCCAGCCTGGCCTCGAGGGACGGGGTAGCCACAGGGCAACCTGTCCCCTGTGTGTGACACCGTGTGGGTCACTGTGTCCCCCAAATCTGACTCCACAAGTGCCACCCCTGGGCTGGGACACTGTGCCAGGTCCAAGCAAGGCAGAGTGGATCACCCCAAGTGCCTCCAGCCCAACAGAAGGACTGAGGGCGCATTTCACCCTCCCTCAGACACTGCAATAAAAGCACGAAGCCAAATCAAGCACACACAAAATCTCCCTTAGAAACGGCGCTTTAGGTTGCGCCGGGATTTTGAGCAGAGGATTCATTTTTTTTAAAGCCTTTGCTGCGTTTCTCAGAAGGGCAGAGGGATTTCTTTCTTTCCCTCCTGCTCTCCTCCTCACTCATTCCTTTTCCCAAACCTTTGTGATTGCCATTCCAGCAGCTGATCCAGGCAGGAGCACTGGGGCTATTCCCACCCTGCTGTGCTGCTCTGGGTGCTCCCTTATCCCTCTGACTTCAAACCAACCTCACATCAGGGCTCTGCCACCACTCAATCCCTCTTCAAAGGCTACAGCTGCTGGGGATGCAGGGAGCCAGCACATCTTCAAATCAGCCATTTGGAACCTTTGGAGCCTGTTCATTCAGGACTCTCCTCCGCAGGGATGTGGGAGGAAACCTCAGCAGGCTCCATGGGGGTCTGCAACTCCACAGGGAAAGTTTTAGGAAGAGGTTAAAATCCAAACTCCCAGAGAAACCTCCCGCACTTTTGGATGCACAGCTGCAGTGAGGGCTACTAAAAAAAAAATAAATTAAATTTGTTTTGTTCTTCCAAGAGTGCAGGAGCTGCACCGCAGTGATTTCACTGCAAGGCAGCTAATAGAGATGTTGGTATAAATAATTCTCCTGAACGAAGCCTGGAGCCCACGTGTTACAGCAGTGCTCAGGCACAGCCCCATAGCACTCAGCATTCCCATGGAACCCCATCTTCGTGCACAGAGCTCCCCAAAACTCCCTGGCAGCAACCTGAGATGGGACAAGGGTAGAGCCACGTGCCAGGGCCCTCGTGGCCAGGGGGTGAAAGCTGCTGAAATGCTCATTTTTGTCCTCAGCTGCTTTCCCTGCAAATTGGAGCACCCTGGGCTCTGTGGGCATCCCACTCCCATCCCACTGCCCACCAGCTGCAAAGGGGGACAACAGGGATGGGATGATTAATGAACTGCTCTGAGGCTCTTCAGGAAGTGAGGTAAGTGTGTTATCATCCTGAGAATCCACATCTAAACCATTCCTTCAGCAGGAGAATTGGCAATTGTTCCTGGAAGGCTGCAGTGACTAATCCAAGCCTGAGTCCTTCCCTGCTTGCTCCAGACCCAGTGGCCACAGTCCCTCCCTTCCCAAGCCTGGCTTGGATGCTGTGGGTGATGGGAATGTCCACATGGATCCCCCACCCTCCACAGCTTCATCCTGCTGGGACCAGGCTCCTCTCCCTCCTCTGCTCAGCCCTTGCAGACAAAAACCTTCCCATCTCCTCCTCCTCCCTCGGATCCTCAGCTCTCCTGGTCTTATGCAAAGCTGGTATTTTTAGTATCTCCTGGAAACACTGTGAAGTGTCATCACCAGCAGCTAACGAGTGCTCTGGAGAGAGGACATTCCTCCGGCCATGTCCCTCTGCTCAGACCTGGCAGGGTCACCAAAGCATCTGCAAGTGGGTGGCTTTTGCAGCACTGACCCAAGGCAGCTCCTGAAAGGCACCATTTGATCACAGCCTGATTGTTTCACAAGAAGAGAAAAGGAAAGGAGGAAAGAAGGAGGGGGAAAAAAAAAAAAAAAAAAAAAGCCTCACTAGGATTTGGTCGATCTCAGCAAGTCTTGGCTTAATTCATTCTTGTTCTCAGGATCAGGGAAGCGCCTGTGCCTCTGCTGACACGTCAAGGTCAAAGCCCACCCGTGGTTTGCTGATGAACCAGCACACCAGCAGCCTTCCCTCTAGGAAGGAGGAGCTCCAGGGGTACATTTGCTCTTCTCTCAGTGCTAAAATTCACTTCCAAGGAGCGAGGAGGCTGCCAGGGCAAGCACAAAATCACCAAGGTTAGAAAAGCACCCAGCCCCACCACGGCCACTGTCCTCAGCCAGGCTTGGTGACAGCCCTGTCACCCAGCACAGCCCGTGCTTATCACCCCCCATTTATCACCCCCTTCCCCAAACGAGGGGAGATGGTGCCTTTAAGGCAGCTTAACAGCTGTCAGAGAGGAGGCATTTCTGCCTGTGCTGCTGATGCTGAAAATACGAGCCAGAGATACTTTAAGTAGGTCTGGAAAGCGTTCAACGAGAAGACACCGTCACGCAGCTTGTCCCCACTCCCAGCCCAGTCCCACCCAGCTGCTCCCAGCTCCACGACTGTCGGGAGCCTCACGCATTCCTCTGGGGGCACAGAAGGGTTAAAAATACCCTGGGCCAGGCTGGGGGCACAGCAAGTGGCAGAGTGTCCCTTCCCTGCCACATCCCGTTCTCAGAAAGCCACCTCCCCTCGCCCATCTGCCGGGGGCTTGGCTGTTTGGTGGGGTGTGGAGTGCCCAAAAAAGCCACCCCGGAGGTGTGGGCTGGGTGCTTGGGCATTGCCTGTGTGGCCACTTGTCCTGGCTAAGGATCAAGGGTATCCTGCTGCCTCCAGAAATTAAGGTTTTGAGTGTCAACACCTTGTGCCATCAGCACACGGAGTCACTCCCGCCCTCCAGTCCAGCCCTACAATCCCAAAATGGGATCCTGCTTTCCCTCTCTGCCCATCCTCTGCTCTCCTTAGGAGGGTTGGAGTTGAGATGATCTTTAAAGTCCCTTCCAACCCAAATCGTTCTCTGATCTTCAAGAGCAGCTCTGTAGTGGCAGGAGCTGAGCTAACAGCCCCAGGGAGAACCACAAAATCACTGAGGTTGGAAAAGTCAAGATCACCCTACAAAGGAAGGTCACAAAATTCCCCTTGTGCACACAGGGACCACTGAGGAGCACAAGCTGCAAACCTAAAAGGGCCAAAACTTCTGGGGAGGAACCCAAACTTTGATCCTGCTGCAAAATGTCCTCAGTGAAAGGATGCTGGGCAGTCATGTCCCCATCCCATCCCTCCCTGCCTCTGACACCAATGCAGGGGGCACGATGAGGTCACACCAGTGGCAGCCAATCTCCAAAACCATCAGTGACACCTGAGAGAAACCCAGGGACACGAGGCACCACCAGTGGCACTTGTGACAGCCCCGTTGAATCAGCTCCCTGGTGGAAAGGTTGGGGACATTAGGAGTCATAAATAAAGTGCTGAGAGAAGCTGACATCCCCCAGGCAGGAAGGGGGGCAGGAGGAGGGCAGGGCAGCCCTGGCTCTGACTGCTGCCTTCTGCCAGGAAGGACCTGGAGCAGGGTCACACAGCAGCATGGGAATGGCCAGATGAGTAATTCTGGTTTGGGCCTCACTCACTGCATCACCACTCTCAGGATTTCTTTCCTGATTTTTTTTAATTTTTTTTTTTTAATTGAAGCAGACAAAGAGGGTGCTGGAGGCACAACAGCCGACCTGACCTACTCTCAAATCAAGCAGTGAGGCTTCAGTTATTGCTGTCTAGGGATTCTCCCTCCCCCTCTTCATCATCCAGCATTAAACCTTTATTGGTGTGACGCAGCACTGCCAGAGTTCACAGCATTGAGCAACTCCAGTTTCCAAAAACCTCCCCAAAATGTCAGGAGGAAAGGCAGGATCCCAAAATCCCATCTCTTCCCTCTGCTGCCTTGACAAAGCCATCACCCACTGCAAGCTGGATGTGGGAGACCCCCTCCTGCTCCTCCTCCTCTCCAGGGTGGGGTTTAATTAACTCTGGGAGGCGAGATCCTGGATAAACAGCCTGGCTGTGCCAGCAGTGGCAGGTCCTGGCTTGCCACATTCCTGTGCCGTGCCCCAGCGCCACCGAGCTCAGCTGTGGTGACAGCAGGAGCCACCACAGTGTCCGTGTCACCAGGTGTCCCCACCCTCAGCTAACTGCACCTGCACCCACCCAAAGTGACCTTTTGGTGATGCCAAGTTCGAGGCTTTTTTTTCCTTGGGTTTCATTTTGGGGGAAGCACTCCAGATTCTTGCAGAAATCCCTTCTGGGGATTGCTCTGCTGTTGAGAGGAAGGAATGCAGGGTTGATCCTGCTCTCATCTTCCTCATGGGGACACTTTGTCCCCAGCAAAGCAGAGCACCCTGGTGTGATACAGCTGAGATTCTTTGCTGGAGGAAATGCCCACAGAAGCTGCCCCATCCCTGGAAGAGCTCAAGGACAAACCTGGGAGAGTGGAAGGTGTCCCTGCCCCTTCTCACCCAAACCATTCCATGATTCCATGACTGAGGAGGCTCCAGGATCCTTCACTCCTGAGCAGAGAGCCCAAAAATCCCTGCCAGCTGACCCAGGGCTGAGTTTTAACGCTGTGCCTCGTAGGTGAAATGTGGTGATGTTGTTTGCCCAAAAACAGCCCCGTGAATCACAGAAGGTCCCAGCTCAGAACTGCCAAGGCCAAGCACAAGCCACGCTTTGAAACCCAAGTTCAAAACCCACTGTGTAAAAGATAAACAAAAGCCAGGCTTAAGCTTGCTTAGCCAAGCTACCCCAGCACAGATGTCTCCCCCAAAAACAGCCAAGAATTTGATTCCATCAGCTCCTGTGGCCCAGGCTGATGGGAGTTCTTTGGCCAGCCAGGACGAGCCCATGCCTGGGGCTTTCTGGCACCTCTGCTCCCAAGCAGCAAACCTCACCTCTGCTTCTCCAGCCTGTAAAGGAGGATGAGCCACCTGCACTGAGCAGCACAAGCTTTGTCCCATTAGTTTCACCATTTTGGGGGTGGAGAGTTGTCACTCAGAGCATTCCAGCTGATCAGGGGCTGCTGCTGATGGAGACAAAGCAATGCAGAAACTCCCTGTGCCTTCACGTGAGTGACCCCCCTGTCTCATCTGTACCTGGGGAATCATTTCCCTGGGGAATTCTGCTGTTTGCCAAACTGAATCCACAGAGCTGTTATGTTTAGAAACATCTCTACTGCAGCTCATTTGATTCCAGTCATTAAAATTTAATATTAGAGTAAGCTTTGAGAAACCTGAGCTGACAGCAGAGACAGTGGAGGGGGAAGAAGTGCCCCAGCCTGGAAACTCCTACGAGCAGCTCTTGCTGGTGCCTGGCACTTGTCCCTTGTGCTGAAGAGCCCAACTTGGCTGGGTGAAGCTCAGCACAAAGATTCTCCCGACTTTTAGCACCTTTTTACACAAAACAGAGGCTCCTCAGAGAGGCAGGATAGAAGGAGAGCCCCTTGGGTTAAACTGCTGGAGATCAGGAGTTAAAGATGAGGTTGCTTTGCTCTGACAGCTCAACATGAGCTAAACCCAAGTTGTTTCTGCTGTGGCACAGCTGGATCCAAAGCAATCCATCGGGATATCCATATAAGCACAGGCTCCAAACCACAGAAATGCCTTTCAGCTGCACTTGATCTCATCAGAAAACTCAGGGCTCAATTTGATGACCCCCTTAAAGTCTCCTCCTGATGGGATTTCTTACAATCCTGCTACAACCAACCAGTCCCTGACTGGTTTTCCCACACTGCCTGAACTCCAGCTTCACCCTGGATCCTCATCCTGGCTCCTGATGGCTGTGGGAGCTGGTGAGGACCTGTCCCCAAAATCCCATCCACAAAATCTCATCTGCTCCCTGAAGCAAAACCCCTCCTGCAAACAAAGCTTCCCCCTGAGCACGATCTGACAGCTGCTTCCCAGCCTCGAGGAACCCAGCCAGGAGGAAAACTTACAGCAGGAGAGGGCTCATCCATCCCAAAGCCAGGATTAGTCCCTCTGTGACCTGGGAAAGGGGCTGGGGGGGGGCGAGAGAGGAAATGCACAAATGGCAGTTTTCCAAAAGTTAAGGAGGCTGTGGCCTTTTGGGGAAAGAAAAGGGGAAAGAAAAATACATGGGAAGCTTCAAATATGAGCTGCTTCCAAAGTCATCCGTTCCCAGCCTCCACCAGAGCCTTCAGTGTATCTGTTTTTATTAAAATCTGGACACAATGAGTCCAGAAGTGCCCACCTTTGTCAGGGCTCCATTGGCAACTTGCCTGGAGCCCCCGGGGCCATGCCTAATTTGCATCTCATTTACACAGATGTTCATTAAAATTAATGCCTTAAGACATAATATCTGCCTGCATTTGAGCCTTCTGGACAGACAGAGCACGACTGCTCCTGGAGAGCCCTGGTCACCCCATCAGTCACCCCATCCCTCACCCCATCCATCACCCCAGAGCAACAAAAAAAACAGGAGCTCCTCTGCTCCACCAGGACACTCCAGGCACGCCCCTGGTCTGCAATCCAAGGAGGGCAAGAGTGGTGATTTTGTCTTAGAGAGGGAATTTATTGGGAAATAAAAGCCTGGGGTAGCCAAGAAAAGCCCCTTGAGCTTCCTTCCACGGCTCTCCCTCCAGTCCCTGCTGATGCCCTGATCAGGATCTGGGATTGTGTTCACCTTAGATAGGACCAGAAGGATCAGCTCTTCAGCCTTTAGGATTTGTGCAAAAAATCCCTTGGGATGCACTGAGCATGGGGGAAAAGGAGGGGATGGGGGAAAAGGAGGGGATGGGGGATGCTGCTGGAACCACAATTGCTCCATCCTCCACTCCTGCTTCTCCCCCATTTCATTCCCAGCCATTACACAGCAAAACCTTCCCACCACTGCTGCAGCTTTCACTTTCCCACCCACAAAGGCCCCATGGCTCTTGGTAAGGGCACCTCAGACCCCAAACCCCCGGGGCTCAGGTCACCCTTCATGCCTTGAAGGGTCATCCCCAAGGTCACTGAGCTGTGCACCACGTGCACACCCCACGGAGGGTTAAGCTGTGCCTGCCCAGTCTGGCTTTTGTCATTGTTCCTAATGAGAGCTGCTCAGCTGGGAATAATCCCTTGTTCTGGAAAAGTTCACTGATTTTAAGGACTAAAATCTCCTTTTTGGATATATTTGTTCCAAGTGACTCTGGGGTGTTTAATGACGAATTCAAATCCTCCCCATCTACATCAGCTTAAAGCAAACTCCCCAGCACAAGCAACACCATCAGGTGAGGTTGAATTTGTCCCATCAATACACTTCAGCTCTTTTTTTTTTTTTTTTTTTTTTTTTAGTAAACCCCAAACCANAGGCAAACCTCAAACCAGAAGCACCTTGTCCTGGTGAAGCTTTCAGAGAGCTGCTCAAGCAGTGGAGCAGGATCAATTAGCCATGAGATGAAAAGTAAATGGCTGTAAAACTGCCTCTCTCTCCTACCCCTCCATTAACACCAGGAAACCAGCAGCCAGATGTAAATCAGCCCAATCATCAACTCCTGAGCACATCAGGAATAGAAGTTTCACAGCAAGAGAATTTCTAAGCTGTGTTAATATAATTAATGTAGTGTAACAGCACAACCCAAAACCATAATACTGTATAGAAATATATCAAACACACTCCAACTCTTCCCTCTCTCAAGTCTTTATGGTCTCCATCAGCTCCTTGCTGGAAATGTGAGCAGCCCACATAAAACTTCACCTTGGTTTTATTTCCTGGGTGCACTCCTTGTCTCACAGTTTATCTGTGGCTTTTTTTGTACCCAAGGATCCCAAAATGGATGTAATGTGTGACCCAGATGCAGTGAACAACAAAAAGGAACAGTGGGCCAGGCAGAGCCAGACCTATGGGATGATCTGATCTGGACTAGACTCTCAAAAGTGCAAATTCACAGCTCAGGTGGACTCAAACCCCTCCCTCCCTCCCCCAAAATCTAAATGCCACCCACCTCTACCAGCCCACGAGGCGCTGGCACGCCACCACCACCCATCACCAGCAGAACAGGGATTTTCCTGCCTGAATCCCAGAATCTTTCCACGCCTGAATCCCAGAATCTTTCCACACCTTTTCACCACAGACTATCAAGTCCACCAGCAGGATTTCACACCCTCCAGAGCAAGGACATCTCAGTGCAAACCCACTCACCATCACAACAAACAACGGAGACGCCGCGGCTCGAAGCCCACAAAAAACCGCAACGCCAAGAACCACTTAAAAAAAAAAACAAAAAAAAACCCCAACAAAACAAAACAAAAAAAAACCCCAAATGCTTATAGAAGCAAACTCACCTTGAAGTCTGCCAGCTGCTGGTTGATGGTTTCCACTTCTGTCCCCACCACCCACTGCAAGGCCTCGTTCTCCTCGGCTGCAGTGGTCATGTGGCTCAGCTCCTTCAGGCGGCTGTAGAAGTCCTCGACGCGGGACAGCGTGGTCTCCACCTGCTCCTGCCGGCTCCTGCCCCTCTCTGTCAGCTTGCTGCACTGCTTGTTCAGTGTTTCCAGCTCCCTCTTCAGCCCCAGCAAGTCGGGGCTGCCCTCGTCCTCCAGCATTTTCTTGCACTCGCCCTCGGAGGATTCGATGTCGCGTCGCAGCCGCTGCAGCTTGCCCAGGAAGGCTCGCACGTCCTCGGCCTGGGACTGGAGGCTGTCAGAGTCCCTCCCAATGGGGCCCATGCTGTCCAGCTCATCATCCAGATCTGCCAGCTGGGAGAACATCTCCCTGACCCTGCTGTTGAACTGGCCAATCCCTTCCAGTTTGTTTTCCATGAGAGCGCAGCAGTCGTTGACTTTCTGCTTCACAGCCTTGAAGTCCTGCTGAGCCACCTCAGCTTGGCTCAAGAGCTGGGAGCAGTCAGATCCATCTGGAGCATCTTCTACCAGACCTTGAGTGAGGTTTTTCAGATAATCCACTTGTGGCTCCAGGGCCTGCAGCACCTCCTGCTGTGCCCTGAGCTTCTCCAAATTCTTATTGCTGCAGGCTTGCGGCCCCAGGGCATCATAGATCTCCAGCTGGTGCTTCGCCCCTTCCAGCTTCTTCTCGATGTTCTTGAAGCTCTCTTGGAACTCCTTGAGCCTCTGGGACATTTCTTCAATGGAGCCAGTCTTGGTTTGCAGCTCTTCCGTGATGGCATCCATCTTCTGGTTGATGCTGGCCTTCTCATCCCGGATGTCATCCTCGTCCGTTTGGGAAGCGTCGGTCAGGATGTCAGCAGCACTGTTGAGCATTTCCAGCAGGGACCTGCGCTTCTCCACGTCACTCAGCATGGCCTTGGACCTCAGAAGAGTGGCCTCCAGCTGCACTGGATCCAGGGTGACCTCCAGCTCTGCCATCCTGGCCTTGCAGTCCTCCACCCAGGGCAGGAGATCGTCCGCGTGCCGCTGGTACTTCTGAGCTTTCTGCAAGCAGTCCTTGAGCTTGGAGTGCCTGTCAGCAGCCTGCTTGCTGAGCTCCTCCCAGTGTGTTTTCAGGCTGACCAGCTGGTTCTGCAGGGTGGTCTTCTCCTCCCCAGGCTGGACTGAAAGCAGCAAAGATTCCCCCTCGGCCACAATCATCTCGTAGGAGCCGCTGTGTTGGTTGAGGCTCTTCTGGAACTCTTCCTGCTCCTGGATTTGGCTCTGCAGCCTCTCCAGTTTAGCAGAAATCGGCTGGCTCTGGGCTTGCTGGCACCTTTTGTCATCCAGCCAGGTCCTGAGTTCATCAAACATGTGCTGGAACTGCTGGGAGCTGGCGAGCGCAGTCTGCAGTCGGTTCATCCGGTCGGCTGCAACGGCAACGAGATTAGAAGGCGACAATTAAGCTCAAAATCAAATAAGCGAAGTGCAATTATTTAAAATCATCTCAGATGCACCAACTGTGTTTTGATTAACAGGAAGGAGCTTTCCATTGCATCACCAGCCCTTTTTGCTCACTGATTCATAAATTTCTGAAGTAGTAAGAGGCACTGGGAGTGCAGAAGTCTCAGCTCTCCTGACCAGTCTCTAAATGTAACCTCTCAGAAACCAGAAGATGCATCCCAACATCATAGGGTGGCCACCGGGGTTTCTTCATGCCCCAATCTGAATTTAGGAACCTGGGGTTTTTTTCTAAGTATGTGCCACCCTGCTTGGTGAAGAGCCACATCAGTGGGGCTGAACACCTCTGCTCCCTCCCCAGGCTGAGGCATTTCTGGAGCTGGAACTCTCCCATGCTTGATCCCACATAAAACACCCATGAAAAACCCTAAAAAGTGATAAATGGTGCTTCCCCTATTATTTTTTAAAACCTAGTGATGGGAGAGCCCTTTGGGAAAGAGCAGGCCTGGAGCTTGACATCCCAGAATCTCTTAAGCAACTCCTCCTCTCTCACCTGCCAGATCTTCCAGCCCTTTGAGGGGAAGTGCCACAGTCTCCAGACGTTTCCTCAACTCATCTTTGAGGTACTGCTCCCCAATCAGGACAGAGAGGTCATCACAGAGGGTCTGAGCCTCTGAGATCTCCTCTTCCAGCTGCTCCAGGTCCGAGCGGATCTCACTGGTCTCCTCCAGCTGCTGTTTGACAGCATCAGGCTGGGTGCTGATGGCAGACTGGCTGCTCAGGCGCTGCCCAACAGCTTTCACTTTCTCTGACAGGCCCTGGAGAAGCTCCTGGTACTGGGTGCTCTTTACTATGGCTTGGTCAATCTGGCTGGAGCGGGAGTTGAGGCGCTCCGTGAGCTCAGACCATTTCTGGTTGACCCCTTGGAGCTCATCCTGCACCTGGCTGGTGGATGGAGAAACATCTCCAGGGCCAGTCAGGATGCTCTGAGCTGCCTGGTTGAGCTGCTCGTGCTGTTGTTGGCGAGCTTCGAATTCCTTCAGCATAAACTGGAACAGAAATAACATAAAAATGTTTGCATAAAACTGACAGCTCCAAGTACACACAGTCAAAACAAACCAGACCTCCAGGGGCTTTATGCAGCCCATGGAATCAGCAGGAACAGGCCCTGGCGTGGGACAGCAGTTGGGCTGGGTAGGCCAGGATTTACTGTGACCTTGGAAGTTAAAAAGCTGGGAGGGATCTGTGGCTCCAGGACTTTGCTCTCTCTCTTATTTGTCTGGTAGCAAAAACCACTGAGATGAGATGAAAATCTAATTATCTCCACTGGGGCTTTTCTGCTCCATGATGTGGCTGGTTCCAGCCATGTTAGGATTTGGAAGCAGGAGGAATGGAAAGGCCAGGCTGGCAGGCAGAGGGGCAGCATTAGCAAGTCCTGCAGAGCGTCAGCACAGACCTTGTTTAAAGCAATTTCACTCTCCAAGAGGGGCCAAGTGATTCACTGGTGAGTCAATGCAGTGCAGGAAGCGAGCTGAGCACTGCACCCTTTTCAAGTTACTCACAGCAGTTTGGGCTCAGCAGGGTTTGGAAGAGGAGCCATGAGGTTTTGGAACACTCACTGCACTGCAGAGCGCTCACAAGACAAGCACAACCTTCCACCTCCCTCCTGGACCACACACTCTCCTCCATCCACAAAAATACAAACCCCTCTCACCTGCACCTGCTGCTTCTGAGCATTCAGCATGTTGGGGTCGATGGAGAGGGGGCCCAGCACGCTCATCATCAGCTCCTTCTCCATCAGCCAGGGCCTCAGCTGGGCCTCAGCAGCCTGGAATGTGGCCAGCTGGGTTGCTGACTCCTCCAGCTTCTGCTGCCGTGCTGCTGTGGCCTGGCTGGCCCTTTCCCACCTGCAGTCTGAAGAACCAAACCTCTGTTGGCTGTGGTCAAGCTCCTGGCCAGCCCACCCCTCCACCACCGAGGTTATTTCCCCCTCCCCATGGTTTTCCCAATGGGAAATATCACTGTTTTCCAATAAAACCAGTGTGGCTCTATCCACTCTCCATATAATAAGCCATCACCCAAATCTAGGGGCTACAAAGAATTTGAAATCTCTGGAAGCTCCGAGGAGAAAATCCAAGCAGGATTTCTGTGCTCTGGTCACTACTGCCATGAGCTGTGCTGCACATCCCTAAAATAAATGAGGATACTCTCATGTATCCTCACACAGCACACTCAGATCTCCTGGATGGAGTCAACACATCAAAGAAGGGAATCTCTGGGCTTCTTTTTGAACACACAGCCTGGTTTAGTCAACACTTAATTACCTAGGATAGCCTCACTAATGACTAGAATTTTATATCAAGCAGTGAAGCTTTTAATCAAAATAATCGACCTGTGCCGCTAACACATTTTTCCCCTCCTTTTTTTTTCTATGAAGCAATTTAAGGAGGCAATCCTTTAAAATCCACATCCATCACAGAGGTTTCATTAATCACGACAGTGCTCATCTCAGGAACACCTTCCACACCAGACAGCTCAGAGATGGGTTTGCTGTTTACTGAATTTTAATTAGAAGTGACTCTGCTCTAGCGTGACTTTGGGATGGCCCCACACTCCTGAGCCACGTCTAACGTGATGTTTGGAGACAGAAGCCTCATTAATGCTTCAGGCACTCACTCAGGTCTTCCTGCATCTTCTTCCAGTTCGCTGCTTCTGGGGAATCTGGATATTTCTCCAGCAAGCCAGAAAGTGCTTCCTTTACCTTCTGGATCTTCCCAGAATTCTGTTCCAATTCAGCCAGAAATGCCTGGAAGAGAATGATTTGAACTTTCTCAGATACAGAGCAGAAGAATCACTGAGTAGGAATGAAGCAGCAGCTACAAGCTGGAGCTGGATAATTTGTGCTCTTTGCTCTTTAATGAAATCAACTGTTTTTAGTAATATCGTGAGCTAACTTGGCTGCAAGGGCAGGGAAAGGCTGGGAATTGCTTTCCAGGAGAAGCTGGAGTGACCCAGCAGCAAGAACTCCAAATAATCTCTTTTTCCCCTCAGCTTGACATCAGCAAAAGGGGAAACTTTGGGGTGCTGCTCCATGGATCTGCCTGGAATTCCTGATCTGGCCAAACTCAGGACAAACCCTTGTGACCAATTCTGTGCAGCTAATCACATCTCTGGGATCCTTGAGGGGATGCACAGCAGAGGGGTGGAACTGGATGATCTTTCAGGGCCATTTTGTGACGCTATGATGCCAGAAAGAAGAAGAAGAAGAAGGGAAGAGAAGTCACCTTGTTGTGCTCAGCTTGGGCTCTCATCGTTTCTGTCTTGGTGGGCGAGGAGGAGGCATCCAGCTCGGACAGAGTTCTTTCTTTGGACTCCAACCACCTGAGCATGGAGCTGGCCTCCTGCTGCACCTCCTGCATGCTGTGCAGCATGGCTGAGAGCTGCTGCTGGCGCTCCTGCAGCGCCGTGCCCAGCGCCTGGTAGCGCCGCCTCACCTCCGACACGTCACACTGGATCTCCGTCAGATCTGCCCAAAAAAATCCAGCCTGGGCTCAGCACCAGTGCCTGGGCTCAGCACCAGTGCCCCCCTTCCCCACCCCACACTGTCAGGTTCTCACCCAGCCCCAGGCAGGCAAAGACAGCTGAGATGAGGAGATCTAAGAGGCTGCGCTCTCATCATCCTCACCTCTCCTGCCACAAGGGATTTTCCACTTGTCTCCCCCTATGCCCTTTGACAGTTTACAAACAAAGCTCTCTGATTGTGATCTTGATGCAAACTGAGCCCCCTTTCCATAAAGCCCCTGCTAATACAAGGTTGAATAATTTGGCACCAAGATATGAAGCCATTTTCATGCACTCATTATCTCGTTGAACCGGCGAACTAACAGCAGATAACGGGCAATAATTAAAATTGCTCCTCAAACTGGAGGGTTGGATGCTGTTGTAATCCCCCAGAACCAATACATTTAATTGCAGGCCTTAAAATGATCTCCCATTTATCAGCTCCTAACACCACCTGATGAGGTGTCAGGGTGCTGTCACTCCCCAGGGCTGCCCCTCTCTGTCCTTCAGCCCGACCTCCACCCTCCATGGCTGCAGCTGAGGATTCCCAACCCATTGCCAAGCTCATTTCCCTTCTGCTGGGATGCTGGGATGTGTCACATGGAGGTTTGTATTCCCAGGGAATGGAAATGGAAATAAAAAAGGGACAGGGGGATGGCTCAGTGGTGTTGACAGTGAGCTCACCTTTGCAGGTGTGGTACCCATTCACGCTGCCTCCTGAGCCTCCTGGAGTGGGCAGAGTGGCACCTGGGCAGAGGGGACAGCGACAAGAGGGACAAGAGGGACAAGAGGGACAAGACAGAAGTGTCAGGGATGCAGACAGCAAGTGATGAATGGCTGCTGCATGACAGGGACCACCAAGAACCAACCAAGCCTGCACCACCCACCTGCCCAGCACTGGGCATTCATTTGGTTTGGAGTCCCTTTATGTGCTCCCCTCACTTTCCTGGAGCTGCTCCTGCCTTTCTGGAGTTTCTGGAGCTGGGCAGCTCTGCCAGCATCCCAACATCACCCAGAGGGCAGGGATAATGTGGCTCCTGCATGGGCTGCAACACTGGGGACCACAGGTGTCTTGCCATGCCTGGGAAGTTGCTACCCTGAGCATGACTTTGTAAATTATACCAAATAAAACTGCTGAATGCCTTCCCTGGAGGGATTCATTCCCCCATATCCTCCTTTTTTTATGGGATGAACCTCCTCAAACCAGCCCTGTGTTCATGGTCTCTTTGCCCAGAGATGCAGGATGCAGCAGTGTCCCTTCTCTGGACACCAGATGTCACAACCAAAGTGAAATTCACATTTCCAGGCCCACACAGTTTAAAGCTTTCATGGACATAAGGGGCTGCACCTTTGGTCACCCACAAGCCTCTCCTCACCCTCCTGATGGTTTCCCAAAGAACTGCTCATGAACTTAATCCTAACAAACACATCCAGACCATAAATTCCTGTAAACTCCCATCAGTGATGAGAGTCCAGGGACTTGTTCTCACAGGCTGGAAGACATCTTAGAGCTGGTTTCCAAATGAACCAGACATAATCTCATTGCTTCACAGACTTGAAGCCAAAAGGGAGACCAGTAAATCACATCTGACTATTGCAGCCCCAAATGTCATCCAGATATGAAACTCAAATGCTGGAGGTTGATTAAAACACTCCAGCCCTCAGGAGGCTGAAGAACATCACCAGGAGAGAGCAGGAGCCACTTCCATGAGCTCCCAAGCTCTATCAGAGAGTGATATGTGTCCCCAGCAAACACAGGGAAATTCAGAGCTCGTTAGGCTACAATTAATTAAGCTAAATTAGGATGATGCATTAAAGCAACAAGTGCCAGCAACTCAACCACTGGGCTGAGCCCCACCATACTCAGATCACCACAGGCCCTCTGAATTTGGTTGAAAGGGAGAAAAAAATCCCATTTTTCGCTCAAGACAGGCTCAGAGAAGATGCAGTGGTGACAGCAGAGTTGTCCTCAGGAGTGTCACCCACAACTCACCTGCCTTGGGTGGGTTGGGGGCAGTGATCTCCACGATCAGGTTCTCCAGGAGGGTCCCTCTGTGACCAATCTCCTCCACTTGAGGCCCTTTTCCCTTCCATTCCTCCAGGAGATCCTGCTCAAAAGCAAAGTTTGGGATTGGAGGCCACACTTGCTTGGCCACAGCCTCACCTGTCCCCTCTGTGGTGACACCAGGACACAGCACCCAGGGAACAGCTGAGGGCTGCATCAGGGACGTGGGTGTGACACATCTATTTTTACAAACAGCAAAAAGCTCTTCCCAACTAATGGGTCTGTTGAAGGAAACCTTCTCCCTCCCACCATTCTGGGGACATCCCTCCTCCTCCTCCTGCCTGCAGAGCCCAGCCTGGCTGAGCCCAACCCTGCTGCTGTGGGGTGTGAGGGCTGTGGGTGACTCAGCAGAGCTGCTCTGCCTCTGAGCCAAACCCCAGCACATTTTCATTTATCACATCCTCATTTATCTCATCCTCATTTATCACATCCCTGTGCTGTGGGGGCTCGGGTGACAAGAGGCCACCTTCCACATCTACCACGGGAAACACTCAGAAAAAAAAATGAGTTTCCCACTCCCAAATCCCACCCAGAGCAGGCACAGGGAGTGACAGGAAACCAGGCAGTGCCCAAGAAAACTCTCACACTGCTCCCTGCTCTGCAAGCCACTGGATGCACACTGAGCATTCCTGAGATTATAAACCACCTCCCAGGCTTCTGCTTGCTGGGGTTTGTTTCACATTCCAGCATTTCAACGCTTTCCCAGTTTAATTCCAGCTCCCTTGGCCCACCTGGATGTGCTGCCTGCGCTGCTGCAGCTCCTGGGTGCCCAGGGAGGTCTCAGCAGGTGGAATTTTGCCTTCACTCTCCCTCAGCCACTTCCTCACGGCGCCAACCAGATTCCGAAACTCATCCAGTTGCTCCTGGCAGGATGATGCATCCTTTTCTCTGGGAGTGAAAAGGTTTTGGAGAGTCAGAGCTCGTGCTCTGCATTGCAATTACCCCCTCCTGAATGTAGCATGGTTGTGTCTCTAGGAGCCCTTTTTTTTAATTATTATTATTATTAGATGTTGCCTGGGAACAGCACAAAATAGGGTGCATCCAATGCCAACCACTCACTGCTGCTGACCCCCTTCAAATCCTGGCTGGTGGCACTTTTGGGCACCCCAGTGGTGGCCAACAGCCACGGGACCAACCTGCTCAGGCTCTTTGTCCTGGGAAAAGTGACATTTTTGGGAAGACAGGGCTCATCCGTGCCGTGTCCCCCCAGGCACCCTGGGGGAGCCCAGGCTGTGCTGCCCCTCCTCCCTGGCCACAGCTCCATCCATTCAGCCCATCCTGGAGGAACCAGGCAGCCCCTGGATGGGAGGCACAGGCCACTCTGGCTCATCCTTGCTGCGAGCAGCCTGTACAAAGCTGAATTTCTGGGGATTTTTGGGATTTTCATCTGCTGTTCCCCACCTGCAGGTGCATTCTGCAGGGATTTTGGAGGTACATCCCAGAGAGGTGTGACTCCTGGGGATGCTGTCACTCTGACCCTGCTCAAAGCTCCTTTTTATCCCAATTCCAGAGCACTCCAGGCTGCTCTGACCCCCCAGCAGGCAGCAGGATGCTCTGGGATGGAGCTGTGGCAGCCCACACAGCCACGGAGCTGGGAAATGCAGAGCTCCTGCTGCAGCACCAGGAATTTTTCACAACGCCCCCAGCCAAGGCTTTTTTTAAAGCGTCAGCTGGAGCAGAGCTGCCTCAGGATCCTGGCGTGGGAGGAGGGCAGCAGGAAGAGCTGGCTCCTCTCCTTGGGAAGGAGATCTCCACAGGGTCTTGCTCAGACCATGAAGCCACCCCCAAGCTCCCTTCCCCAGGACTCACCTGTCTTTTGCCACCTTTTGTAGCTGCAGGAAATCTTTTTTCAGGCTCTGCAGCTTCTCCTGCTGCTGGAAGGTGCTGGGGGTGAAGCCACAGGAGCTCAGCTCCTCAGCCAGGTGCTCCAGGGTGGCCAGGTCCTCCTGGTGCTGCCTCATCTCCGAATTCAGCTCCTGCCAAGAGCAAAGGGTGATGCTGCCCGTGTTCCCCAGCAGCAGAGGGGATGAACTGGGCAGTCCCACATCCTGGAGAGACTCTCTGTGGGCAGTGCCAAATGTTGGGCACAGCTCACTGCCACCTGCTCCTCCAGCTCAGCAAATCCTTTGAGCAGCTGCAGGGGCAATTCCCACTTTCCCCAGTGCTGGTGACTGGGATGGGATGGGATGCCCTAACCCAAGCCAAACCAACCCCTCCCACAGCACAGCTTTCATGGTTTCCTGTCACCTTCCAGCATTTCTGAGGCTGTGGATAAACCACCCCCTGGAGCAGAACATGTGTGGGAAGCCAGAGGGAGGAATCCTGCACAGCCACCGTGGCTCACAGCACCCCTGAAAGTGTCCAGGGCAACCCTGAGCAACCTGGTCTAGTGAAAAGTGTCCCTGTCCCTGAGAGGGGGCTTGGAATGAGATGATCCCTTCCAACCCAAACCATTCCAGGATTCTCTAAGACCCCCAAGGTCTCTGTCACATCCTGCACTGCCCTCACTGGGGTATTCTGCTCTATTAACCCCATGGAGTCTTGAATTTATTTGGTCTTTAATTGGTAAAATCCTGTTGCATTTAGACTGGATCCTAAAAACCTGGCCACACATCCCATCTGAAAACCAGCCTGGCTACTGGGAAAAATGCTGGGGGGGAAAATGCTGGGGGGAAAAATGCTGGGGAAATGCTCTGCCACAGCTGGGAACAGCTGGATGCTGCCCCAATGCCTCACCTGGATGTGCTGGGAGAAGTGAGCAATGTCCCTGTCCGGCTGATTCCCCGACGCCAACATCCGCGTCCTGCTCTCTGTGAACTGCTGCAGCTTCTCCCAGAGCTGCTCATACTGCTCCACCTTGGGCAGGAGGCCCTTGAGGGTGTCCTCCCTCTCCTGCTGCTGCTGGCACAGCCTCCCGAAGCGCTCTGTCACCTGGGCCAGCTTGTCCTGCAGGGCAGAGGCCGCGGGGCTGTCGGTGGCCTCTGTGAATCGTGTCACCATCTCCCGGGTGGCTTCCAGGCAGCTCCTCTGCCTGGCAATGTCCTGCTTCAGCTTCTGTGGGGAGCACAGCAGGAGAGGGAGGGTTTTTTAAGGAAGGTTCTTGAGCAGAACTAGCTGGGCTGCCCTCAGGAGCAGCAGGTGCTTTGACACAACCAGAGTTGGGATAAAATCGTTTTATATCCCAGTTTTCCTTTCCTTTCTGACCTGCCCAACATGCTCCGTTTCTCTCTGTGTCTGAAATGTTGTTAGCAAAGAAAAAAGGAGATTTTCAACAAGTCTGTGACCTTGCACAGTTTGCCCAGAGATGCTGGAGCTGTCCCATCCTTGGAAATTCCCAAGGGCAGATTGTACAGGGGCCCTGGTGCAGTGGAAGGTGTCCCTGTCCTTGGCAGGGCATTGGGATTAAAAACCCAAACCATTCAGTGATTCCATGATAATAAAAAGGTTCAGCTCATATTCCTTTTTAGGGTGTTTTTTGGTTTTTTTTTTTTGGTGCTTTCAGAACTCAGTAGTTAAACCCCACCAACCCCTGCACAGTGCAAGTGTTTGGGGCTTCCTGGAGCCACATTTGGAACTCAGAGGTGCCAAATTCGGGACTCAGGTGCCACATCTAGGGCCTAGAGATGCCAAGCTTGGAGCTTCTTGAAGCACCCCAAAAAAGCCAAATTCGGGGTTCAAAGGTGCCAACTCTGGGGCTCAAGTGCTAAACTCGAGTTACCTGGAGCACCTGGGCCCCTTAGGAGCCAAATTTGGGGTTCAGAGGGGCCAAATTCAAGGCTCAGGTGCCCAATTTGGGGGTCAGGTGCCCAATTTGAGGCTCAGGTGCCACTCTGGGGTGTTTGGGGTGAGCCCAGCCTTACCACGCTCGTGGCAAGCGAGTCCTGGATGGAGGCAGAGGAGAGCACAGCTGGCTGCTCCTTCTCCAGGCTCTTCTCAATCTCAGCCACTGACTGGAGGAGGCTCTCCAGGCTCTCCTGGACGCTCTGGGACTGGGCAATGGATTTCTGCAGCAGGTCCGAGCGCTCCGACATCTGCTGGGAGAGGCTCTGGAAGCGGCTCACGATGGCATCTGCAGGGTTCAGCACAGAGGACACCCAGTGGCACAGAGATCCAAGAGCTCAGAAAGCAGCCAGGGTCACTTCTGGCTCCCCCAAAACTCTCAGTGATGACAAATCCCTGTCCCCAAACTCAGCAGCGATGGACACACCACGAGTGGCCACATCCCTCCCCAAACACAAACCCTGAGGATGCACTGCTGCGTGATTTCCCCCAAATTCCCCAAAAATCTTTGCCCTCTCTGGCTTGTTCTCTCTCCCCAGCCCTCCCTGCCAACACTTTTCTCTGTACCTGTTGTTTCATGAATGTGGCTGTGGTCTGGGGCTGGCTCCCCTTGGATGTCCAGCAGGGTCCGAGCTGCTTTCTGGAGCTTCTCCACTGGCACCTGGTGCTCAGCCAGGTCTCCCTGCAGTTGCTGTTTTCAAACAAGACAAGCAAAAATCAGAGCTGGGTCCCAGGCAGGATTTCCACACTCATGGAGCTCAGGGCTCCATTTACACCCTCTGAGGGATCCTCTGCACTTTGTCACTAAATTGTTAAGAAATTATGGAAATGACAGAAATATCTACCCCCACACTGCAAGCTGAGCTGGATCAGAAAGTTTGGGCTGTCTCAGTGCTCTGGCACCCCTCATGAGGGAGGAATGTCCCCCTCTATGTCCCTCTGGGGTGCCTGTGACTGCAGCCCCTGGTCCTTACTCTGAGCACCTCTCCCTGACCTGCAGCACCAGAACCTGCTACGCCTACAGGTGCATCCACCAGCAAAAAAACCCCAACAGGTCAAGTCTGCTCCCTGCTGCTGACTGCTCAGAGCAGCCAAATTCCCATCCAGGCTCCAAGAATTCCCAGGAAATCCCCCAAAGTCCCTCCCTGTACCTTGGTGCTGGCGAGCTGCTGCTGCAGCACGGCCAGATCTGATGAAACCGTCTCCGAGAGCAGCTTCCCAAGGGCAGCTTCACTCTCCTGCAGCCACGTCCTGAGAGACTCTGCCACCTCCTGAAACTGCTGGTAGTGATCCAGCAGGGTGTTCAGGTGGGAGCCCAGCTTGGAGCACTGCAAAGGAGCAAGGAGAGGTGGCAGGGATGCACACAAGCGCTGAGCAACCCGTGCGAAAAGGCACGGGAATCAGCAAGAAAATAAAAACAATTTTACAAAAATCAATCCTGCCACAAGCTAAATGAATCACCAGGGGTAACATGCAGAAAAAACAGCAAGACAAAGGTGCTGCCCAAGCCCTGAAGGAGACAATCCTTGTATACAATCTATAAATGTCCTGGAAGTCCAGGCAGACAGCTGGGACAAAGGAGGAGAAGAGCAGCCAGGGTGCAGCTCGCAGCCCTTCCCATACCTTGGAGTGCAGCGTGGTGTATCTCTGAGTGGCATCCTCCAGCTTGCTCTTGACCACACTCCTGGACATCACCAGCTGGGATTCAGCATCCTCAGCATCCCCATCCAGAAACTTCTGCCCCGACATGGTGACAAAGCGCAGGTCACCCTTGTGGGAGATCACATCCTCCGAGAAGCTCCCCTGGCGCCGCAGCAGCTGCCTGAGCGAGGCAGGGTCGCTGTCCCCCTTGTACATCCCTTCCAGGTCCTGCTCTGCCTGCTCCAGCCAGGCCTGGAACTCGCTGTGGTCCTGCAGGAATTTCTGGAGCTCATCCCTGAGGAGCTGCACCCGTTTGAGCCGCGCCTCGGAGCGCGCCAGCGCCGCCGGGTACTGCTCCCTGAGCTCTGCCAGCTGTGCCTGCAGCTGTGCCCGCTGCTCCTCAGCCAGGCTGTGCCCCTGCTTGTCCAGCAAAGCCTGAGCTGACTGTGTGGCCAGGATGACGTCCTGCTGCTGGGACAGCAGCTCCTGGTGCCGTGCCTGAAAGATGCAGGAGCAAAGGTGAGGCTTGGGATTGAGGGTCTGTGCCCACCATGTGCCACTGAGCCTCAACATTGTGCTGTGCCACCCCTGGAAGTGTTCAAGGCCAGATTGGAGCAGCCTGGTCTAGGGGAAGGTGTCCCTGCCCACAACAGGGAGTGGAACAGGATGATCCTTAAGGTCCTTTCCAACCCAAACCTTTTCATGATTCCGTGACGAAGCACCCAGCAGGGTGGGGAAAACTGGGAACATCCCAGGAGCTCTGCCCACAGCAGAGTGACCCCTCCTGTGGCCATCATGGGCACCTTCTGGACCCTGATTGCACCTTGCCATGGCACACACCCACCACACATCCTGCATCTCCTGCAAGAAGCCTTCCCCAGCCTCCCACACGGAGAATCCCGTGTTTCAGAGCCAGACCCATCCCACACCAGGGTCAGGACGTGGGGCAGGAGGCTTTGGGTGGGACAAGGAGTCAGTGCTGACCTTCAGCCTCTCGTACTGCTGGTCCAGGCTCTCAGCAGCACTGCCTGCTCCCACAGCGTGGCCATCAGGGACATCCCCAGGGCTTTTTCCTGCTTGTGTCCCTGTCCCTTGACTGACAGGGTGTGGTCTGTACTCTGGGAGCCCTCCCTTCTGCTCCAGCGATGCCACCCAGCTCAAAAGGCAATCAATCTTATTGCTGTTCTCCTCCAGCTCTTTGGCAGCTTTCACCTGAAAGCACAAAGGCTCCAGATAAGAACGACCCAGTTCTTGCATGTTCAGCAAACTGCTGCACGGGGGAGGGAGACAAATCAGCAGCAGAAGAAAAAAAAACAAAAAAACCCGAGGAGTTTCCCAGCCTCATGAAATGCCTGAGACACCTCCAGACCCTTTGTGGCTCCCTGGAAGGTGCAAAGAAGCTGTGAAAAAATTCAGCCTTGCTGCTACATTGAATTTCTCATCCTGATACAACCCAGGGTCCTTACCCCAAAAGGGCTGGGGTGTGACTGACAATTTTCATCCATTAAGGGTCACCCCAAAGGCAGAGTAAGGGATCTTTCCCTCCCCCATTCCCTCCACAACCAGCTCATCCCTGCCTGCAACTCCCAAGGAATTGCATGACAGAAATATCCGGGGGAAACCTCACCCAGGGAACACCCAGGAAGGAACCACAAACTGCTCTGTGCTGCATCACCCAGATGGCTGCCAGGACCCCACAGTCCCCCTCAAGCAAAGCCTGGAGGCTCCACAGCTCCTGCCACGTTACCTTCTCAGTCTCCTGCTGCACTGCAGCACTCACAGCACTCTCCAGCTCCTTCTGGGCCACCTCTGTCCTCTCCTGCAGGGACTGGTACTGCTCCTTGGCACGCTGCAGGTCCTGCTGCAGTGCTGCCAGCTCCCCAGGCTCCAGCTTGGCCTTGTTCTCCTCCAAAAACTGCTCTGTGCTCTTCAGAACTCCAGCGAAGGAGGCAGCTCTGCTGTGGATGCTCCTCTGCAGCTCCTGCATGGACGATGCCATGAGGCTCTGGGCACTGCTGGGGTGAAGCCTCTCCACCTCTACCCCCCCAAATTTTGAAATATCACCGACCTTAACATCACTTTGCCTCTGCTGCAAGGCAGGCAGGTCCCCTTCTGCTCTCTGCTGCTCTGCCAGGGTGTCCTCTGCCTGGCCCAGCCAGCGGCTCAGCTCAGCCAGGCTCTGTGCCCGGGCTGCCTGTTGCTCCTGCAGGGTCTGCAGGCACAGCAAAGGGGACAGGGGACAGTCAGTACCAGCCCTGCACCTCCTCTCACACTGCTGAAAGGCAAGGTGAGGTTACAGCTGCAGCAGCTCCTGGAGGGGAGGATGCAGCACAGAAAACTTTGTGGCTCTCCAGGTGCTCCCTGTGGCTCAGCAGGTGCCACGTCCCTGCTGAGCTGGTGGCACCTTTGTCACCATTCAGGGTTTCTCTGTGAGGAGCCCTCTCGAGCTCCAAGGTGAAGCTGCACTGCTCTCCCAGGAAAACTCAGCCACGAGTTTCTGTGCCTTTTCCATTCCTCCTCACAAACATTAAAACAGCAGCAGAAACTCAATGAATGAGAGGCAACAACGACCTGGGTCAGGCAGCACCACTGTGGAGCACCAGACACCCCCCAAATAAAGTTTTTTTTTAAATGATCTGGGGTTGGAAAGGGAGCCCTGGAGAGGGAAAGTGTTTCTGTAGCTGATCCAGCTCCTCTTTTTGCTGCCAGAGCACAACACAGAAGCGCCTGTTTGAGCAATTGAGCATGATGTGACCTGAGAGTCCCTGTGACACCCCTGTGCCAGTGGGGGATAAAAAGTTTTTGAGTTTTTCACTGGGCATTTCAGCAAGGTGATGTACAAACTTGTGCAAAACACTGTGCCTGCTTCTCAGTCACAAGATAAAACAACAGAAGCAAATTGAAAGAGCCTTCTTAAGAGCTCTTCAGCTGCAAAGCGAGTTCTTCCTGGGTTAGGATGGGCCACACTCAATCTGAAAAGGCAAAGCAAACTGGTTAATACACACACACACTCCAGAGAGGACAGGCAAGAGTTACAGAGAGCAATTGTTAATAAAAAAACACATTAATCCTGTCTTGGATGAGAGGATCCATGCAGTGGTGGGTGCTGCAGCAGTACAGCAGAGACCTGAGGATTTGTTTTTGTCCTTGCCAGCTGCTTCCCTGGGACAGCAATGCCTGATGTGTGCAGTGGAAATGGGACATTAAAACTGTTGGGTGTCTGTGGTGGCCCCTCTGCACAGGGATTTTGGGGGTTTATTCCACCCAGCCCCAAACAATTCCATATTTAGCACAAAACTGCTACCCAGACCTCGGCAGGGCTCCGGATTTTGGGAGCAAAGCAACTTTCTGCCAGGTGGGAAGAATAAAGACTTTTAGAGGAAGCTCATGATGTGCAGTGAGAACTCCTGAACTGGGAGTGGCATGCATGGGAAATCCCAAATCTGAGGTGCCTCATCTCCTGTTCCTGTGGCTGGGAAGCGTTTCAGCGAGCGAAGGGCAGCCAGGGAGGAGATGTCTCACAACCTTCACCTGCTCTGTCTGCTCCACTTGCTGGAGACAGACCTGCAGCACCTCCACCCGCGCTGTCACACGCTCTGACAGGTCCCTGAAGGCTTTCTGCAGCTCATGGAGCAGCCTCAGCAGCTGCCTGCTCTGCTGGGGGGTTAAATCCTGGGCGTGCTCCGAGATGAGGAACTGGATGTCGAAGGCAGTGGCGTCCAGCTCAGCCTTGGTGTCAGCCAGGGGCTCCTTCAGCT
The DNA here is from genome assembly GCA_013397075.1 of Rhabdornis inornatus. Classification (NCBI taxonomy): domain Eukaryota; kingdom Metazoa; phylum Chordata; class Aves; order Passeriformes; family Rhabdornithidae; genus Rhabdornis; species Rhabdornis inornatus. The sequence continues at coordinate 67,595 of VWZS01009128.1, forward strand.
CCTGAATGGGAGAGAAAATGTAAAACAGGTAAAATGTTGCAGCCAGGGCTGTGCTGCACTCCTTCCCATCTGTAGGTGCCACAGGAAAGATATTCCAGAAACACCAAACTCTCCCAAAACAACCCTCAGCATGGAGGTGAGAGAATCTCGCCACGGGGATTTTCCGACTTCCCTCTGGGAGCTGCTGGAGGCATCTCACCAAGAGGTTCCTTGGATGTGTGTAGGGCTGCCCTTGTGTCTGAAAATGACCCAGACCTGGCCACAGTGAGTCCATGTGCCACCACCAGCTCTCAAAGCCTTCAATCCCCTGATTTCCATGCCAAGATGCCACCACCAAACTGGGAAATAATCTTTAAAGCTATTGCTAGAAGATGGATAAGGAGACTGGGCTGCTCGTACAGGTGATGGAGACCAGGGCAGGTGTGATGGAGCAGCTTCCCAGAGGGTGCAGCTCTCTCCTCAACAGCCTGACAGGAATCTCCCCAGGTCACTCAGCCACACAGGAGCAGGTTCAAACAACCAAACCAGGCTGTGCATTATGGAAAAAAGAGAGAACACCCAACACAGCGAGCTCCCGCTGCAGCACTAAGGGCAAACCCTCAGTAGGCTCTGGGAGAGAAGCAGGATTAAAAGCTTCTCCTCTGTGCAGAGGGCAGCAAGTTCATCAGGCTGCAGGATTAGGGGCATTGCCATGGTTACCTTGTAGTGCTGCAGGCAGTGACTCAAGCTGCTGGCATCGGTGCCCTGCTGGAAATCGCTGTCATCCAGTGACCCCGAGGTGCCAGACACCCAGCTCAGCAGCTCCTGGAGCTTGCCCTGAAGAGCCTCGTGATGGGCCAGGATTTTAGCCTAAAAACCAGAAATTCATGGTTTAAAGGAGAAATTTTAGGGAGCTAAAGGGGCAGCAGGGTGTGGCAGTTCCCAGCTCTACCTTCTCAGCTTCTGCCGCCCCACGAAGGTTTTGCAGCCGGGACTGCAGGACTTCATTTGCAGAGCTCAGAGACTTCTGGAGGTTCTTGGCATCCTTCTCCAAAGCCTTCAGTAACTGCTCAGGGACTTCTTCAGGGGGGTTGGCCACAATCCTCTGCACAGCATCCAGCTCCTGATTCACTGGGAAGCTCAGCTCCTGCAGCTCAGTGCTCAGGGCCTGAGACAAAAACAGCAGCGTTATGTCTAGGACAGGGTGACTTCACCTCCCTGCTGCCAAAACCCAGCAGGGGTTTTGGAGAGGCAGCTCCAAACACTGAGTCTAGAAAGATTCATCACCACCCTCCAGCCCTGCTCAGCTGCCAGCACTCTCCTGCCTTTCTCCAGGCTGTAAAATTCATGTCAGGCTGTTGTCTGAGCAGGGAAGAGAAGGTGGATGGATCAGAAGGAGGGATGAGGTTTGATATAAAAGCCTGTTAAACCTGAGACAAAACTCCCAGAAGCAGGGAGGGGTGCAAGGGCTGTGCAGGAAGCTGGGGAGAAGGAGGAAAGTTCAGTCTAACTCCAACTAAGCCTGGCCCAGACTCACTCACCTCTGCTTGGTGCCTCAGGTTGTTCAGAGCTGCCAAATTCTGCTCTGCTGGCTGCACCCGTTTGATTCTCATCTCGATATCTCGGAGCATGGACAGATAAGATATCAGCCTCTGGTCGTGCTCCAGACACATCTTCTTGCTGAACTTGATCTGCAGAATCAGACAGGAAATCAAAGCTTCAAACTTAGGCAGAAAAGGAGACAAAATGTTATATAAAATTATTTTTTTTTTCCAAAGGAGAAAATTGTTAATAACGCTCCTGCTCATGGACTTACCACTTGCCAGCCTTATCTACAAGATTTACTACAGGAAAAATAAAGCACACAGTTCTTTTTCCAACATAAGCTTATAAATGGCAAAAGATCTCTTGGTGTTGCAGCAAAAGTGCCAAAAAAAGAGTTCTACTTGTTAGTCATTTAGCAGCAATGCTCCAGCAAAAGGAGCCACAACTGAGCCCTGAGTGTTTCCAGTTGTACATCACTGGCTCCTCTGCCAAATCCACCGCAGCTGATACTGCAACATCCACTCCTCATGCTCCAGCTGCCCTCTGTGCCGAGGCTCTCAGACAGATTTAGCACCAAACATCCACAAATAGCTCAGCAAAATTGCCAAAATAGCAAAAAAAATTCACTGACCTGGGCTGGCCTCGTGGATTCCCTCGAGGTTTCCAGCAGCTCCCCCTCCATGATCACAGGTAAGAGCAAACCCCGATCACCAGGACCTGGCTGCTTGCTCCTCTCCTGGGGGGTTTCTTCTTGGGATTTTGGGGGAGCAGGAGCTCCTTGGTCTGCTCTGAGCTCAGCTGTGTGCTCGTGCTTTTTAACCTCTCCAAGTTCCAGGACTGCAGAGGTTTGCTGTGCTTCTGTGGGTTCCTCTCTGATAATTAAGTCACGGGGCAGTTCCTGTGCCACGGTGGCTGTGCTGGACACATCCCTGGTGGTTTCCACCCTGGTGTCTTCCTGAGCCATCCTTTCCTCCAGTCTCAGTGCCACCAAGGAATCCTGACCATCCTTGATCCCACCTTTCAGCACCTCTGCAGCTTCCCCTTGCTCGGGGGGCACAGGGAACACCTGATCCTCTCCAGGGGTTTCTTTCCCAGGAATTGTTTTCTTTCCTTTCCCACCCTTGTGCTTGGCTGTGTCTCGTGCCAACCCAGCAGCAGTCTCGATGCTGGATTCATGTTTTGGCTCTGGAACCCTGGAGACAAAGTGCTCCTCCTCACCCTTTTTCCTTGGAATTTCATGGGAAACCAGAGAAGGAAGAAGCTGCTTTTCTGCAGAAGGTTTCTCTGGCTGAGCTCTGTCTCCTGGAATGCTGCCCTGCTTTGCTTTCTTTTTCTTGCTTTTCTGTTTCTGGCTAGGTTTTAGCTCCTTTTCACTTGTTTTTTCCTGATCAATGGGACCTTCTGTGTGAGAGGTTTCTCTCCCTGTGTGTTTGACAGCTCTTTTCCCTGCCAGCTCATCTCCTGCAGGCTCCACAGGAACACCAACCTCAGGACCCATCCCTCCCTTCCCTGGGCTCACACTGACAGATTCCCTGGGGGCTGCTGGTGTCTCCTGGACCACGCTGGTCACTCTCCCTCCTTGCCCAGAAGTCACCACTGCACCTTCTCCTCCTGCCACAACTCCCTCTGCACCTACAAACTCTCTCCTCTTCCTCCTCTCCTCACCATCCTCCTCCCTGTGAAGCACCTCCATGCCCAGGAACAGCTGCTCCTTCTCCAAACTCAATCTCTCTGCTTTCTCTGTCCCTCTATTCACTTTTTCCCTCGATTCCTTCCCCTGGGCTGCTCTCACTTGGGAGCTGCCTTTTGGGATCCCTTTTTCCACAGCCCCTGCCACCACTGTCTCTTCAGGGAGAGATGCTGTCCCCAACACTGAGGGGTGCTCTGGAGTCACCTCAGCCTTTGCCTGGGGATGATGAAGATGATGATGTTCATCTTGGGGATGGACACCACCCTCTGAAGCTTCCTGGGGTTTTAATTTCCTTTCTGTGCGTGCTTTGGGGGATTTCTCAGTGGCAGCAGCTGCCCTCTGAGCTGTGTCGTAGCTCACAGCTTCAGGCTGAGCTTTGGGCTCAGCACCATCAGACCTGGCAGACTGGATGACACCTTCCTCTTTTGGAGATAATTTTTCTATTTTTTCCTGTGAAAGTTGCCTTTTTTCTACTTGGCAGACCTCAGAACCAACTTTCTCTTTGGACACTTGCACATCCCGAAGACCAGCAGCTAATTTTTGGCTGATCAATCCTTTTCCAACAGCTTCCTTCACAGTCAACCTTTTCCCACTGGGGGCATCAACAATTCCCCCAGCCCTGAGCTGGTTGGTGGCAATGACTTTGGCCATGGCCTCATCCAGCACCCCTTGCTCCACTGCTGCCCTCAGGGACAGCCTCTTGCTGACAGTGCCCTCCACCACCCCTCCAGCATCTGCCTGTGCCTGCAGCAGCCTCAGGGTGGGCAGGGGGTCCACCTTCCCCAGCCTCACCGCCTCAGCACAGGGCAGCTTGGTCCCTGTCACCTCGTCCTTGATGGCCTGGAAGGGATGGACCTCCAGGTACCTCTGGCCGGATTCGATGTCGATTTTACATTTCTTCAGGAACTCTGAGTAGGGAACAATCATGCAGCTCTCGGGGTCTACAATTGCTTCTCTCATTGCTGAAGATGACAGGACCTTCTGCACCACCTGCTGGGGCACCAAACCCTCCTGCACTGCTTGACACAGTGCCAGTCTCTGGCCAGAAGCTGGATCAAAAATGCTTCCACTCTCAGCCTGGATTTCCTGCACTTTCCTCTGGAATTCTGGGCTAACGAGCCCCAGTGACACTGCCTGGGGTAAGGACAGCTTCTCCTTTGTGGCTGGATGGACAAAGTCCTGCAGGACCACACTTTCAGCTTTCCTGAGCTCCTTGCATAGATCTGGATCGATTAAACCGTGTTTCATGGCGTTGTCCACCGAAAGCCTCATCCCAGACACGTGATGGATGATTCCTCCACCAGCAACCTGCTTGGTCAAGAGCTGCAAAGCTTCCTCCTTCTCCAGGAGCCCTTTCTCAACAGACTCTGCCACAGTCAAAGGCTGTTTGGTCTCAGGATCCACAATCCCACTGGTCTCAGCCTGTAAATTCACGAGCTTCTGCCTGGTCACCTCATCAGTGCCTTTCCCCCTGGAAGCCTTCTCCAGCTGGACCAGCTCTGCCTGACTCCTTGGCTCTATGAGGCCCAGATTTGAAGCCAAAGTCACTGACACTTTTTTGCCCCTTTTCAAGTCAACAATCCCCCCAGTAACCACCTGCCCTTCCAGGATCCTCATGGCTGTCTCCTTGTCCAGAAGGCCAACAGCAGCAGCGTCCTTGATGGAGTAGACAAAGTTGTTGCCTGGGTCAAGGACACCACTTATGGCTTTGTCAGACTCGAGGACCCTCTGGAGCAGCTTCTCATCCATCAGACCTTCTTCAATCACATCCTCAGTGGTCAAGGGCTCACACACCTGGGAGTCAAAGAAGCCACTGAACATTTTCATCCTCTCCATGAGTTTCACTGCTGTGTGGCCAGACACTGCTCCAGAGGTCACTGCCTCATCCAGCAGCAGTGTCCTGCCTGTCTGCTCATGGACGATGCCACCACTTTGGAGCTGCTTCAGGAGCTTTTCCAGAGTGTCCTCAGCTTCCTGCTCCTCAGGGGCTGCCAGGGACGGTTCCTCAACGCCCTCATCACCTAACACTTCTTGCCTCTCTCCTTCTTCCACTTCCAGCACACTTCCCATGTCTTCACTCTGCCTCTCTGCCTCTCCACCTGCAGGGAGCACGGCCTCCTCTCCTCCCAGCACACCATTTTCAACTGTTTCCTCCTTTAGCAAATAAACCTCTCTAACATCTTCTGCCTCTCCTTCAGGTTCCCTCACACCCTGAGACCTCTCTGCCACCATTTCCAGTCTGTCTCTACTTTCTGGAACACCCATTGTTATGCAGATTTCACTTTTCACAACCACTGCCCCGCTTTCCAATGCCCTCTTCTGATACTCAGGACCTTCCACTCCATCTTCTGCAGGAGGCTTGGACTCTTCTTCTGCCTCAATCATCATTTCCTCTGTTTCTCTGATTAATCCACTCACAAGGTCACTGGGAGGTTCTGGCATCAATGATTTTACTTGATGTTTATCTGTGCTTGTAAAAGTGACCTGTTCTCTTCCAAACTCAGCATCAGTTTCTCTCCTGATGGTCTCCAGTTCAGTGTCTACCTGCTCCTGCTCTTCCATAGGCAGGAAATCATCTGCATCCTCCAAGAGGAGACTTTCAGGTCCCACCACCACCTCCCCATTCTCCAAACCAGTTCTGAGTGGTAGAATCTTCTCACTTTCACCTTTTGAAGGAGCAAATTGAAGCTCAAGCTGCTGCAAAGCCAAACCATTGCAAGGTTTGCTCTCAAGAGATGTGTCTGCCTCTGTCTCCTCCAAGCCTTCCAACACCTGTGCACAGGATCCATTTTCTTGGCTTGGGATGAGAGTTTTAGTGAGATTGTTCAGCTCTGCATCCACCAAGAGCAGCTTGTGGCCATCGTGGATGTTGATGTAGCTGTGGGTCATCAAGTGGAACATCAGCCTTTCATCATCACTCCTCAGAGGCTCCTGGTGACCTGTGGGGCTCCTTCCAGGGGAGCTCTGGCCATGCCTGCTCCTGCTTGGAGACCCAGCCAGCTGCACACTGGCCATGCCATCAGGTATGGCTGCTGATCTCAGCTTCTGCACCACCTCTCTCTCCAGGATGCCCTGCTCCACTGCCTTCTGCCAGGACACCACCTCTGTGGTTTCTGGTACAAAAACAGCCTGAAGGAGCTGCCTCTTGCTGAGAATCTCCTGAATCAACTCCGTGGAGAGGATCCCCTGCTCCAAAGCATCTGCAACAGGGATGACCTCTCCTGTCTCTGGCCACAGCAGCCCCATGAAGGACTGCAGGGATTCCAGGACCAGCAGTGCAATCTCTGGAGCCACCAACCCCTTTTTTAGGGCTTCATCCATGGTCATCCTCTGTCCTGTGGCCGTGTCCATGATCCCACCTGCCTGGAGCTGCCGGATCAGAAGCGTGCAGGCCAAATCCTGATCCATCAAACCGTGCCTGACAGCCTCATCCACGCTCAGCCTGTGTCCTGTCCTGGGCTCCACAATGCCACCAGCACACAGGTGAGCTTCCAGCAACCTGATGCTCACCTGCCTGTCTATCAGCCCCTCCTGGATGGCATGGAAGATGCTGACCTCCCTGCCTGCCCTCAGGCTCACCATCCCACCTGCCAGCTGCCTGACTGGGAGCAGCCTCAGCCCAGTCTCTTGGTGGATGATGCACCTCTCCAGGAGCTCAGGCAGGCTGATTTTCTCAGCAGTGTTGGGGTCAATCAAATCCTTGCCATTTTCCAGGTGAGACAGGAGCCTGGAGTGAAGCTGAGGGGGAAGGAGCTTTTCTTGCACTGCTGTGTCCATGCTGATTCTGCCCTGCTGGAATTTAAAGCCCCCAGTGACGAGCTCAGCCTCGAGAATCTTTAGCCCAACGCTCTCAGGGATCCTCCCTTCTTCTATGGCAGCAACAACGGGGAGGAGCTGCCTCCCTTCACATCTGACTTTTTCCACCTGCTGGAGAGCATCCTTCAATTCCTGCAGCACCTGGAATGCCCTGAGATCAATGATGTTTCTTGCCAGAGCTTTCTCCAAGGAGAGTTTCTCACTGGTCTCTGGGACAACTAAGTCAGAGGTGATCACCTGGGCCTCCAAGAGGACCAGGCCTGTGTCCTGATCTATGAGACCTCTCTGCATGGCACCAAAGACAGGGAATATTTCTACTGTGCCAAGATCGATCACTCCTGCCACGGCTTCGCTGCCCTGGAACAGAAAGAGAAGGAAAAGAATTAAATCAAAATCCAGCATTTCCAGCACTCATTGCATGAGTTTCAGGGAGGCCTCAGTCTAAAAAAAAAAAAAAAAAAAAAAGAAATAAACTTAAAATCCCCAAACAGGCTAGAAAGTCCTAAAGTGTTTGAAATCTAGTCCATCACCAGGGCAGCACCAAGATGCTTCCAATATCCACCAGCAGTAATGCAGCAAAGCAGCAAGCACCAAAACTCAGAATCATTCCTAATGCTCCACAGAAAAGAGAGCAGGAGACCAACAAACACAACAAAGCCCTTCAACAACTCCAGCTTTAAAAAGTAAAGACAACACAAATCCCACTGTGCACTCATGGGGAAGAAAAGCCCCCAAAACCTGCTTTGAGGTACAGAGGAACCTGTCCCAGCACAGCCTCCATGCTGATTCCTGCCATGCTGAAAATCCTGCACCTCCCAAGCAAATCCCAAGTGCCAGGATGGATGGGGGACAGCACAGAGCCCCGTGCCATGGAGCAGCTCCCAGCCATGCACCAGGGCAGGAGCAGGAACAGCTCCCCAGGCATGACCATGGCCCTGCACCTCCAAGCTGCTCCTCAGACAGGGCCAGGGGACAAATGGAACAAGCTGGAGGTTCCAGCATGGGAACAGTGACAGACTGGGACCACACCAACTACTGGGGTGTTTTTTGGAGGGGCTTTTCTTATTTTCCCACAGGGAGGATAATAATTTAGGTGATAAAGAGTGTCTTTATCCAAAGGCTCTTTGGACGTTTGGGTTTCTCCCAGTGCCACCAGTTGGCCCAAGCACTCCAAGATTTTTGTGGGGATAACAAGGAGGGAATCAGGACTATGGAATGAATTCCTTTTGCATCCCAACACCCTGCTGTGGGGACAGGAGGAACCTCCTGGGACAACCTAATCTCTCCACCACCATTGCCAGACCCTGACGTGCATACTCAGAGATGAACAAGCCGTGGAAAGACAGAGAAGAGGGAAAGGGGGGGGGAAACAAAAGAGAAAGATAAAAAAAGGAGATGGATGGGAGGGAGGGGAGTAAAAGGCTTTTACTTACCGACTTGCAGGGTGTGCCTTGAGCAGTTAAAGACAGAGCCTTATGGAGCAGTTCAGCCGTATCACACACAGTGTAAAGCTTGGGGTTAGCGTCCAGCATGCGACTTTTGTTTTGCAAAAAAAGAACCCCACACACAGGTCCGTCCTCTTTCCCTTTTGTGGGTTTTGTTTGTTTAAATCCCACGGGGGTTAGTTAAACTTGTAAGCAAGGATGTCAGTTAATCTTAAAAACAGTTGACATGAAACACAAACCGTACAGGGACACATCATGCTCAATTTAAGCGCGTTCTGCTTTGCATTGTTGTTTTTTTTTTTTTTTTTTTGGTCTTTTGTAACTTCTTTCTGACAGTTGGATGTTTCCAGCAAGCAAATGTTAAAGAGTTCTTCATGCTCCCTCTACAGTGAAGCAATGGCTCCGCACCAGAGCCGCAGGGATGGTTTTGCAGACGGGGATTTGAGGTGAAGCCCCACTGCCATCTCTTGTTTTGCTGCCTGGGCTCCATCGAGTGTGTGAGTGAAAACTGTTCCAGCCCCAAAGCAGCCTCGTGCTGTACCAAACCAGCTTGACAAGCCCTGGAGAAGGCTTTTGCTCTAAAATAATTTTCCTGACCAAAAGGGAGGAAAAGGGAAAGGAGAAAAGCATCCATTCCACAGGGAGGCTGCACCAAATCTGTGACGGCTCAACAAAATTACTTGTTCACCTTTCTGCTGCCAGCACAAGGGCTAGAGGGTTGCAACAAAATAAATAATTTCCTGCTCTGAAACACCTGGAATGTGCTGTAAAGTCCAATTTTACACATTTAGGTAAAAGCTGGACAGGCAGATCTCCAAAAAAGCAGCTCTGCCACCTTCTCCCCATGAGTGGCTTGAACAGGGCTTCACTCACAGACCCAAGAGCCAAAACCTGCGTCTCACAGCCAGATGTGAGCGGGCTGTTGCTTCAGGGTACAGGGAGCCAGCAAGCAAACACACAAAAATATCCATTGACACATGAATATACACTTAGAGAACACGCACACGTAAATCTGTGAACGACAGCTCCTAACAGAGGCAATAAGGATGAGCTTCCAGCCCTCCCTACAAGGATGGGGCCTGGTGGATATGAACAGGGAACAGGTCCTGAAGGTGTCCCAGGTCAGCTGAGGGGTTGGACAATGCCTTGCCTTCCACAAGGAAGAGCTGCTTGGTTCAGCCACCGCTGAGAAAAACCCTTGGCCAAACCCTGAGATCCCCAAGGCCACCTGAGTGCCACCTTCCTGCAGCCCTGCCTTGTGGGCTTGAGCCCTCTGAGCTTACAGCCCTCAGAGGAAATCCCTCAGAGGACACAGATTTCCTCAAGGGCACCATTTCCAGGGCAGAATTCCATCTGCCACCCTGCTCACCAAGCACCAACGAGCCAACCCTTGCACAGAGGGCAGAGCCCTGATGGCAACCAAAGGAAAACTCTCCCATGGAGCTGGAAGGCAGCAGGAAAACAGCTCCTGCTTGGCCTCCAGGGACAGCCAGATGCTTTGGGTGACCATGAATAGGAGAGAAGGGAGGGCAACCACGTGCAAGTAAGAGGCTGTGAGTGGCCAGTGGCCACGAGACAACAAAATGAAACATTTTCCATGAATGAAACCTGAGGAGTGAAGAGGGCTGAGCAGGGAGCAGTACCTTGTGCTCTGCCTCCTGAGCCAGCTGGCTCTGCAGCTGCTGGAGCTGCTCTGTGGAGTTGCTGCAGAGAGCCTGGTAGGTTTCCTTCAGAGCACCAATCTGAGCAGAAATCTGGTCCTTTTCTGGCTGGGAAAGCCTGCAAGGGGAAGGGGAAATCTCTCAGCTCCACGGAATTATCATGTCCTTCCAAGCACAGGAAAAGGCCAAACCCATGGGTCCTTTCCTCTGCCCAGCTCAGCTAAAACCTGCCAGGATAACTGAGCAAAGGCTGAGCTGCAAGGGAACAATCAAATCCCCAAATATACAGGGCTGCATCTCAACTAAAGAGGATTAATATTGTTCCACAGCATAAATGGGTTGCACTTTTCACAGATCTCATTGCAGACAATAAAGAAGACAACTGTTGTGTGCAGCTCATTGTTTTTAACTGGAGTCAGGCACTGGATCCAGCTCTAAGGAATCTCATCTCCAGCCCCTGATCTCTCCCTGGGTCACACTCACTTGTGGCTGTGTTTTGCCAGGAAGATTTGGGAAGTTTTGATGGCCTCAGAGACCTGCTCCTTCTTTGCAGTCAGCTCCTCATTCAGGGCCTGGAAAAAATTACAAAATAGAAAGAAAGCATCTTAATGCAGCTGTGAAAAAAGAGCACAAGTTAAAGCTCTTAAAGGGTGTGGTGTCAGTCCTGCTTTACCTGCTGCTCAGAGATGGATTTCTCAATGTCCCCCAGCTCTCTGCTCCCAGCAGCAGCTGTCCTGCCCTGCACACTCTGCTTCAAGCCCAGGGCCCAGCCCAGCAGCTCCTTCACCTTGTCCACGTGCTCCTGCTTTTCCTCCTCCACCACTTTCTGCAAACAGAGCAGGAAGGAGGAAGACAACCAAACGTCAAAAGGCATCTCCAAAGTGGGAGCAACGCCCAGGAGGTGCCCTCAGCATCCTCAGGGATGGAGGAGAGGTGGGGACAGAGCCCAGGTGTGTCCCAAGCCCTCACCTCCTCCTCCTCCAGCCGCCGCAGCGCGTCGCTGATGTACTTCACGTGCTGCGTGGTCAGTGTCACCAGGGCTGTGTAGCGAGTCCTCAAATCCATGAACTGCCAGGGGACAGAGGGGAAAACAGAGGGAAGAGAGGCTGCATCACTCCTGCTGGCAGATCCAGTGTCACCCTTCACAGTGCACGACATGGATGTGGCACCTGCGGCTTGGGAACCCCCCCAAGGGGCACCTGGCACAGCCGGGATGGCACCAATGGAATGCAGCAGGTCTGCTGGGGAGGGTGGTGGCCACACAAGGCATGCTGCACGACACTGGAGCGAGGGGACACTCCGGCCACGGACACTGGGGCGGATGCTCAACTCTTACAGAGAGTTACTGGGATCTTTGATATCCACACAGAGCAGACAGGACCTCGGGGCCCTAAAAGGTTCTCATCCCAAAGATGCACACACAGCAACACTGCATGGTGCTCTGGTTATTTACCTCACAAGGCTGAAGGGCTGAGCCGACCCTGCTGGATTTGACCCAGGGGTTCCCAGGAGTCTAGGTATGGCATACCTGGTGCTTAGGGCACTAAGCCATCCTCTCTGGCTATTGGAAAAAACAGCGAGGGTGGAAACTTTATTTATACAAGAGAGTTCAGCATAAAGGAGCTCATTTCACAGAGGCTGCTGGGTGGTTTTGCTGGGCGTGGAAGAACCCCCCACCCAAAAAATTTCCCCCTGCTGAGGTGAGGTGGGTTCCTACCTCCTGGGTGATGGCATCTGAGGAGGAGAGCATCCGTCTGCGCTTCATGGGGGACTTCTGCTGCGACTCCACAAAGGCCCTGTAGGTCATCAGCTGCAGCTCATAGTCCTGCAAAGATGGGGAGATGTGGAGCTTGTGAGATCTCTGCAAACTCTGCCAGGGCTGCTCCTGCCCAGCCCACTCTACCCAGGTGCAAGAGGGGGATTTGTACCTTGACAGCAGCAGAGTATTGCTGGGAGAATTTCTGACACTGGTCCAGCTTGGCTTGGTTTTTCTCAATTTCTGCAGCCAAAGCCTTCAAGGAAATTCAAAGCAAAAATGGTTGTCAGAACAGGTTGGCTGAGTTGTTGCCCAGAGAAGCTGCGGATGCCCCTACCCTGGAAGTGCTGAAGGCAGGTTTTACAGGGCTTGGAGTAACCTGTGATAGTGGAAATTGTCCCTGCCCATGGCAGGAGGCTGGAAACAAGATGATCTTGGAGACCCCTTCCAACCCAACGTTTCTGGGATTCTATGACAGCAGCTATGGGGACATGAGCAGGATTCTGGTTCATCTCCCTGCACTTTTGGGTAAAATCTTTACACTCTCCAATTTTTCACACAAGACCTCATCTGCACCTCAAGTCAAGCAGAGTTCCTCCATTTCCCAGACACCCAGCTCAGGCCTGCAGCCTCTTCCCTGCTGCTTTTCATATTTCCAAGCTCAGAGATGAAAAGAAGTGACATGGTCACGGCAGCAAGGAGACATCACGAGGTCGTGCCTCACCGTTTGCTGGCTGAGCTGCTCCGACAGCACCCTGCTGTCCTCAGCCTGGCCAGGCTTCATCAGCTCCTGCTGGGCTGTGATCTCCTCAATCCACTGGATCAGGGCACTGTGGCACTGCCTGTAATCACTCAGCACCTCCTGGATGCTCTCCAGCTCTGTGTGGCTGAGGAAAAAAGCACCACAGGTAAGAGGAGAGGGTGAAACACCTCCAGGGAGAATCTGCTCCAAAGCAGAAGCAGGAGCATCCTGCAGGCCCTGCCTTTGTCAGCAGGACTCCAGCAGCATGGGCAGGGCTGGGGCAGCAGCAGCTCACACATCACGCTGTGACCTTGCACAGACACCACAGCCTGCCTGCTCCTCACCCTGAGGACACACACAGGTCACATGCTGCCTCTAAGTGACAGTGACCAACACACAGCTGGGGCCACCACAGCCTCCAGCTCATCCAGCAGCTCCAAGGGAAAGCAGATCACTGCCCGAGCTGGAACACAAACCACACCCCCCAAGCTGTGGGGATAAACAGCCCAGTTCTCCCTGGGGAAGCAAGAGGTGTTCCAGGCAGTGCTGCTGGACCAGAGCAGGGTGGTGCAGTGTGGGTGAACCCCAGCCAGAAAAGCTTCACCAGCACCACCAAGCCTGAGGCAAGCTGTCAGCTGAATAAATGTGGGAGGGGAGGCAGAGGTGTCTCACCGGGTCTCGATCTGGGTGCACACTCGCTGCCAGCGGTCCCACAGCTGGCTGCCCTTCTCCTGGAAGCGCTCCAGGTCGATGCTGCGCTCCTGCCTCAGCCTGAACAGCTGCTCCCCAACCTCCCTGGCCTTCACCATCTCCTCCTCCAACGTGGAGAACACGGAGCCCTTGTCCTTCACCTCCCCGAGCCATTGCTGCAAAAGGAGACAGCACTGGGTCAGTGTCACTGAAAGCAGAAGGTGACGTCCAAGTGATGTCCTCCCAGCCAGAGGTGACAAAGCTGGGAAATTAATGGGTTTATTTTCCCACTCTCCTTAACCTGCAAAGGAGGTGTAGAATGAAGGGGAACATGCTCCCAGGTCAGACTGGTTCAGGTCAGCACACAGAGCACAAGCCACAGCGCCACAACCAGGGATCTCACGTCAGCAGCACAAAACCCTCTCAAATGTACCAAGAAAAATGTCCCACAGTCCAAATTCAGCAGAAAAAAAGGGAAGGATGCTGCTTGACGAACCAACAGCACCAACCTGCAGTGCTGTCCTGTGAGTCTGAATGGCTGCCAGGTCAGCAGGAACAGCCTCCTCCTGGCTCAGCTTCACCTCATAGCCCTTGACCAGGGACTCTGCTCCTTGGGTGTTGCGGATAATGACATCAACCGTCTTCAACCTGGCAAATCAAACAGAGGCAGCACCATGACATCCCAGATGGGGCAGAGATCTGGAATGCTGCAGGGGGATGGGTTCAGTCACATCCAGCACGAGGAGGATGGATGGAGGGACATTGGAGGCACAGAATAAGGCCTTTAGTGAGCTGGGAACACTCAGAAGGGTATTTGGGAATAGAGGCATATCCCAACTCACTTTTCCAGGTAGATGGAAGACAGCCCATGAGTCTGCTCCATCTTGTTCACCACCAAGTCCAGCTCTGAGCGCAGGTGGGGGGTGCTGGGCCCTGCAGGAGCTTTGTCCAGGAAGCTGTAGCACCTCTCAGACACAACCCGGAGCTCTGACTGCAGCTGCTGCAGATCCTCCTGTGTGCGCTGCACAGGGAGGGAGACAATGTCAAAGGAGAGCCCAGACAGGCAGGGAAAAGGCAGGGATGGCCCTTGGCAAAGGAGCTGGTAGGAAATGAAGCAGGGAGCCCACCTGCTGAGCTTTCCTGCTGCCTTCTGTGCAGCCAGACTCCCTCAAACCCCACACCCTTCACCCACGCAGAGGAGCTGCAGCTAATTTTGGATCTGAGTCCATCTCCCCCCTGCCCTGCCCAGCTCCCAGCAGCAGGCCTGACCTCCTGCTCCGCAATGCGGATGGCGTTCTCCTGGATGGTGTCACCATCTGCTCGGGCGCTGCTCGGGGACTGGACACGGCTCACCACCCTGTGCTCACACTCCTCCAGCCGCAGGCGGATGTTCTTCAGCTCTGACAGATACGTCCTGGCCACGGTCTCATCCTTGTCCTCTGCAAGGCACAGACACACAGAACAGCAGCTCAGGCACCACTGGCCAAGATCTGCCCCAAACAGGACCCGACGGAATCCCCAGAGCCCAGCACTGGCACCGGGGTCTCTGCTCAGATGGAAAACATGTTAATTAAATCATCTCATTCTGGAAATGAGGCCAGCCACAGGGAACCTCACTGGAGTCCTAGTGGGACTCACAGTGTCACAAGTGCCACCACCACGTGTGTTTTCCCACAGACAAAATGCAGGAAGAGCTCCTTGCTTGGAATGCATCCCTGCTGCCAACACTAGAACTCAGTGCTGAACTAGAACAGGACTCAGCAGCTCAGCTGATGCTGCAAAGCCAAGGCCTCTCTGCAGGAATATTGCTGGACAAAAGCCGAACACTTGGATGGATAGATGGAGAAATAAGGAGGGCAGCTGCTCACACCATCAGCCAGCTAGCTCAGGAAAAGAAGAACACGAGGCCATCCCATAAATCCTTTGTTTATGAGTTCCCACAGCTCCTGGTTAAAGCATCAGGCCCCTCTGAAGCTCACCGTTCTCCATGGACTCCAGCAGCTGCCGGATGTGTTCCTTGGAAGACTCCACTTCCTCCTCCAGGCGCAGCCGGTCCGACACGGAGAAGAGCTCCGAGTCACGGCTGTCCTGCAGGAAATCCTCGTAGTGAGCCTGGAGGCTCTTCAGGGCCTGCTGACACTCCCCTTGAGCCAAGGATCTGAGCTGTGAGAGGGAAAAGAGGCACATCCAGACATCAGCAATGACTTCCTGCACACCTTCGTTTGCCCAAGGAAAATTCAGAGGGGGAAAGGTAAATCCTCTGTATCAGACCCAGCCGTGCTCGCTCCCTAATGAAATGCTCAACCCACAATCTCTCAGCAGCAGCAAACTCCTGATGCTCTTTTAATTGGGAAAAGCTGTCGTCCTGTTGCACAGCACCCTCAAACTCAGGTTTTCAAGGTGCAAATTGTTTCTTTACCCCTGCTGTTCCCTGCAGATGTAAACTGCGACCCTTTCCAAGGTGTGCACTGTCCTAGGCATAAAGATCCTTGACTTCCCCAGTCTTGCACTCTCTGGTTTTCCCCTCTCCTTGGCCACACAGAGAGCAGCACAACCCCAGAAGCAGGCAGGGAAGTTCCTCTGTACCTTTTCCATGCTGAAGCTCTGCACCAGGGCAATGTCCTTGCGCAGGTAGTTCCAGGAGATGAGGCTCTTTGTGTTCATGTGCAGCTGGTGCCAGAGAGACATCACTTTCTGGTACAGCTGCTCCACCCTGCAAAGGGAAGGAGCAGGGATCCATCAGCCCTGGATCTTCCCAGCAAACCCAGCCCTGACCCCGTTAATCCTCCAGCCATCACTGCCAGACAGCAGCCCAGTGATCAATCCAGTGATCCCAGTCTGGCAGCACGCTGGCAGTGATGCTCCTGCTGCTCAGTGCCAGATCCCTCAGGGGATCCCTCCTCCCAAATTGTCATCTTTTCATTTTGCAAGCTGCTGCAACGGAGTTTGCAGCTGTAGAACCACGAGGGATTCCCTCCCTCACCACAAACCACTTTCATACCTCCATCCCTACATTTTTCCCATCCCCATTCCCAAATCTGTCCCCTCCCATGCCACCATCCCATCTCTCTGTGACTGCCACCAAGTTACCTGCTGGCCATCTCGATGGCCTCTTTGTTGGGTGGGGGGATCAAGAAGCAGACAGAAGGCACCATGGCCTCGTTCCCTGTGGGGCTGATCACCTTCCACTTGGTCCTCTGGGAATTGTCCTCTAGGACACACTCATCATTCCTGCAGATGGTGATCTGCAACACCAGCAGCCCATCAGAAACCAGCAGCAGGGCCCTGCACGCCTGTCCCTGCTGCCAGCCCCTCTCCTGGGGGTGAGCCAGCTCCCAAAAATACACAGATGGATATGTTTTAATCCAGCAACAGCCTGGAGTGGTGCCAAGCTCATGCAGGGAGAGGAAGGGACAAGGAAGTTACAGGGAGCTGGCTGCCACCCACGTGCTTGTTTGATGAAGCCTGTCCTCCTTGGAAGGGGAAAGGACTCCAGCTACCCCCAGAATAAATCTGAGACATGGAAATCTGCTCCAGGAAAAACATCCCTGCTGTTTCCCTCCCTCCTGTCTTCCCACTCAGCTCCTGCTTCCCATTGACAGATCCTAGAGCACTCATCCTAAACCATCGTGAATGTCACTCCCTTGTCCCCCTCTGGGTGTCACTCCCCTTCCCTTGTCCCTGCCTTCCCTTTCCAGGTGCCACCAACCCCTCTGGGAGTCACTCCCTTGTTCCTGTTTTCCCTTTCCAAGTGCCACCAAACCCCTCTGGCTGTCACTCCCTCGTCCCTGCCTTCCCTTTCCAAGTGCCACCAACCCCTCTGGCTGTCACTCCCTCGTCCCTGCCTTCTCTTTCCAAGTGCCACCACCACCCCCCAGCCCTCACCTCGATCTGCCTGTAGTCACACACAGCCTTGATGGGGATGGTGCCCTTCAGGGCGTGCTCTGGGTTCCTGGGCCGGAGCTGCACGATGGTTTTGGACCGTCCCACCAGGCTGGCCACCGAGCTCTTGGACTGGATCAGCTGCTCCTTCTCATCCTGGCAGGGACAAGGAGGATGGGTTGCTCAAGGATGCTGAGGGGAGATGTCTCCTGGGCATCCCCACCCCACTGCTGGCCTGCAAGGGCTGAGCAAACACATCAGGAGGATCCTGCTGCCCTGGCAGGATGGGAAAAGGGCTCAGGAGATGGGATGGGACTCCCAGTGCCCTGCAAAGCCACATGCACACCTCTGGCTCTCTGGCTGGCAGGATGAGAAAATGTTTTCTTTCAAAAGGGGAAAAAAAAAAAAAAAAGAGAACACAACATCCACCAAAAGAAAGTCCCAGGAGCTGTGAGGGGCCCAGAGCAGGACAATGTCCAGCCCAAAGCTGGGGATGTTTATGTGCCTGGAGGAGAGCCCAGGGAAGCATGCTCCCTTCTCTAAAGCAAAGGATGAAGGGGTGTTTAAACCAATGGCTGGAATGGCAGATGATGAATTATGAGGATAAAACATTTCAGGAGAAAGGGTGCAGCAATCATACAGGCCTCAGGTTTTGGGGAGAAATCTGCTAGCTGGAGGTCACTGATCCCTACAAATCCCTGCTGGGTTTGGTGGTGGGACCAACCCATGGGGAATGGTGGCAAAGCTCCCCTGGAACAGCCTCTGGCACCACTGGATATGTGTGCAGATCACAACACTGGCAGCTCGTGTGGTTAGTGACAGCTCAGCCCGTGCTGGCTGTGGCAAAGGTTTCCAAAAAATAAAAAAGGGATCCCAGAAAAAAAAAGGTTCTCCCTCATGCTCGGTACTCTGGGGTTGGTTAGTGTGCTACGACAGTGGAGGAGAATTTAATGGTTAAAAAAAAATTAAATTAAAATAAAAGAAAAAGAAAAGAATAAATGATTAAATAAACTACCTGTGCCTGTCCCAGGGAGCATGATTGGAAGAAATACAACTTTAACTTATTTGGTAAGAAAGAGTAATATAGCTGAGCTCAGGGCAGTGCCCCAGTCCTGGGTTTGTGGCCAGTCCTCTCTGGCTGCCCAGAACAGCCTCTCCCACCCCACGTGGCACCTGCCAGACTCCTGATGTTCCAGGGCTCCCAAACACAGACCCCAGGAGCCAGGCTGGCTGCTCCATGTCCTGGCAGCACCAGAGACAGGCCAGGACAACCCCAAGATTGTGACAGGGAGGATGGGGGAGCCCCCAGGCCTCCAGGAGAGAAGGCAGTGCTGATGCACCCATCACCCCCAGTAAGGGCACCCCAGTGCCACTGGGGACACCCTGCTGTGCACTAAGTGACCCCCTGCCTCCACACAGTGTCACCTCCTGCCCCTGCCACCACAGCTCAGCACTCCAGCCACAGCCCAAATCCTCCCCTGACCCTGGTGTCAAACACCAGCTGATGCTTTGCTCCTTGGGGGTTGTTTTTAGGTTGGGTTTTTTTTTTTTTTCCGGGCCAAATCAGACAAGAAGGTGACAGAGTCATGGCCTGGGCTCTGCTCTGCTCAGCTAAGCCAGGCCACGTGTTCAGAGATCACAGATCAGGCTGTCCTGGCTCTCCCCCATCCAGCAGGATGGATTAACACAGGATTTGGGCTGGATAAAGAGCAGGCATTGCTCCACCAGCTCCAAAGCAGAAGCAGGAGCATCCTGCAGGCCCTGCCTTTGTCAGCAGGACTCCAGCAGCATGGGCAGGGCTGGGGCAGCAGCAGCTCACACATCACGCTGTGACCTTGCACAGACACCACAGCCTGCCTGCTCCTCACCCTGAGGACACACACAGGTCACATGCTGCCTCTAAGTGACAGTGACCAACACACAGCTGGGGCCACCACAGCCTCCAGCTCATCCAGCAGCTCCAAGGGAAAGCAGATCACTGCCCGAGCTGGAACACAAACCACACCCCCCCAAGCTGTGGGGATAAACAGCCCAGTTCTCCCTGGGGAAGCAAGAGGTGTCCCAGGCAGTGCTGCTGGACCAGAGCAGGGTGGTGCAGTGTGGGAGAACCCACCATGGAGTCCTGCAGCAGGTCCTCCAGCCGGGTCAGGCTCGTGTTGTGGTCACAGGAATATTTCCTTTTGATGGAGTCCTGCAGGTTCCGCAGGTACGCCTCCGACTCCCGGGCATCACTGAAGAACTGTGAAGGCAAAAAAAAGGGGTCACAGGAACCTGGACAAGTCCCCTGAGCAGGCTGAAGGCAGGCAAGGAGCACCCCAAAGGCTCAGCCAGCAGCTCCTGAAGCTGCTCTGGCTTTAGGGCTGCAAGGGCAGGATCATCCCATGTGGATGACCAGAACTCCAGGAAAGTTGATCCCTTTTTTCCCCTAGCAATGCCCAGGGAGCAGCTAATATACCCCAGAGAAAGCCCAAATCCCTCCTTCCCTCTCCATCAAGGATAACAGCAGTGTGAGGAGCTCATGGAGTGGGATTCAATTTGGGAATTTGGTCCCAAATACCTGGAAATAGGCAGCGTTCTCCTTCACGTGCTGCTCCACGCACAGGCAGAGCTGCTTGATCCACTGCCACTGGGTGTGCACAGCAGCACTGTAGGCCTGGAAAACATGGAAAAGGACACTGGGAAAGGGGCATTCACAGCCAGGAGGGGCACAGGAGGGACAGAAATGACCAAAATCTGGCTGCAGCCAGGAGGGTTTGGACACAGGACATGGCACACCCTGTCTCAGTGTCCCCATGGCTCACACACCCACAGTGCCAGAGGCAGGAACAGTTTTGCTTTTACCCCATGGAAAAGGTTCCCACAGCCTTTTGCTTCACCACCACAGTGTCCCTGGAAGCCTGGATGACTCCAGAGCAGCCAAAGCCATTCCCTGCATCACCTCACTGCAGGAAAGGCTCGTGCTCTGTGTGTCCATGTCTTAATTTGAGGTGGGGATTTTTTAGGAATGGCCACTTGCCCAAATTAAGAAGCTCCACCACTGCACTGATATCCTGCCACCATAAAACACTTAACGAGGCACTGTGGGGTGGGGCAGCAGGTCTCCCAGTTCCAGCTGAGGTGATTTGATGTTTGGGAACCCCACAGGTTCCTGCTCACCTCCACGGTTTGCTTGGCTGGGTGGTTCTCCAGGGACAGCAGCTCCGCTGTGTCCTGCAGGGAACGGAAGATGTCCTGCTTCTCCTCCAGCTCTGCTGTCAGCTCCTGCACGAGGGACACAGGAAAAGTCCAAATCTCAGCTCTGGGATCTCATTCAGACCATGTGTCCGACTAGCACAGTGTGGAAGTTCTGAATGAAGTGCCAGCAGATCCCAGGGAATCCAGCCCCATTCCCAACAGGAATCTGCCTCCTGTGTGCCAAACAGGACTGGAAACCTGCCCAGGGACCCTTTCAGCTCCACACACTGTGATTGTGCAAAGATGGGAATTTATTTATACTGCTTTCAAGAGGAATTAATTTTCCTCTTTGGCTCAGACTTATCCCCCTCGCCCCCACTAGTTCAAGACGCCTTGAGTTCCAAAATAATGCTAAAAATACATTTTTTGATTGCAATTCAATTGAACACACGCTTTCATTTCACTTTCTGCTCTGGGGAGAGCCTCCATCAGCTCTGCTCTGGAGCAACAAGCTCAGTGAGCTGGGAGGGAGCATCCAGCCCCAGGAATTGGGGTCTGTTGGGAGCTGAGGGCTCCACAGTGGATCAAAAGCAGCACCTGCCCTCCCAGCACTCACAGAGAAGTAATTCTTCTTGGCTGCAATGTTGGGGTTGTTGTCACTCCAGTCATAGGCCAGTTCCTCCTCCTCCTTCTCATTCAGCCAGATCAGCTCAGCAGTGGCCCTGGACACGAATCCATGCAAGCTCTGGAGGTGCCTCAGCCTGAAGCTTGAGGTTTCCTGGACACAAAGAATTATTTTTTATTACTGTTATTTATTATTCCTTCTCCCTGCTGTGTAGAGGAGAGGTTTTTTTCCCCTCTCCCCAGCCCTGGAGGCTCCCTGGGCAGTGCTCACCATCAGTTTGCAGTACTGAGTCTCCAGTTTGCCCAGTGTCTCTGTGTAGCTGGCACGGAAATTTGGAGACATTTTACCCTGAAGGGTGAGAAATGCTCCTGTTACCCATCACAGAACAGCATCACCCAGAACCCCATCCCCAAATCTTTCTCCATAGCTCTGTGTGAGGAAGGGGAGGTGGAGAGGATGGCTCAGGGCAGCACTGCTTCAACTCAGAAGCTCCATCCTTAAAAATCACCTCTGTCCCAGGAATGTGACCCACAGGAGCTGATCCCAGACCCCTTGTGGGGCCATGCCCTGTATCCCCCACCATACCTCATACATCCTGGCCTCCTTCACACTGGATCCCAGGTCCTCCACGCTGGCATGGATGTGCCTCTGGGTCTCCAGCTGTGATTCCACACTTGGCAGGTCAGTGCCCCACTCCGCCCGCTCCAGCCTCATCTGAAACCAAGAGGCTCAGTCAGCACTGCTCATTCTGCTCTCAAAAGGACACCAGGAATCCTCCCAGGTCACCCCAGAGGGAACAAACACCTCCCAGCCTTGGTAGAAGATCCTAAGCCATGGAATATTTCTGGGACAGCCTACACAAGCTTCCCACCCACGTAAGACCAAGTGACTGCATCAGCACAGATCTGCTTCCAGCTTTGAAAGGCTCCTCTGATCCCCACTGGCCAGCAGGACCACAAGAGACAAAACCCAGCTCCAGACAGAAGCCTCAGATCTCCAAAAACTACAAACCATCAGAGATGAAGGCAGGAAAAGGCCTGGGGCAGCCTCCCACATGAGCCTGAGCACAGGCAGGAGGTTTGGCCCAGCACTCACCTGCATCTCCTCCACCCAGGCCAGCAGCTCGTAGACGAAGCGGAGGCTGCCTTCATCTTCAGAGGAGGAGATGGCCACCAGCTCTGTCCTGGTCATCGGCTTCCGGAACCAGGAGGCCGAGGAGGTGTGGAGCCCCTTGGTCAGGGACTCACCCTTCAGCTGGGTGGTGCTCAGGGTGGATGTGGGCACCAGCTCCAGGGTGGAGAAATGGCCTTTCCTGTACAGGTTGGTGCACTCCAACCTCAGAGTCACCAGCTCGTCCTGCAGCCTCATGATCCTGGGGATGCAAGGGAGGAGTGAGTGAGGAGATGGACACGAGCAGAGCAGATGTGCAGCCCCTGGAGGAAGCTTCTCCATGGTCACCTGCTGGATCTCAGAAATCTGGAGTTTTGGAGCTTTCTGTGCTTCCAGGCACAGACCCCCTGGAAAACACTGCTCTGGAGCTGAAACCTTGGAGAAGGCTTGGAAATATGAATAATGAGTTAGAAATCATAAATGTGTAGTGGGTTAGATGTGTGTGTTTTCACTGGGTGATGGGTTTTAAATTTGAGCTTTTTATAGTATAGTAGTGGATATGGGACAAGGTGGAGAATTTTGGGTGGTGTCTTTTTCTTTGTTCATCTTCTCCTTCCTTCTTCACAGAACTCAGGCAGTGACCTTTGGTTGGTCAAATGTCACTCTAAGGGCCATGGGAATCTACTGTTGGGTCAAAAGGATAAATAATGTAGGTGTTAAACTTTTATTGGTTTGTTTAGCTTTAAAAGGCCTTTAAGCAGGCTCAGCTGTGGCCATTTTTCCTACTTCTAGAAAGGAGCTGGAGGCACTGTTGTACTTTCTGTAATTTCTGATAAGATACAATAAACATCCAAGCCTGAACATGAGAATCATCTCAATCGTGTTTCTATCAATCCTGGCTCTGAGAGAAAACAGAGACTGATGACAAACCACTAACAAGTGGTGCAAAGCCCAGCACACACCCCCACAGTCACCTGAACACCAGCTCCTCCAGCTGGTAGTAGTTCTCATCCCTGAGGATCTGCACGTCCACCTGGAGCTGGCGGATGAGCCCCTCGCACTCCTGCAGGTACACGACCACGTCCGACTCGTACTGCACGGGCTGGCCCCCCTCCAGGTGAGCAGCATCCTGAGGGGACATGGGACACTCAGGGACGAGTCCCCTCAGCCCAGGAGGGGCAGGGAGAACACCACAGCACCCCAGTTTGGAGACTGGAAGCACCTTTGGGACCACAAGCTTAACTGGAGCAGAAATGAATCCATTCCCCCACACCACAGCCAGGAAAAGCCCCTTAGAAAAAACTTCTGGAGATGAACTGAAAGCTTCCAGGAAAAGCTCCCAACCCTTTCAACCAACATCTCCTTCTCTCAGAACAAAAAAAAACCCCTCAGAAACCTGCTCCCTACCCAGGGTCTGCCACTGAGTCCTTCCCACCAGGTAAATAAAATAGATTTTGGAGGTTTTAAGCCCCATTATACAACGAAAATTATTCAACTAATTTCCCCAGAAGTGCTGTTCTCCTCCACATCAGCACCTCTGCAGATGTCCAGCCCTACTTGCTGTATTCCCAGACACAAGATCATTCCCCACTCCTGGGTGCATGGTCTGTGCATCACCAAATATCCACCAGCTCCCCTACAGCACCACTGGGACAGGCTCAAGGGCAGAAAAGAAAGGAAAACTGTCCAGGGGAACCCACCACCCCAGGGAGAAGAGAGGGGAGGAGATGTGTACAAAAGAAGAGTAGGGAAACAAATCAATCAATAAAATCAGGAGGGGGAAAACCCCACCCCCCACTCACAGCCTGCAGCGTGTTCTTCGCCAGGGTGAGCTTTTCTTCACAGCTCAAAGCACCATTCTGGATTTTGTTAGCAATTTGTAGCAGCAATTCCAGCCTGCAATGGCAGAGGGAGATGAGAGAAGGGTTTTGGGTGTCCCTGTGGCCAGAGGAAGCAGCAGGGATGTCCCTGCCATGGGCTCAGCACCGACCTCTCCACCGCCGGCCGCAGGAGCTTCTCTCGCTCCAGCATCTCAATGATGAGCTTGCCCCACTCCTCCTCCACATCGTTGGGGTGGTAGCCCTGGGGCAACTTGATTCGTCCAAATTCAATCCAAACCTGGAGAGAACATCAGCAGAATGGCATTTCCCACCTCTCCCTTGAGTTGTCTGGGGGGTACAGCCAGGGAAGAGGGGCTCTGCCTCTGCTCCTGCAGTGTGCTGCTCGCTGCCTCGTTTATCCTGAGGGTTATTCCCTCTTCTCCATTCCAAAACAAACCTGAGCTGAGCACAGTTTAGTCTTGCTAAAAAAGCACAACATTCCCACCTACCAGCCTCTGGGCAGCCACGATGATCCTTACCTCTAGCAGTTTGTAGAGTTCCTCGATCTGTCCTTTTTCCTGCTCTTTCGCTGGGATTTCAGTTTCTTTGAAGTGTATGTACTGGTTATAAAGTGCCTGGGATGAGAAAGGCTCATCAGGAACCACCCTGGGGAATGCCACCACCCATCCCTCAGTGCTGGACATGGGACACACCGAGGAGGGACCTTTTCCAGGACGTACCTTTAGCTCTACAGGGTTCTGGGGGAAGGATTTGTCTGACATGAGTATCGTGTGCTGCTTGATCCACGAGATGAGGGACTCCACACGGGTCTGGTACTCCAGCCACCTTGAATCCACCTCCTGTGGGGTGAGAGTGTCTTTGCAAGCACTGCTGGTGGGCAAATCTCCGTGGGGATAAGGGAGAGCCCAGAGCACAGAGGGAACTGAGGCTGGATCACATGCCAGGGCCTCCCTGCTGTGATGCCATCCCAGGTACAGGGAGGAAGAGGATCCTCTCCTTGCCAGCTGCTCTCTGGAAGTTCAGCTTTTTTCCTGCAGAGCCTGGGCAGTGCTGTGGCCTTACAGACACCCCAGCAGCTCACAGGGCAGACACCACAGCAGAGATTCCTCCTTCTGAGCCTCTTCCCTCTCCTCAGCCCTCTTCCACAGGGAACAAACCCTTTCCCAAACCCTACCCACACCCCCCAAATGGCTGTCCCAGCCTCCCAGCCCCCAGCAGGGCTTACAATGGCGCTGATCCCTTCTCCTCCCTCGGGGACTTTGGGAAAGGCATCGTAGATTGAAGACACGTAAGTTATCACAGATTTCTCATCTGGAGAGGGCACATCCACGTCTGGAAAGAGGGAAGCAGAAAGGCAGTGAGGAAAGGGAGTGGGAAGACAGGCTGGCATCTCCCTGCACTGGTGACATGCCCTGGCCACCCACCTTCAGCATCCAGCAGCCGTGTGACCCCCAGGCGCTCGGCGATCTCGAACGCCTGCTCCAGGTTCTCCCGGTTACTCTGGATCTGCACCCTCTCCATGTCCACCAGATCTGGCCTGCAAGACACACCCCAGAGTCACACCCAGCACCAGGTGGCCAGGCCAGAGCATCCTGGATGGGCATCACTGCCATGGGTGGCTCCGAGGGCTGGTCTGAGCCCCTGTCCCAAGTGGTGGCTCTCCAAGGGGACCTGGACTGCAGGACTTCCCTGTCTCATCTCCTTTGGGAAAGGGGTTCAGGCTGAAAAGAAAAACCTCTTGGTGCCAGCTGGGGAAGAAGGAACCAAGAGAAGTTTAACTGCTGCTCAGGAGACCCCGAGATCCTGGGATAAAAGCATGGATGGAAGTGCTGCTGTTCATGGAGAGCAAAAGGGCAGCACTGACACGGAACCACTGCAGCACTCAAGAGTCTAAAAGCTTTTCTTTTCTCAACCTCATTAAGATTTTTTTTCCTGATGTATTTTTTGCTCATTCCAAGCATCCCCCCTCCACAGCTACCTGGCAGAAGAGATAATTCCAGGCAAAAAAATTTCATTGCTCCCTGCCAGCCTCACCCACATCTCCAAGCTCTCCACCACTGACCACAGTGGTGGGCAGGGACCCTGGGAGATCCTCATCTCTCCTCCCACCCTCAAGACACTCCCCATTGCTTCTTCCTGCCTACCTGTATCTGTGGATGAGGGCGTTGAACATCTTGCCATCGCTCCAGCAGGAGGAGAAGTTGGTGCACTTCAGCCCAATGTAACCTGCTGTCACCTTCTGTGTCCACAGCAGGAGCTTCTCCTTGGCTGACATATCCCCCAGCTCCCCACTGATGTAGATGTCAGAGATCTGTAAGGAAGCAGCACAGCCATGGGAGGATGCAGGAGCAGGGAAACCTCCACCAGCACATCCAGTTCCTATGAACTTGCCCCAGAGCTGGCTACCAGAAAGGGCAGGAGGAAACTTGTGGTCAGCACAAGGGAGAGGCAGTGAGGAATTTGGGAAGGGGTCACCAAACCCTTCCCCTGCACGGTGTGGTTTGGACAGGCTGGAGATCCAAGCAGGCAGAGCCAGACATTTCCCAGCCCCATTTCCCAGGTGCTGCTTGGCCACACAGCCCAGCCCAGCTGGGACATGAGCTGACAACACCAAACCCCAGAGAAAAAAAACAACAACCACCAGAGTCACTCCCTCTGCACCATCCCTGTCCCCACCAGACTGGGACACACCTCACTGGGAACACAACGTCCTGGAGAAAGGAGGCTCCAGGCAGGTCCCTTCCTGCCTCTCCCAGCTCCAAACACGCCGTGCACCCTCCTGTACCCTCAGTCCCCCAGCCCAGCACCCAGCACAGGAGCCCCAGTCTGCAGGGAGCCTCCAGGAATGGTCACTCCCACCCAGCAGCACCCAGGGTGGGCAACGAGAAGGGACCACCACCAATATCTCTTGTTGGGGCTGCAGGTGTGGCAGGGGAGCTCCACCTGGAGCATCCTGCTGTAAAAAATACCAACTTAAGAAGCAATAAAACACTTGGAGAGGAGATCTCTCCCCAACCTCCAGCCACGGAGCAGCTCCATGTTGGGGGAAAAGGGAAGGATGGAGACAAGGATGTGACATCCACCCCTGCTCTGCCTCGCTGGTGGCAGGGGGTGCTGGTGGCAGGGGGTGCTGTGACCCAATTCCCAACAAAAGACAGCGACAGTCACGGACCCCTCAGACAGGGCTGGCTGCGAATCCCAGACTGGCACGTGACACCACGCTCGTGTCCCTGCATGCCAGCATATTCCTGACTGGCACAGCTTCCTCCTCACCCTCCCCTCTCCAGCTCCCCAGTTAGTACAATTACCTCCCCTTAATTAAGAGGAGGACAAAGGGGAGGATGGAAGGCACTCAGATTTTCCAGGGTGCCCATGGAAAGGCTGTTTGCTCCCCGGATTCCTCCTCCCGGCACTGCGGGGAGGAGATGTGCCAGCACCCAGCCCTACCCACCGCCCTGAAAACACTTTATCCCTCCCCAAAACACACCCAGCTGGGTGCTGGCACTGCTCAGGTGCCAGCTGTCAGACATCCCTTCGCAGGCAGGAGACAGGGACCTGCGGGATTATCCTGTCTCCCGCCGGCGGGGCGGATGCTGCCGGTGTAATTGGTATGCTGCAGCTCACCTCCCTCTCCAGCCTGATACGCTCATCACACATGAAACTGCTCTTTGTCAGCTGCTGCCACGCTGCCTGAGCTGCCTTTAACTCCTCCAGCCCCGGGGCCTGGCTTTCCCCAGGGATGTCAGGAGCTGGGATGGATGGGATGATGCACCGAGTGAGCAGCAGGATGAAGGATGGGACCTTCCACATCTGCAGGGAGCAGGGGAGGACCCACAAACTTCCCTCTGCTCAGCACCCCTTTATTAATCACCTGATGGCTTTTCATTAAGAGCAGAATGAACCCTTCTGTGATCCCACCACCAGCTATGCCCCACCTGAGCTGTCCAGCAGTGCTGCACATCCAGGAGCACCTCACAGCACCCAGCTCTGATAAATCCTTTATTTTTAATCTCTGACACAGCACTGGGGTTCTCCAACCACTGAGCCTCTTTCCTGAGAGCATCCTTGAAGGAAACTCTCCCAGAGATCTGCTTACATCTCTAGGATGCAAGGGTGCAGGGTGTGGCACCAGCTCCACCCTCCTCTCTTCACATGTCTGTGACAGGACAAAGATTTAGGGAGGCACCAGCAAGAAAAGAGAGTGGAAACTCGCAGCACTCGGGGCCAAACCCTTCCAGCATCGGCTTCATGCATCAAGCAACTGGTGGCAGGATGCTGAAGGCCACATGGTGACTGTGACACAGGTCCCAGCCTGGCAAAGGTATCAGGGCCACAGCCCCTCGGACCACACACTTGTCCCGGGGCATTCACAGCTTCACCAGACCCCAGGGCACCTTTGCCCACATTGTCACCCCTAAAAGACTGACCACCAAACAGCAACAGACTGCAAAACACAGCATCATCCCCTCCTGTTCCCCCTGGAGACCCCTCAGAGCAGGCAGAGCACCCACATCTCCATGTTCATCCTGCTGCCATTTATCCTGCACGTGCAGCAGGATGGGGACACCCCAAACTCACACCTGGGCAGCAGGATGGGGACACCCCAAACTCACACCTGAGCCAGCAGCCCTGAGGGCACGAGTGCCACTGGTGACAGCAGCCACCAGCCACACGCACTGGATCCAGGGACTGTCACTCCCTGCCCGTGCCAGGAGCAGGGGACAGGACAGGTCGGTCCCCAAGGGATACTTTCCCAGTGGAGACGCTGGAGGGGCAAAGACTTCAGGAGCTTTCTGCCACCCAGCACAAGGTTGCCCCTCGCTGAAACGACCATGCCCAGGAGCCACCAGGATTTGGGATCCACCGAGCCAGGTCCCCCCACCCCGCTCCGGAAAGGCAGCGAGGGCACACGCACACACTGACCATTGCTCCGGCTGTCCCCGAGCTCCCCCTCCAAGCCTGGCCCTCCACAGCGAGCCTGAGGCCACCATCAGAGGGTGACACCGCGGTCCCACCAGCTCCTGTGCCCTTGGCCGGGCGGTCGCTGCCGTACCCCGAGGAGCTCCGGGCGGCGCTGCCGCTGAAGGAGGACGGGCTGCGGGAAGCCGGCGCGGCGTGAGCATCTCCCTCCCCGGCCCGACACGATGGCAACCCTGAGCTTGTCCCCACGCTGGTGTTTTCCAGCTGATCCACCATGGGGGACGGCGTAGACAGCTCGGACACGGTGCCCGGCTCTGCTGCGGAGGAGGAGCACGTCCATGCGGCGCTGGAGCTGGGATCATCGCTGCCTCCTTTCCCCCAGGCATCCAGGGCTCTGCCGGCCTCGGGCTCGCGGCTGGGCGCTGCCTGCTGGCCGGACACGGACAGGAGTCCCCCCGCACGTCCATCGGTCCCTGCGCGGAGGGGCAGCAGCACGGCCCGGCAGCTGCCGCTCCTCTGCAGCTCGACCAGCCGGCTCACCGCCTTCTCGCAGTCCTTCTCGGCCGGGTTCTCCAGCAGGCGGGCGATGACGGTGGTGCCTTCCTCCCGGGGAGCTCCCGCCACACCCGGCCGCTGCGGCTCCAGCACCAGGCGCGCTTTCTGCACCTCCCCCTGGAAGCGCTCCTTCACCTGCACGATGATCCCGGGCTCCAGCGCCGCCGGCTCGGGGTCCCCAACGCTGCCGAGGGGCTCGTCTCCTCCCTCCTGCCCCGGGGCTGCCTTGGATTTGGGCGCCTCCTCATCCTCGGCCACCTCCAGCGCTGGCGGCTCCTCCTGCGGGGCTGCCTCGGGCATCGCTCTCCTCTTCCCTCTCCGCCTCCGTTTGAAGCGCACCCTTTTTTTGGGAGACAGCGGTGCCTTCCCCACGGCTTTTTCCTTCTGCTCTTTAACGCAGCCCAGCGAATTCCCCATCTCCTCCCGCTCGGTGCCGGCAGGAACGCAGCTGAGCGAGTCGCCGGCTCCCGAATAAATCCCAAGCCGGGCTTCATCGGATCGAGCGCCCGGCGCTCCGCGCTCCGCGGACTGCCCCTTGTCGCTGTCCCCTCCCGCCAGCCCTGCCGCCACCGCCGGCGCTCCAGACAGCCATCTTACAGCCTGGGCGCTGCGAGAAGACAAATTCAAAGCATCTCACTGCAGTTCAGAAATCACTTGACCTAAAAGCAGAGGGAGCGGGGATTGGCTGCGGCGCCCTTCTCTCCAAATATGAGGTAATTGGAGCACGGCCCTTGCCAACACAAACAGGGAGCAGGAATCAGGCAGCGGGGAGAGGAGGGGAGTGGGAGAGGGTGGGGAAGACGGGGATAAAACACAAAACCTAAGGAAGGTTGGCAAAGGTAGAATAAAGGAAGGGGTGGGAGAGAAACGGGGAAAAAAAAAAAGCAGGGAGGAGTCAGAGTGACTCTGCATGCTCGCCAGCCGGCTCCGCAGGGCTGCTTCTCTCCAGTTCGGGAGGTTTGATCCTTAATTCTTAATTCCGGGAGCCCCAAAAGCCCAACTCTGCTGCCAGGCTCACCCATTTTGGGGCACAGAGGGACAGCTCGAGGTGCCCTGGGGACCCGGCATCGCTTCAGGGAGCCGCGGTGGGAGGGTCCCAAAAGAAACGGGAGCGGGATGCTGCGATCCCAGTCCGGTCCCAGTCCTGCCTCTTTCCTGTGGCTCCTGCCCCAAACGCTGCCCAGGACAGGGGTTTGAGGAGCACGGAGCATCCCAACCCTTCCTGCCAGCTCAGAGGGACCAGGGCAGGGTAAAATGCACCAAAAGTGGGGGTGAGACAAAAACTGGGGAGCAGGGGACATAAAGATGGGGAGACTGAGCTCAGCCCCAGGAAACAAGGAAATATTCATCGAGGGAGCAATCCAGAAGATGACTAAGGGAAACCAGTGACCACAAGAGCTGCCAGAGCACAGAGAAAAACCCCCAGGGCACCGGGGCACCCCCATCATTGTCACCACACCGGAGCTGGCACTGCCTGAGCTCCACCACCAGCACCATCCCACCCCAAACCTCTCCCGGGGCTCTCCCAGCCGCCTGCCCCCAGGCAGCAGCACTGGGACACTAAGGGAGATTAAGAGGTTCACAATGGAGCTACAACCCCAGAAAAAATCCCGTTAGTGCAGCAGGAGGAGGACGAGCCTGGCGGCTCCCGTGTCACCCACCCTGTCCCCCACACCAGGGTGGCAGTGTCCCCTCCCAGCCAGCCAGGCATGGAGGGGACCCAGGACCTCCTGATGTCCCTCTCCTGCAACAGAGGATGCACCAGAGCTGGGTGACCTGGAGGACAGCGGGGACAAAATGCCACAGCCGTGACTCATCAGCATCCAGAGCCTGCTCGACCCCGGCTGCTTCCCAGGGCCAAAGCCTGGGAAGAGCCTCGTCAGCAGCCTCACACCCAGCTCAGCCCCATGCTCCCCACAAAAGCCTCTCCCTGAGGCACTGCCCAGCCTCCAAAAACCACAATCTTCAAGGGCAATCTTCCTCAGGAGTCTCAAAGCCAGCGCTAGTCCCGTCTGGAAGATGCCAGCAGGGATAAGGCAGGGAGCTGGGATACAGCAGATCCCACAGAGCTGATGCCACGTGGCCAACGAGCAGCTGACAGCAGCCCTGCCCAGCAAACCCCAGATGCCAACTCACTGATGGGCACACGTCATCCCCCTGAAGCCATCAGAGCTACAACTGGATCATCTGGAAGCTATTAAAGACCCAAACTCGCTTTTCCAACAGAATCTCTAGCACACAATGGCTCGAGACAGTCCCAGGTCAGGGCACTTCTCCCATCCCTGTGCTGTTGCCCAGCTGACACATTCCATCCCAGGGAAAAGTTCTGTGGCTGCACCGACCACCCAAAGGGCCAGGAGTGCTTTGGGATAACAGCCTGTGGCCCCTTCCAAATTTGCTCTTCTCCTCCAGAGACTCCAGCTGAGCAAACAGGCACGGCCAACAACCCTGGGAGACCGCTGCACACAGCCCACCATTAATGATTTCATTATGCAAATAACGAGGGGAGGGTGTTGCTGTTCTCCCAACGTGGTCTCCATGACACTGCCATGAACCTCCAGACCCATCCACGTGCTGACATCACCGTGGAAAAT
This sequence comes from Rhabdornis inornatus, assembly GCA_013397075.1. NCBI lineage: Eukaryota > Metazoa > Chordata > Aves > Passeriformes > Rhabdornithidae > Rhabdornis > Rhabdornis inornatus. The sequence continues at coordinate 99,620 of VWZS01009128.1, forward strand.
GCAGGAAACACGGATTCCACTGGCCTGGAGAGACAACAACGCGCTCCCGACGCCCACCCCGCGTCCTCCAGCAAGAAAATTCCATGTCCTACCTGGAAGTGGAGGATGATGGTCCAGATGAGCCCCAGGGTGAGCTTGGGGTTGCCATCTGTGATGTCATCATTGCGGATATTCACCAGTTTCACCTGGAAAAATAAGGCAACAGGGTTGAAGTTTCCCATCAGCCTCACCCGGAGAGCAGAGGGACACATCCCCCACCACGCTGTCCCCAAGGCCACCCCACACTCCAGTGGGGAGCAGGCACACAGGAAGGTCCCAGTGCTTCCCAAAGAGGCAGAGATGCCACCTCATCTCCTGGCTCAGGGAGGATTTTTCCATGTTTCCAGCACTCTCCATCCAGAAGTGCTTTCCCAGCACTTAACGGCTTTACTTCAGCTCACAGAGCAGCAGCCCCAAAGCCCTGAGCACTGGTGCATAATTGAACAGCTACAGACCACAGAGAGCAGGGAAAAAGGGGATGACCAAGCTTTACCTCCAGCCTGGGCTCAAAACCAAGCTCAAATGAAGGCAGGAACACCCTCACTCCTCCCCTGGGGGAGTCCCCTCTCCCCACCACTCCATGGGACCCCACGGATCATTCCCTGGCTGGGGAAAAGACATCCCAGCAAGGCCACCACACTTCAAAGGAAAAAGCTGTTTCATCCAAGTGGAGAAACAAGTTCCCCAGAGCCCTTGGCAAAATGTCTCTATCAAGGAGCTGAGGAGGAGGAGGAGGAGGGGGGAGCTGGAAGCAGCTCACCCTCTCTGGAGTAGGGAATGTGCTCAAATTTATTCCATGCCCTCAGGCCAGCAGCGAGGGAGAAAAGTCTGTGCTTCAGCATGAACTGGTACCATTTATCATCATCATCATCATCACCTTGCCATATCTGGGAGCATCACGGTGGGGAGAACTTGACCCAACAGGCAGAACAGGACACCTGGCCCCCAGGGCTGTGGGGGTTCCACCTGCACAGCCAACAAGTCTCAAGATGCAAGATCCCACTGCTCCAGGCAGGATCTGCCCAGGGCTGTGGAGCTGGGCTGGTCTCTGCCAGCTGCACAGGCACTGAGGGGCCAGCAGCTCCCAAAAGCCTGCTGGAGAGAGCCTGTCCTCCAAAACCTGAGGGATAATGAGTCCATGATGATATCCAGAGGGGTGATGCCACACAGAGGCAGCCCCAGTGCCAGCCCTGAGGTCAAGACTGCAGGGGCTGGGCAGAGCCAGCTGCCACATCTCCCCAAAAGTTGTTGGGAAGGCACAGCCACCCATCCCCACAGCCATGATCTTCCAGGGAGCCCCAGGGGAGGCTTTTGGGCTGCAGCAGTGACATCTGCCAACCCCTTCTCAGAGCTGGGGTCAGGTCCCTTTTTCACAGTGGTTTTTGTGTGCAGGGTGTGGTTTCCAGAGGAAAAGCCCCCTGAAATCCATCCTCAATCAGCACACCCCAGCACAGGCTGACACTGCTCAACTCCTTCCAAAGCCTCAGACAAGAGAAAGAATCCACAATCCACATCCAGCCGTGCTGGATGAGCTTTTATCAGCCCTTACCTGTCGCTGCTTCAGGAAATCCAGGGCAATCTGCACGTTCTGCAGGCGGTGGAAGCGCATCCGCCCCTTCTCACGTGGCTGCAAGAGACAGGCAGCAGTTTTAGGTCAGGCTTTGTGGGGCTGGGCTGGCAGCACCCCACATGCACAGTGATCCCCTGTGCCCCCACACATCTTGTGCCCCTCCTGTCAGCGTGCTGCTGTGACCCCCTGTGTCCCCACACGTCCTGCTCTACCTCGTCCTGGAGTGAATAAGGTCATTGCTATGCACAGTCCTGCTGGAAGAATGTTAAAATGCCCTGCTGGGAGATGGAGGTGGGAAGATGCTGAGATCCAGACCTCTGCTGAGATCTGCCTCTGCTGAGGCACTGAGGGTTGGTGTCCAGGCCTGGCTCAGCCTCTGAGATCCCAGAGCAGGATCTTGCTGGGAAGAGGGCTCAGCAAAGAGATGGACTCAGGTCCAGTTTATCCAGGTGGAAGCAAAGGCAGGACAGAGGGACTCAGGCAGGGACTGACTGCAGGTCCCCACCGATGGCAGAGGAACCCTGAGCTCAGCACCAGCCCCTCCAGCTCTTCCCATTCATGGCAGGTGCTGCTGCTCCAGGTACCTGTGAATCCCGTGGGAAGGGGCACATGAGACAAGCTGGGCCTTGCCTTTGCTGCTAAGTTGAGGGATTTCCAGAGGTATCCCCTTTTCTCCAGGGAAAGGGAGGCTTTGAATCAGCAGGAGCAAGGGGAGCAACACCCAAAACCAAATCCCAGCCTCAATATGAGGAATCACCAGGACGTTCATGGAATCACAGGAGTTTTGGGTTGGAAAGGATCTTAAAAAGCATCTAACTCCACCCATGGTGGGGGGGATACACCCCACAGCCACATCCTGAACTGTTGGGACACCCCAAGTGCTCTGAGTCCCCTTCCTTTTCCAGCCTGAAAGGAAGAGCTGTCCCAGCAAGGGAAGAGTTGTTCTTCCAAGGGGAAAATCTGTCCCTGCTGAAGGAAAATCTGTCCCTGCCAAGGGGAACATCCCCAGGGCTGCAGGGGACCATCAGGAAGGTGCTGCAGCCCCAGCTCCTCCTGCACCACCCCAGGGAGGTGACACTGCCCGAGGGCATCATCACCCTGAGCACAGGGGCTGAAAAACACATCTGGGCACATTTTGGGGTTTGACCCTCACCTGGGGCTGTGCTGGGCACATTTTGGGGTTTGACCCTCACCTGGGGCTGTGCTGGGCACATTTTGGGGTCTGACCCTCACCTGGGGTTGTGCTGGGCACATTTTGGGGTCTGACTCTCACCTGGGGTTGTGCTGGGCACATTTTGGGGTCTGACTCTCACCTGGGGCTGTGCTGGGCACATTTTGGGGTCTGACCCTCACCTGGGGCTGTGCTGTGCTCACTCCCACCCCCACTCCCATCCCATGCAGGATCCCAGAAGGTGCCTGTGCCAGCAGCCTGTCCATGCAGTGCCAGGTGTGCAGCCCTCACAGTGGCCCCCAGCAGCGTGTGGGACCCATCCCTGTCCCCTCCCACCCCGTGGAGGGGACACATGCTGTCACACCGGGTGGGTGGCGTGCCCTGCCTGCAGGCTGGCAGATAATCCAGACCCTGGGGACACAGCAGAGCACCCAGGGTGGGTTTTATCCCAAACCCCACAGGGAGGGGATGGCACTGGATTGTCTGGTGGCACTGCCAGGGTGCTGCTGCAGCCAGGGCAGGCTCGACCTACTTCTTCATCATCATCATCTTCCTCCTCCTCGCTGCTCACACGGCACCAGGCTGGTGCTGTCACCAGACGAAGGCTCCACTGAGCTGGTGGCTCTACAGGCTAAGGAGGATGGGAGGGTGGCACAGCAGGGACACAGAATGGAAACCAAAATGTGACACCCAGGCACGAGGAGAAACAAGGAAAAAAAAAAAGACAGCAACAGCACGAGGTGAAGGAGGCTGGGTCTCTCCAGCACTGGAATTCTGGAATTTCCTCCTCATTTTGGAAGCTGAAGAGCAGGAAGCTGTCTGGATCACAAGTAGAGTGATCCAAGTTTTCAGCCCCCACAAAAACTGATTTGGCGTCTCCGGAGGGTACAGGGGGACGTAGGAGATCTTTGCCCAGATCCTATTTTTGGGGGAAACTGAAATAATTCCTGCTGTGCTACAGCAATTGGGATCTTCCCAGAGCTGAGGGAATGTGTCAGTCAGAGAGGGAAGAGGAGGAGGAGGAAGGAGGGGGAAATTCTACGATGCTCCAGGCACAAGGAGAGGTTTGCACCAATGACTGCTACAAACCCAGGAGCTGAGCATGAGGCAGGAGTGTCACAGCTGAGATAAACTGCTGGGCACGCTGCCACAGAAGCAGTTTTTGGCCAAATTCTGCTCTTATCCATGATTTTAAATAAGGAGCCACACCTGGAAGGTGAAGGTGTGTAAAACTTGGCAAGAAGAGGGCTTTACCCAAGGCACCATAATCAGGTGAGAGACCAGCCTGGGGAACAGGGGCTTGAGTAAAAATAAATATATAAAAAATACAGCAATAAATATAATAGTAAATAACAATACTCCTAATAATAAAAGAAACAATGACAGACATTTGAAACTGAAACCATGGTGTGAGAAAAGACAGCTGGGAGTGAAGGGGAGCAAGGAGAGGCTTGAGGGGGTTTAGGGGGGACTCCAAAATCCCTGCCCAGCCCTGGGGACTCACCAGCTTCACTCCTGACAGCACTTCCAGGAGGGAGATGAGGTTGTGGCCATCTCTCAGGTCTTCATAGAGGTCGTTGATGTGCTTACGCACCTGGGGAGGGGAAAAGCCACCAGTGATGCCAAAATTATCCCCAGGAAAAGCATCCTCCCCTTTCCCAAACAGCCTGGCAGGAGCTGCTGCCAATTTCACACACAAAATCCAACCATGACACCATCTGCACTGCAGGTAACCCCGTGGGGCTGCCCTCCCTGCAGCCCCTCCTGAATTTAATTGAACTTGTGACTTTGCTCACAGCATCTCCCAAAACACAGCTCCCACCCGGCAGCAGAGCAGCTTTCATGGGCACCACCTGCAGCCTCTCCTCCCCAAACACCCAGACCCTGTCCTGGGGTTTTACCCACTTGAGAATCCCCAAATGTTTTCCCCCAGCAGCCTCAAGATTTTTCTCTGTTTTCCCCTCCCCCGTAAGGTTTAGGAAGCAGCCAAAAGCTTGGCACAGAGCTTTGCAAAGCTGGCAGGAAAACACAGCTGGGCCACCTAGTGCTCAAACCACTTTTTTTCCTCCTTTTTTTCCTCCTTTTTTTTCCTCCTTTTTTTTTTTTTTGGTAAATGGAGAATTAATTAAAACCCACCCAGCATTAACCAGGAAAGCAGGAGGCACCTTGTGGTGCCATGTTAATCCTGCTTAACAAACTTTGGATCTTGTCTCCAGCCTGGAGCATCCTTCAGAGGACAAAAAATGCCCCTTTTCCCTGGCAAGGAGGTGCAAGGCGGGAGTCAGGATCCCCTCCTTTCCTCCAGGATGCACAAGCCTCATGTTAAGCAAGGATCAGGAGGAAAAAGTAATAAAAGGGCTGAGTGGTGATGCTACAGTTCCCTCCAGCACATCCTGCTCTGCTCTGGCTCATATGAACACTCAAAACAAACAGTCCTAGCATTAAAAAAAAAAATTAAAACCCTTAAAAAGGCATTTATCTGCCAGTCCTGAGCTGCCACAGACAGAAAGACAGTAATTTCAGTGGCTTTATAACAAAATCTGTGATTCTTACCTTCATCAAGTGTTTATTGACCCATTTAGTGAAGGTTTTCTTTTGGACTCTGTCCCGTTCATCTGTCAAAAGGAGACAAAGGCAGCTCTTGGTCAGTGGTTCTCATGCAGAAACTCAAACGACTTTGAAATGACGGGAAGAGACAGAGGGATCGCCGGCGGTGCCAGCCCCGGATCCCAGGGAACAGAGGCAGATTATTCAGGGAATGGTTCGGGATGGGGCTGTTCACACGGCTCCAGCATGGCCCCCGGGCAGGGAAATGCGACTCAGAACAAAATACCCCTTTTTTTTTTTTTTTTTTTCTGAGAATAACGATATTTAGTGAAAGCAGCGTGGATAACTGGGATTGGTACAACTGGCAGTACCTGGAATTCATCCCCTCTGTGCCTCCCCACCTCCCCAGAGTGCAGCACGGGGAGGGAAAGGGGGGTTTGCCCGATTTTAGGAGGGTGTACCCCTCCCCTGCCCATTCCCGGAAGGTTTTAGGGTGTTACATAAACCCCCAGATGTCCCATAACAGGTCCTGGCCGGGCACTGCCAGCTCGTGCAATTAGCAGCTTATTCTGTTGCTGTATTTTTGGTTCATTGGATTGCCAGGATTTAATGTTTATTTCTGTCCCACAGCTCAGCCCTGGCTGGACCCTGGGAGCTCTGAGTGCTGCTGGGACAGGGTGACAATGTGGGTGTCATCCCCAGGGGGTCCCAGTCCCCAGGGGTGGCAGGGGGACAGGATGGGAGATTTTGTGGTGATGCCGAGCAGTGGTGGGGGAGCTCTAGGCAGGCTTTTTGCTCCATGAAAAAATAAAATCAGAGGGGAAACACAGGCAAACTGGCAAAAGGAGATGGTCCCACAGGGCAAAGGGGTCCCACTCAGCTCCCCAGGCAGTGAGGGGGGGCTCAGGGCAGCCCTGTGTCCAGCAGGATTTAACAACATCATCTTGGAGTACAGAGAGATGCCCAGCACCAACCCATGGCACACAACCCCGAGCACTGCATCTCCAGCCCAGAAACCCCATGGATATTTCAGGAAAGGACAAGCCCTGCTCACCCAAAACACATCTCTGACATCAGGATCTACCAGGCAGCAGCACCCCTTGTTTGGTTTTAAGTCAAAAATCGACAAAAAGGAGAAAACCGACCAAGCCAAGCTCCCCAGGACAGCCCCAGAACCCCCTCCAGGGATGGGAGGTCACTGGGGGTCCCTGCACAGCCCCAGGGACCCTCCCAATGTCTCCATCCACGCAGACTGGAAAGCACCACCCAACGCTCTTCCTCTTCCTCACCGCAGCTTCCCCCTCGGAAAGCAGCGCGGTCCTGACACGTGGCACAGGGTGACACGAGCGTCACCTCCCTGTGTCCCACTCCGTCCCCAGGCCACGGCACGGAACCAGGTGCCAAAAAACCAGCCACATCCACCCTCACTTCCCATCCCGCCAGGCTCCAGCCTTGGCACGGCTTGCCAAGAGCCACGGAGCTGCCGCCTGGCACCGCCGGCCATCCATAGGGACTGTGTCACTCCCACGTGTTTTTCGGGATTTTTCCTTCACCAGACCCCTCCAGAGTCGCACTGCCGGGTCCCTTCCCACCTCTGGTGTCCATTCGGGATGGATAAAGCCCGACACTGGCTACTAACCGATGCAGCACATCCGGCACACCAGGCAGGCGCTGAGCCGCCTCTTCTCCCCGGACAGGAGCCGCTTCTCCATCGCCCCAGCCCGGGATGGCGAGCGCTGGCAAGCGGGGAAGGGTCTCCTGGCAGCACCTCCTGCTCGCCAACCTGGACCCCGGCGGGTATGGACGGACGAGTTCAGGGCCACAGCTCCTCCCACCGAGCCACTTCCCTACCCCCGGTGCCCCCGGTGCGGGCAGCGCCCGTTCCTCCTCCGCGGCATCGCCGCCAACGTCTCACCGTGACGCCTTTTCCCCGGTTCCTCCGGGTGCTCCCAGCTCTGTAAAATCCTCACCAGCCCGGCAGAGCAGCTTGGAAAACTCCCAGCAGCCAAGGGCAGAGCCGCTGCTCCGCCCGGTACGAGGGGAAGAAGCGATGCCGGGCGCGGTGGATCGGGATGCGGGCACAGGCTGGTCCCGCACAGCCGGGCACTGCCCCGCTCTGCCGGCTCTTGGCTTGTTTTTCCTCGTCTTGTTTTCCAGCTAATTGCACCAGTGACAGGAGGGACAATGCCAGGCTGTTCTCCGCGCTCCCGCTTCTGCCCAAATCATGTCCCAGGTCCGGAGCGCTGGAGCCGGGACGCGGCCCCGCTTGGCACGCGGGGAGATAACGGGGGCCGCTTTATCACCGCCTCTCTTCCTCTTCTTCTAAATATAATCCCCCTGCAGCCCTTCTGCCTGCTGCTGCCCGGCCTGGAGGGCGAGAGGAGCCGAGCTGCTGCCTCGGCAAGGTGGGATCGCGTCCCCGAGCATCTCTGGGTCCCGCACATCCCACCGGGATGTCACCGGGTCCCGCACGGACTAGTCGGCACCTCCAGCGCTGCATCCCAGGGGTGCCCACTGGCTCCTCCACGAGATCCCTCTTCCCATATCCCGCAGATATAGGGGGGTTTTCCTCCCTTTTTTTGGCCCTGACTCACCTCCTTCGGGTGGTTCCCGGGCTCTAACCAGATTAAACTTCCCCAGCCCGGACCCGCGCTATCAGCTGAGCTAATAATAATGCTGGTTACTGCTTACTAACAATATTAAGGCATTGCAAGCTTATCTCTGCCCAGCTAATCTTTTCCAGAGTCGCCCTGACAAATAACTTGTTGCAATCCCCCCCATGTTCGTCCTCTCCCTGGTCTAGCAGAATTTTGCTGGGCCCAGCCACCAAAAACCACCCTGTCACCAGCCAGGGACAATCAGCAGGGCCACAGCAGGCAGGTAGGGCAGGGCCAGAGGGAAGATTACTGGGAATAGGAAAGGGAAATCTGTCCCACTCCAAAGACAAGCTAGTGGCAGGAAAATGGGCTGCAGAGCCTCAGGTCCCTCACACACAGAGCATGGAGCAAAGGCTGGTGGCAGTGACACAGGGGACATCATCAGCAAACAGAGACCATGAGCCTCTGCAGGACCACACGTGGTTTAATGCCCTCCCCACCTCCTCTCCCAACGCTGCTCATCAGAGCTCAGCTCACCACATCCCCAAAAACGGGGATCCCAAAGGAACTGGGGCACTGCAGCACAAATCCCCTACAGAGGCTCAAGGGGCATTGGCAGCTGCACAAGGGGAAGTTGATGCTTGGGGTTTCTCCTCTTCTGTTAAACCACCTAGTGAAAGGAAGCAAGGAAAACCATCCTGCCCCACAACTGCTTTTCCCAAACCAGAAAAACTCCCACTCCCCATCCCGCTGGATCTCAGCATCCCCAGGCACTTTCCATTGTCACAGGGATGGCTCCCAGCGGTGCTGGGTGCCAGAGAACCCCCAGCACCACCACAGCTCCCTACACAGACAATTCCCTCCCTGTTTGCCTCTGTCCTGGCAGCCTGCCTGTCCCCAGCAGCTCCCAACACGTCTGGCCAGGAGCTGCTGCTCTCCCCCAGATCTCTCCTCCATCCTTGCTCGCTGTCACACTCCATCCCTGTGTGCCTCCTCCTGCCTCAGGCTGCTGCCAGAGTCCAGCCCCAGCCCCAGGAACCAGCAGGATAAAAGGTTCCTTAGTTCCATAGATTAGGCACCATCCCTAATCCCAATCCTGGTTTGGCACCCTCCATCCCACCAACACCCTTTGGCCTTTTGCCATCCTTGGGAGGGAACCAGGGGGTTTCATGCCACCCACGAGCTCCAGGAATAAAGTTGGGAATTTCTCCCAAACTTTTTCCTGCTGTTAAATCCAAAGGAACACAGGAGACACCAGACAGGGCATTGCACCAGATGATCTCACAGAAATCTCCAGGATATCTCCAAGCCCGTGCTCAGTGTGAAAGTGGGATTAAACCACGGGGTAAAGGAGAAGCTGGTTACTTTAAAAAGCCAAAACTCCAAATTTTTAAGCATTGAAACCCAGTGTTTTCACTTCGAGGCAAGCAAAGAATGAGAATGCACAGGGGTCTTTTTGAACCTGGCACTTTTGAGAGGGGGGAAGCACAAAAAAAAATCTGGCTGGCTGAGGAGCACAAGGTATTTAAAACATGCTGGCTGCCAACTTGAGAGCTGACATAATCCATCATGACAACAGAGCCAACAGGGCAGGATTTACAGAGCCTTTCACCCAGGGAGGAGGAAATGGAGCCTGATTCAGCCTGGAAGAATGCACAAGAGATACCTGCGGTGGAAAAGTATCCAACACCCGGATATTTAATGAGGGAGACACCTGAGATGTGGTGACGCAGAGGAGAGCAGGGCAGATGCTCAGCAGAGCTGGGTGAGCGTCACAGAGTGAAAAACCTGCTGCAAAACGATCCTGGTGTTCCAGGATTGGGCTTTACCTGCCCTTTTCTGGGAAAAAGATAATGAAAAAAAAAAGAAACAACAGGTTTTGAATATACGTGCTGATTGCAACGCTTACTGCAGGATTTTTTTCCAGAAGGGGTAGATTTGGAGGCGGGAAACATCCCTCCAAACAGGATGAAACAGCAGGTCAGCATGGAGAAGTTGGGAAGCATCCAAGGGGTCCCCAAATGGAGCCAAGAACATCACTGGACAACACTGCCCAGCCACGGAGATGAATTAAGTGGGCAGGTCAGCAGGAGGAATTGCAGCAAGGCTGGGTTTAGTGGGTGACAGGGTGCATTCTGTGTTTGTGCAATTCCCTCTCAACCTCCCTCTCCCCGAGGCAGAAAGGAAGAAGCGTATCCCAAAAAGCAGCGTCCAGGGAAAAGCCTGCGCGCGCTGCAGTCCCGCCCCTTTGCACGGAAAAAAAAAGGGAAAGAAAAGAGGGAATCGGTCATGGAGGCGAGGGCCCCATGCGGAGGCACAGGCGAGAACAAGCAGAGCTGGAAAGAAAGAGCGAGGAATCAAAACAAACAAATCCCAGGGGGAAGAGGTCGGGACGGAGTTACCAAAACCTCGTCTGGGGCTTGGAGCTATCCCACACCCCTGTAACAAATCCTTGCCCTCCTTGGGCAGTCATGTGCCAGCCCTATTTTGGGAAACTGAGGCAGGGTCAGCTCGGTGAGGCTGTGCCAGCTCCAGGAGAAAATCCCAAGGCTGCCGGTGCCGTCACGGCCAGGGCTGCGAGCGAGCGGGGCAGAAACGGGCGGCAGAACCACGCAAAACAAAATCCAACCTCATCCCCAGACATCCCCCTCCCTTCATCCCAATCACCCCCAGCCCCACACAGGCCGGGAATGGGTGGAGAGGCCGAATTTAGGGACTCAAACCCTGCCTTCCCCCTCCGCTCCCCATTGCCGTGCCCTCCTCCCTCCTCCCCGCAGCCACGTCCGTCGCTGTCCCTGTGTCCTCGCTGCTGCCACGGCTCCTGGGGTGGAAAACAAATCGTGTCCCTGGTCATGCCGGCCATTTTAGCGCTCCCTGCCCCCCCTGGAACACCCCCCTACCTTCCCTGCTCCGGCTCCTCCAGTACAGGACGCCGGCGATGCCCAGGACGTGGCTCAGGACAAAGGCAGCGGGTGGCAGATAGGAGCTCTCCGAAAGAGGCATCGCTTCCTATTCCCGACCCTTTATCCCAAGCCTGGCTCCGACTTTTTTTCTCCTGCTGGAGCCCGGCATCGCCGGGAGGGTGAGGGGATGGAGGCTGAGCCGCTGCTTGGAGAAATTTCCAAAACTTCCTGCCTGCGCCTCTGCCCGCAGCTGGCCGTGTCCTGCGGCGTCCCCGGAGCTGGCAGGGCTTGGGGACAGATTTGGGAGCTCCAAGAGGGGGCGGGTAAAGGGAGAAAAAGCAAGCGTCAGGCCGGCTCAAACATCTTTGCTCGGAGTTCTGGCGGCCAAACTTCGTCGTGTGTGTGTCCCCCCCCCCCAACTCCCTCCTTTCCCCGCTTGGTGGGGAGGAGACGTCATCTCCTCAATATCCATTGCCAGCCCCGCTGGCTGGGAAGGAGCCGCAGCCGAGGGGATATCGGAGACAGCGCTGCCGTGGTGACACGGCCACAACGTCCCCGGAATCACGGGGCGGGGTGAGGGGGATTGGGACAGGCACAAAAACTCAGCTCCCCGCTCCCCTGGATGGGTGACAGTCAGCAGCGTCCCCTGCCAGCAGGCAGCCAGAGATGCTGAACACAGCGGTGGGACACGGAGCCAGCGCTTCCAGGGGTTCCCGGGGTGCTTGGAAACACTGCTCACAGGAAACTCTGCCCAGCCAGGAGGGTGAAAGCGACGGTGACAAAATCTACGAGTTGAGGGCTGCATCCCCATCACCCTCCCTGGATGCTCTGAACAGCGTTAAGAACAATTTCCCACGAGGAAACACCCCAAAAGATGCTCTGACACCAAACGTTGGTGCATTTCCCCACCCTTCCCGTGGCTGGGTGTTCTGTTTGCCCCTCAGCAGGGCAGACTTTGCAGCCCAGCCCCATTTACCAGTGGTTTGCACCGTGCTGGGCGTTACTCAGAGTTTCGGTTCTTTTCGGAAACGTTTCCGCTGCCGGCGGTACCAGGAACGGGCCCAGGGAAACCGAGAGCTCCCCGGCCCCTCTGCCGTTGTAACCACAAGCAAACGGGCTGGGGAGGCTCCCACAAAGCCTGGATTGATCTCACAGCCCCCTCACTGCCAGCTCCAGAGGGAGAAACTGGCTCTTGGATAGAAAATTGGACAGAATTAAAGGCTCATTTTCTGCCGTTCCCTTCTGCCGAAGGTTCAGACAAGAGGGGTTTGTTGTGCCGGGGCTGGGGGGAGTTGTTCAGGTGAGGGTGGCACAGAGCAGACCTGCAGAGCGCCAGCCTGGCTCAGGATTTACTGGTGGAATCCCAGAATTTACTGGTGGAATCCCAGGAATCCCAGCTCAGGATTTACTGACCAGGAGATGCAGCTCATGCGGGGCCAGCACTGCACACAACTGCTGCTCCACTTTTGGGAAACCCCATGAGCCCCAAGGTTTCACCCAGGTGAAAACAGAGACTTATATTATATTTATAACCCTGAGCAGCTCCCCAAACCCAACAGCCACCAGCTAGTCAGACACACAAAGAAAACCATATCAAGCAAAACCTGATAGACCCAAACATTGCCTGAAATATTCCAAAACCTGGCACAGGGTGCCCAGAGAAGCTGTGGCTGCCCCTGGATCCCTGGAAGTGTCCGAGGCCAGGTTGGACAGGGGCTTGGAGCACCCTAGGATGGTGAAAGGTGTCCCTGCCCATGGCAGGGGGGATGAAATGAGATGATCTTTAAGATCCCATGATCCTATGATTGCCTTATTCCCTGGGGTCCTTACAACATCTTTTGGGACAACGAGATGGGTGATAAAAAATACAGAATTACCCCGGGGCTCGGCGCTGTTGCAATATATTCTCCAGAGCTCCAGCCCTGCCTGGGTGAAAAATATCCCAGCATAGTTTTCCTCCAAAGACGTCTGCTTTCTGTTAAAGCTGCAAGGAGGAATGACCCACCACGAGGCAGGCACGAGGCCACCATAAATGGGCCCGTGGTCCAACCTGAGAGGGGCAAAGAGCCTCCTGCAAGGCAGATGAGTGCTGGTGACATGATGGAGCTGGGATGTGCCAGTGGAAAAGGGTCCAGGAAGAAGGAGCTGGTTTCCCACATCCCCTCACCCCAGCTGCAACCATGGGGGTTCAGCTGCTCTTGGGCTTCCTGGGTGTTTCCTGCACAGAGGGGATGATAAAATGCACTGAGTGCTGCCAGCTGGAGAAAGGCTTTGGGTGAAATAAACTTTTAAAATATATATAATTGTGTGTAAATGTATGTTTTTATTTCTTTTTATACATATAAATATAATTCAACGGAATCGTCAAATGCCCTGACTTGGAAAAGACCCACAAGGATCACCGAGCCCAACTTCTGAATATATTTATATAAATATATATTTATATATCACTCTGCTGCATCACCCTGGGGATTCCTGTGATCCTCGATTCATCCAGCTCATTTTAACACCATCACCCCACCTTCCTTCTCCCACTGCAGGAAGCTGATAGGGCAGGAAGGAGGTGGCTGATCCGGGGTGTCAGGGCTTTTGGGGTGACTCTGCCAGGCTCTGGGGACCACCCAGCCCCGGATGCAGCCACCAGCCCCCACACCCCCCCCTTTCCTACCATGGAAACCACCCCAAAACACAAACAGCTCATTTTTAGTTCCTTGCAAGGCAGCTTCACCCAGAAAGGAAAGGGGTGGGGAGAGGACACATCTCCCGCCCGCACAGGCATTTGGGGAGTGGAGAGAGGCCCTGCCCTCCCACCAACGGGGGTCCCCACCTTGCAGGGCACCCCCTTCTTTCACAGGGTGCCCCGGGCAGCATTTTGCATCACCCAGAACGGTGAGACCCCAGCACTGCCCCCCACTTGTGTTTAGGGTACCCCATGGGGCAGCTGGGGGGGGATGCAGATCCCAAACCCCCCTCATTCCTGCCCGGAGCTGAGTCATGCCAAGCTTTGGGTGTCCTGGGCTGTTCCTCCCCCTTCCATGTGCCTCCCCTGTGAGTAATGCTCAGGCGACAGAGATCAGCTCCCAGCTCAGCTCCCAGCTCAGCTCCCGGCTCCGGCATCTCCTTATATGACCGGAGAAGATGCTGGGCAGCGTCACACAGGAGCAGGGCACAGCCCCCGTGTCCCAGGCACTGCTCAGGGCATGGAGGCACCCTGGCACGGCTGTGGGCAAAGCCACCAGGCTGCTCCTTCATCCCCTGGGTGCTGCAGCCTCGCAGAAGGCAGCAAAAGTTCCGTGAGCTCCGGCCAGAGCCGGGTGTCCCAGCCCTGGGAGGTGGCAGCCAGGTGGCACTGTGGAAACGCTGGAGTGGGCATCGCTGGGGACACAGCAGAGCTGGCACTGTGGAAACGCTGGAGTGGGCATCACTGGGGACACAGCAGAGCTGGCACTGTGGAAACGCTGGAGTGGGCATCGCTGGGGACACAGCAGAGCTGGCACCCAGCAGCGCTGAGCTGGGCTGAAGCATCACTCCAAATCTCTGCCTGCACCCCACTGTGCTCAGGTGATGCCAGTGCCCCCCAAAAGCCAAGCTCAGCAATTCCCCTGCATTGCCTGCAGCGGGAAAAACTGGATGTGTGAGCAGCTGGGAGTGCCCTGGAGGGTCTCTCTACCCCAAAGGGTCATTGCGGTCACACCACCCTGCCCACCAGGCACCCCAGTTCTTACAGCAGTTATAGGGCCTGTCCAGCAGCAGTGCTGAGCACACACAAACTCGTGACTGCAGGACAGGAGCCAGGTTTCCTGCCATGCTTCCTCAGCGAAGCTTTTCCCCTTTCTGTTGTTTTTTCCTCCTTTCTGGGAGCTTTAGGAGCAAATCTCAGTCGGTTATGGCACCGGCTGAAAATCGACCAGGAGGGGAAGGAGAATCCAGGTTTTGGCTCAGGGGAGCCCTGGTAAATCAAAGCATCACCCAGGGACAGGTCCTGCACTGGAGCGGGTCCAGGAGTCTGTCTGGGCTTCCTTGGGGGGTGGATGGGGTCACGGAGCTGGAACAAACACTGTTCCTAACCCTTAACCAGGGGATGGAGCACACACCCCACTCCAGTGCTCAGCTGAGATCATCCCCACTCTGATCACAACTCCTCCCTCACCCACAGCATCACACCCTCCTGGCAAACCACAGCAAAGGCAGCTGCGGACAGACAGACAGACAGACAGACAGCTCAGCAAGACACATCCCTGGCTGCCAGCACGTGCCAGGGCACCCCAACCTGGCGGCAAGCACGGGCAGAGCCCCGGCGGGGCGCGGAGCCTCGCTCCACCCTGCCCACGGCGCCAGCAGCCTTGGGAAAGGAAAGCCAGAACAAAGATGACGTTTCTTCTGATCCGGGCTATTAAAAACAAGGTGGAACGAGGCAGGTCACAGCTCCCGACGCTGCCCAGCTCCAAGGCTCCCAAAGCTCCCAATCCCCTCCCGGTGCTGGTGAATCACCCGGCCGAGCGTGTGCGGGCACAGCCGGTGAGCACTCGCCAGCCGGCTCCTGGCACAGCGGGCACATTCCCCACGTTCAACATTTCCTTCTGGCTTTCATCATCCCCACGAGGCAACATTCCTGCTGGGAGGGACAAGGAGAAGCCTGCAGGGTCCTGTGCTGGACCCTGGGCATCATCACCCAACTCCAGCGCCGCAAAAATTGGGATTATGGGAACTCCCAGACAGCAACGCTCTGGTGGCCCTGGAAAACCAACGTCCCAAACACACGGGTTTGTGCAAATAGGGATTTTGGCTCTGAGTATCCCTCCATTGGCCCTGGAAAACCAACGTCCCAAACACAGGGGTTTGTGCAAATAGGGATTTTGGCTCTGAGTATCCCTCCATTGGCCCTGGAAAACCAACGTCCCAAACACAGGGGTTTGTGCAAATAGGGATTTTGGCTCTGAGCATCCCTCCATTGCTCCCCATTGGCACAGAATAGTGGGAGCTCGAGCTGGGTTTCATCCAGATTAACCAGAGCAGCTCCATCCCACCCAGGCCTGGGGGGCTGTTCTGCACCAGCCCCGCCAAACTCCACCATGGGGGCAGCACAAATCCATATTTGCCTGCAAATCTCTCACTGAGGAGCTTCCAAAGGTCAGCAAAACAAGGGGAGAGGGAAGGGGCTGGGAGGGGACCTTGGAACCCCACCCAGGCACCATCAGTGGTAAAATTGGAACTGAACAAAAGGAAGCTCCTGTGATAAGAATGGAGATGTTCCCTTTTCCAGCAGACGTCTGGGCACCAAAATTAGAATAATATCTTTTTAAAAAGACAAGACTTCCCTTCCCACAGCAGGGCTGACAGTGCTGCATGGGGGGGACGTGGGAAAGCACCCCAGGACCACTTTGCTGTGGGATAGGAGGTGGAAGGCAGGGATAAGAAGGTTGGAGGCAAGGCTGGAAGCAAACATCATTCCTGTGGCTTTCATCCTGCAAAGGCAAACAGCTGAGCTGGACAACCACCTGCTCATGGCTTAATCATTCCCCAGCAGCATGAACTCCTGCTGGAGGGCAAATCCCCCAGCACACCAGAAGTTATGGGGTCTATGGGAATGTGACATCCCAACGGGGGCCATCCAAAGGGACCAACTCCAGCGAGATGGACACTGCCAACAGGAGAACCCAGGGCCTTGAGAATCTCAAAAATAACTCAGAAGGAGACTGTTCCCTACACAGCAGGATCAGAGAGAGGCTCCCACATCTCCTGCAGGAAGAGCAGTCCCAGGGCATCACCTTCCTTTCCTTGGTGGGGCTCACTTTTTGGAGTCCAAGTTTCAGCACCTTTCCCAGGACCATCAGCACTTCCAGCCCTGCTGCCCACCCCCCCAGAGTGACCCCAGCTCCCTGACACGGATCCCAGCAGATCCTTGCCCACGAGCCACGTGCACACAATGCCAGCCTGGACACATTCCATTCCAACTCTCTCCAACACTGCCCAGCTTTTGGAAGTTTCCCTCCAGCCCAGGAGCCAGCGTCACGCTGGAGGGGGGGGGGGGGATCTCAGCGCTGCTTTCCCAGCATGACCAACCTCCCTCCCTCCATCCACACCCTCCCCAAGGCTGCCGGGATTCTGCTGACGCAGCAGAATGCTCAGGCATTATTTCACCGCTTCCCACTTCTCGGAAGCCTCCCGTGGTTTGTCACCCCTGCGAGGACGCTGGCAGCTCCCGCTCATTGAGCAGTGCCATGAAATAAGCAAGGAAAGCACCAAACCCCACAGAGCTGGCACGGATTCGGTGGCATCGTCCTGGCAGCAGGGATTAGGGACAAGCACTGAGGGCACAGATAAAAGCTGCATGGAGAGCTTGGAGCCATCCTGGATGCACCTGGGTGAGAGGGAAGAGGTGAAGCCACAGGTGAGGAGGATGGGGATGCACAGGGAAAGGAACAGCAAAGGTCTCCTGGCAGAAAACACCGCGGGCTCTTCGGGAGGGAGCAGCAGCAGCTCTGGGCTGAGGAAGGATTGCTCGCACACCCACGTGCAAGAGGACACACACGTCTGCACACCTTCCCAGGGGCCTGTGCTGACACGAGAGGTGGCTTCTTTCCCAGGCTGGGGGAGGAGGAGGAAGGTGATGCCATCTCTGGGTCCCTCCCTGCCCCTCCGGCCACGGGGACAACGCCGCACACCTCCACAGAGCCGCCGTCTCCACGGCTGGGTAAACAGCAGCTCAGGAATTCCCAGCACACCCCGGCAGTGGAAGGACAAAGCCATGAAAAAACAAGTCATGAAAAACACCAAAAACCTCCCATCCCCATGATGGAAACCCCGACAGAAGGGACATGCCATAGAGCAACCCAAATCCCAAATCCTGCACCGGAGCTGAGCACCAGGAATGCCCTAAACGCTGGAAAAATCCCCCAAATTAAGTCCCAGCCCCTCTTGGAGGAGCCAGGCCCTGCTGTGCTGTGGCTGCTCAGGGTGCAGAGCTGCTCCCAAGCCCCAGGAGAGCCATGGGGAGCCGGATCCACTTCCACTTTGGAGGAACAAAGCCATGAAAAAACAAGTCATGAAAAACACCAAAAACCTCCCCCATCCCCATGAGATTTGATAGAAACCCCAGCAGAGGGGACGTGCCATAGAGCAACCCAGAAGCCAAATCCTGCACCGGAGCTGAGCACCAGGAATGCCCTAAATGCTGGAAAAATCCCCCAAATTAAGTCCCAGCCCCTCTTGGAGGAGCCAGGCCCTGCTGTGCTGTGGCTGCTCAGGGTGCAGAGCTGCTCCCAAGCCCCAGGAGAGCCATGGGGAGCCGGATCCACTTCCACTTTGGAGGAACAAAGCCATGAAAAAACAAGTCATGAAAAACACCAAAAACCTCCCCCATCCCCATGAGATTTGATAGAAACCCCAGCAGAGGGGACGTGCCATAGAGCAACCCAAATCCCAAATCCTGCACCGGAGCTGAGCACCAGGAATGCCCTAAATGCTGGAAAAATCCCCCAAATTAAGTCCCAGCCCCTCTTGGAGGAGCCAGGCCCTGCTGTGCTGTGGCTGCTCAGGGTGCAGAGCTGCTCCCAAGCCCCAGGAGAGCCATGGGGAGCCGGATCGGAGCCACAGCACCGGGATCATCCCCGGCAGCTCAAGCCCAAGCTTTGCACTTCCCACGGCAGCAGCTTAGGGAGCAGGAAAGCCGGGGGGCGGAGGGATGGCCGGCATCAAAACTCCTTTTCTAGCAGCTAACAAAAGAGCCCGTGTCTGGGCAGAGAGGCTCCTTATTCCAACGCCAAGCAGAGGCTGCTTGGCAGCGGGGGAAATAGGGAAATGTTGGGTTAGTGGGAACTGGCTGTGCTTTGTTTGGGGGGTGCTGTGTTTGCACAAGCCCCACACAATGGGGGGGGTGGGGTCAGGGGGGTCAGGGCTGGGCTATCCCCTGGGTATGGCCACCAGCTCTGGTGGCCTCATCCTGCTCGCCACAAATAAAGCACAGAGTCCTCTCCTTTTTTCTTGTGGGTTCTCCCTTTTTTTTTGCCTTCAGCTCCCCAGGTGTGCCCCAAAAAGCAGCTCAGGGTCTCCCCAGCCTCTCCACGCTGCAAGAACGAGCACGGCGGTGGTGGAGCAGGAGATGTGCAAAACCTCCTCTGAGAAATGGAGGTCAAAGAGAAGGAAGCAGCCGATTCCCTCCTCTCTTCCTCTGCAGATGGAGGGCAGGCAGCAACCTTGAGCCCTGATCTCATTAGATGTCCCAAACTAAGCAGTGTGAAACCTGATTAGCGCCGGGCGGGAGGCGGGCGAAGGAGCGGCAGCTTGTTCTGCCAGCCAGCCCCAGCACCCCGCCTCTGGACAGGGGGGTCTGAGAAGCAGGGCACCCACAGCTGCCTCCCCACAGCACCCAGGACCTGGTCCTGGTCCTTCCAAGCTCAATCACACCCTGGATCATGGCCGTGATGTGCCCTGAAGTGATGCTTCCATCCCAGCCGCTCCCGCCAGCTCCCGGCCAGTTGGCCTTGGTGTGCAGCAGCACAGAGAAATGTTGGATTAAAAAAAAAAAAAAAAAAAGCAATCTGAGCATTTTACAATTGCATGTTTGATATTTCTTCCTTACCTAATGAAGAAAAGAGACNAAAGAGGGAGGCAGGAGCCCAAAACTTCTGTTCCCTAGAGACCTGCTCTCCTGCAGAGAAACTTAATCCCTGTTAAAAAGCAAATGAAATAATCCAGTTGCTAACACTGCTCCGGCCGCTCCGTTCAAGCCCCAGATCCGTTGGACCCCTCCAGCCTGGCCCAAGCCCAGCAGATTCCCTCAGCAGGGTTGAGCCCTGAGCTGGACTTTTCATGGCTAAAACCATCCCTGGCACCACAAAGCTGTGGTGGGAAAGCTGTAAATCAACAGAGATCCTCAGCAGGGCACAGCCTGAGTGTCCCTGCCTGGCAGGGCTGCCCAGGGGACATTCCATGGGGTGGCCGTGCTGGAAAAGTGTCCCACAGGACACACCAGCCCCATCCTCCTCATACATGGGGACACAGGGCTGGCAGAGCCATGTGCTGGAGGAGCCAAAACTCACCAGGGCCTCCACCCAGGGAAGATGTTGGCCCTGGACCTCTTATCACAGCCGGCCACCTTGGGTGGCCCCGTCTGCTCCTCGGGGAAGCCACCACACCATGGGACGAAAGCAAACCGTGACAAGGGGACGTGGCACCACTCCAGCCCTGTGGCACACAGCAGGATGCTGCTCCTGCCTCCTGCTCTGATCCCACACATCCCTCAGGCAGCAAGTAACACCCAAATCCCTCCTTTTCAACAGCAGAAACTCAGCAGAGCCACAGAATTCCTCACTGCGGTGCCATGGTGAGGTGACAGGAACAAGCATGGACCCACTCCTTGGTCACAGGGGGAAAATCTGAGCTTGGTTCCCCTGGGAAAAGCACGTGGCAGCTCCAAGGTCAGATGGAGCCAGATTAGCTGGCAAAGCACCGACAGGGCTAAGGAAATGCCAGGTTTGAGCTGGCTACCAAGTAAACAACAAAACTCCTCAAGAAAGCAAAACCAGCCGGCCTCGTGCTTGCTGCTGAAATTAACCCAGCAATAAATTTGTAATCCAATGGGTTTGCTCGGGATCTGGTCATCTCGGGGCCGTGACCGACGCTGTCCCGGGAAACTCAAGATGGAAACTGTGTGGAAAGTCTGGGTGACCCCACACCCAGCAGGGCAGGGTCCCTCCTGGAGCAGCATCCTTTGTCCCTGGTGTGGATACAGGGATCTGGGAGGGCTGGGGACACTGGGATGCTCTCCAAGTCCCTTGGAGGGCTGACAGGGATGGATGCTGGCACAGAGCCGGGGGTCAGGGGCCTGGACTTACACACACGAGCATTTACATATGAAACACTCCCAGCTCCAATATCCGCTGCTGCCTCCACCTCCCCGGGGAGATGAATAGAGATGAGGGGGGGAGAAGGGAAAAGAAACCTCTCCAGCAATAAAACCTTGTTTTTCCTCCAGCTCTGGCCAGCTCAAGGGCAGGCTGGGCTGGCTGCTTGCAGTGCTGGGAGCACACTCAGATCCCTGGCAATGCCAAACAGTGACAGCAGGATGCACGGCACAGCATCCCCACGCCAGTGAGCACCACAGAGCCAACCATTCCCTGTGGGCACCCCTTTTGTGCTTGGATGCACAGGGAAGCCCCCCAGCAGTGTGAAAGGGCTCAAGCTGTGCTGGCTCAAGCAGCATTTGGCCTCCTCCAAGCACAGAATGCCAGACTGGTTTGGCTGGAAGGGACCTTAAAGGCCATTTCATCCTCATGGGCAGCAACACCTTCCACCAGAAGGTTCCAACCTGGTCTTGGACACTTCCAGCCTCCACCCCTTCCCTGCCCACACCTCCCTGACTTAAAGCCACAAAGGGCTGTGGTAAACACAGCTGGTGACAGACAAAGTCAGCATCACTGGGTTTAGAGGCAGCAAACAGAGCAAAACACACAGACTGGGCTTCTTGGGGACGTGTCACCCATGCTCCCTTGTCCTTGTTCTGGGCTCAAGGGAGCAGAAAGTGCCACGAGCTCTGGGATGCGGGAGCCAGCACTCCCAGCAGGGCTCTGGGCAGCACCTGGAGAGGGGAAGGCTGCCAGCTCAGCTCCTGCAAGCAGTCACCTTGTAAACACGATTAATAATGTCATCTTGGCTCCCTGCACCTCGCTCTTGCGGGCAGCACGGGAATTCACCGAGCTGCAGCTGGAGACGGGGCTGGAAACTCCCTGTGAGAGCTTCAGCAGCAGCCCCAAAATGTGTAACAGGGCTTAAGAGCACCCAAACCCCAGCACCCAAACCAAACCCAGCTCTGGCTGCCAAGGGGCTGGAGATGGAGGGGACAGAGCCAGCCACCACCCCTGGCACACCCAGCAGGCACATGGCAACTCAGGGCTCCTTTTACATTGATTCCCAGTGCCAGCTGCAGCGAGGCTCAGGAAAAATTTATGATGGACACCACGGCAGCATAAGAAAGTGAATTATATTCCTCCCAGACTCGATAACTCAGGGCAGCTGTCAGCACAGAGCTGTGGGATTAACCCTTCGCGGCGGCGGCACGGGAGGGTGGGGACACTGCCAGCCCGCTGGTGACAACTCCCTTGGCTCCCTGCTAAATTAAACATGGAATTGATTCACCTTTGTTATACAATGGGATCAGCTGGTAAAGCCCAGCAGAGGCCTTGCTGTAAAAAGGGGCAAGTCAATGACAGCATTGTTGGGTGACAGGCGATGGCATTCCAGGTGCCTTCTGTTTTCCTCTCCTTCTAGCAGCCCTGCAGCAGGATGAGGCTGGCTGGGAATTCCAGAGGAAAAAGCTCCTCTCATAGCAGTGAGGATAAAAAAATAGAAGACAGGGGAGCAAAAGCATTCCCAGAGCAGCAGGTAAGCCGAGCTGCTCTCCCACAGCCTGGGCTCGCTGCTTGTGACAGAGGGACAAGGGCTGCCTGCCTCCAGCCACCTGCCAGGGGCCAGCCCTGCACGATCGAGTGTCCCAGCTGGCTCTCCAGGGACAGCCTGAGAGGCAGGAGAGGGCAGAGCTCTGGGAAAGAGCTTTAGAAAGAAGAGAAGTGGGAAAACAGCAATCTGCACCCGGGTGCCACGGCGCAGCCACGCGGTGAGAACACCCTCAGCAGAGCAGGATCAGCCCCCAGCCCACGGGAAATGCTGTCCCCTGAGCAGGAATTGGGGCTCAATTCCTTCCCCAGTCGTTATTTGCCAAGCAGCTTCCCCGAGCTGCTCGCAGGGCTGGGCTGGCCACTGCTCCTTTGTGCCCAGCTCCAAATCCAAGGAGAGGACAAAAGAGGGAAGTGAAGGGGAGCCCTGGAAGCACCACCCCCTCCCTGCTCCTCCTGGCCGTGCTGGGAGAGCTCCATCCACCCCAGACAGATGGTGGGACCCAGCTGGAGCCTCTCCCAGCCTCTCCCCACCATGGGTCACAAATACCTCTCAGGGTGCCGAGTCCATCCAGGAACTTCTTGTACTTCTCCAAGTTCATCTTCCAGCCAAAGCCACCCTGCAGCTCAGCTGGGTGGCATCAGGGCACCCACAAGCTCCAGCCACTGTCCCCAGCTCAGCATTCCTGCTGGACTCCTCTCAATCGCCCTTTGACCACTGGCAGTGTTTCCTTATTTGATGAAAGCCTCCCAGGGCTGAGGCCACCCCCCTTTTTGCAAATGAGCCCAGCAACTGCCCTGCACCACCAGGGCCCCCCGGCATCCCTTATCCCACCAGCTTTCAGAGATTGTATGTCCTGGGGATATTTCCAGCAAGGGAATTGGGAGGGGAAGGAAAAAAAAAAAAACCAACAACAGGATTTAAAGCTGGAAGGCAGATGGGTTCCCATCATTGTGGGAATAGCCACTCTGGTGACTGACACAGTCTGGGAGAAGCCATCAGAAAAGTGGCATAAAATGTTGGAAAAATGGGCCAGGTGAGAGCCAGGAGCAGATGGGGAGCAGATCCCCCTCCTGTCTCTGCCCCCCGACACTCGCCACATGCTCACCTCGCCCCGGCTGCTCACAAAGCTCAAAAGGAGATTTACTGGTTTTAAAGGAATTTTTTTGGCAGCAGGAAACCAGCCCAGAGTGATCCAAGGGGATCCAAGTGCTCATTGCTGCCTTTCAGCAGGACTGGTGTCCACCAGGCACGGACCAGGACTTCTGCTAAATCAAATAATACAAACAGCAATGACAATGGTAATTATAATAATATAATCATCATCAGTAGTGTTGAAATGTGCTGTCATGGAGGTAGATCCTGCTCTCCCCATTCCCTCTCTGGAAAGATCCCAGCAGATTGAGCAAGACCCACCACACGGTGCAGGATCATCCTGCCTGGGCTCCCACACAGCATTTGAGCTTTGCCAGAGGAAGGGGAGAGAAATAGAGCAAGGATGTGCTGCAGGAGCCAAATCTCCCCCCAAAAAATGGGGGGGGAAGCTCCCTGAAACTCGGGTAGTGAGGAGATTCCTCTCATCCATGGGCACATGAATCCCTGGCTCCTTCACCCTGTGTTGAGATGCATCCCACAGCAAATTACCCATCAAAATATGAATAAAACCAGAACACTCATGGAAGCAACCCTGTGTCCACCTCCTCCACAGCTCCAGGACAGACAGACACTTCTCCAGGGACAGACACACACTGGGGGTATCACTTTGCATGGTGAGCAGAGCAAACCCAGCAGGCCAGTTGCTGCTTGTGCCCCTGACAGCTGGGGACCAGGGAGCCAAAAATCCCTCAGGGAGCTCCCAGTTGGAAAGGGGGGCAGGTGGGGAGGTGCCTTGTCCCCAACTCTGACAACCCCAGCACCCTCTGCACCCCTGGGGTCCAGTGGGATGGAGGTGACATCCACCCATCCCAGCAAGGAGCTGATCCAGCTGCCATGAAGAGCCTGGATTTAGGATCTGGAGGTGCCTGCAGCATCCCTGGAATCACAGGGCCATTCCCAGCCATCCCCCCCGTGCCTTCAGCAGCAGAATAAAAGTTGTTGGAGAAGCCAAGTTGTCACCACTAAAAATAGCACAATGGAATTTTCCTCTAAAGAAAGAAAAAAAAAAAAAGGTGGGGGGGAAATCCTGATCCTTGCTGACAAAGGGGTTGTGAGAAGGAAGGGTGGGAACAGCCCCATGGAGGGGACATCCCCTTCAACTCCCCCAAACAGGCACGGGGAGCTGAGCCCATCAAAGAGGGACAGTGAGATCCCACCTCAGTTTTCTCCATCCTCTCCATCCCAGCAAAAGGCAGAGACCAGACCCCACCAGGATGGACATGGGACACAGCAAGCAGGCAGCTGCTCCAAAATTCCAGCAGCAGGAGGGAGATGCAGGGAATTCATCCCAGAAGCCACAGAGCTCCCCCAAACCCTGCCTGGATGGGGAGAAGGGCACTTCCCTCCTGCTGTCCCGAGGGGGTTAATGGGAAGCAGGTCTGATGCCAGCAGATCCCATCCCCAAAGCATCCCAGCTCCTTCTCCCCAGCGCTGGGAACGCCAGGAATTCCTGGAGGAGGGAGGATCGCTCCAGCTGGCTCGATCAGCACACAGAGACTGAGGGAGGGGGGACTCAGGGGAGCCCCCCAGCTCCTGCAACATCCAGGAATCCCAGCACAGCAACTGCCCTGGCAGCAGGAACGAGAAGCATCCCAAACAGCCGGGCAGGATGAAATATCTCCCCAGGCAGCAGCGTCTGGAGGCGCCTGCACTGAAACCCCCCCGTGCCACCACCCCTGGCTGTCCCCACCACTGTCACCCCAGAGCTGGGGGGATGCTGAGAGACCCCACCAGTGGGGATCATTCCCCATTTGGGGGTTCAAGCCATGCCAAGGATGTCGGCAGAGCCAAGGAAAGGAGGGGGGAACCCTGGACACGCCTGGGGTGCAGGGTGGATTTATTTAGGGATGAGCCTCAAGGCTGCACTGTCACTGCCCTGGCGAGCCCCCAGCGGGGTCACAGGGCCACAGCAGCTGTCCCCAACATCACTGTGCCAACTGAACACGCCTGAAGCAGAGGGGTGGTGAGGAGGGCGCTAATTAAGGCTCATTAGCTGGCACGTGCAGAGTGGGACCACCAGGCTGGGAAGATGTCCCGACCCTGCTCCTCATGGAAAGGAGTCGCTCCCACAGGAGAGATTTACCAGGAGCAAAACTGCCCAAGGTCAGCTGGAATCTCCCAGCCAAGGCAGCCCTTGTATACAGTTTCCTGCAGGGAAAAATAAGCTGCTGGCAGAAGCATTTCTGTAGGGCCACAACGGACCCGAATAAGGATTAATAAAAACCAAAATGAGTCCCACCTTGACAGGACACAAAAATCCCACTGGGATCAAGGCACAGCACTGTGCAGGAGTGGGGTGCATGGCAGTGGGGAGCAAGAGATTTGGAGAAGGAGCTGGTTTCAATCCCAGCCATGCCAGGATTACACCCCTGACCTGGGCAGGGTCTTGGGGAAGGGGAAAAGCTCCCAAGCACAGCTCAAGGTGGGCAAAAAGGAAGCTGGGAGAGAACACAGCCCACGCAGGTGCTGCAGAGGTGCAAAACACAGCACTCATCACCTGTGGGAGGCTGGAAAAGCTTCCCAAGCACCATTAAAAATGCTCATCTGAGCAGAGGAGGGCAGGCAGGGCACGCTGGGACTCACCGGAGGGAAACAGGGCTCAACAGGAAATGAAAAATGGAAATGCAGGCTTGTCACGCACAGGAAAACAACAAAATAAACACAATTGTGGCCTCCCAGCGCTCAGAGCTCGCTGGCTCTGGGCACTGATAAACAGAGGGTGACAAAGGGACACTCCAGGCACGGCTGCAGGGAGCAGGGACAGGCACAGACCAGGCCTATCCCACCTCTGCTGTGAGCCACAGGGCCAGGCTGTGCTCTGAGGGGTCACAGGGAGCCCATCCTGCTGGGATCAGCATCCAGAATCTCCCAAACCATCTTGCTCAACAGCCCCCCTCT
Source organism: Rhabdornis inornatus (assembly GCA_013397075.1). Classification (NCBI taxonomy): domain Eukaryota; kingdom Metazoa; phylum Chordata; class Aves; order Passeriformes; family Rhabdornithidae; genus Rhabdornis; species Rhabdornis inornatus. The sequence continues at coordinate 125,894 of VWZS01009128.1, forward strand.
CACATCCCCCCCTCTTCCAGGAATCTCTGGGCTTATCTCACCCAGAAGCAGGACACCCATCTCAGATCACATCCCAGGACTCATTTGACCGTGTCCACAGCCAGACAAACCAAATCTGATCACTCACACATCCCTCGGGAAGCTGAGCCTGGAGGATCCCCCTCCCCGGCCCCCCAGCCGGGTGAGATCCATCCAGACACACAAAACCCCACGACACGAGCTTGGAAGGGAAACTTCCCAGCTTATTAACACAAGCATCCTCCGTGCAGGGAATTTCCTTGGCTCTTTCCCCTCTCCAAGCTGGAGGCTGTTCGAACATCCCCAGACCGCCCAGACAGAGCAGTGCTGAGAGGTTAAACCTGGATTTTCCCGGGAGAAAGAGCGTCTGGAAGGAAAGGGAGATCTCAAGGACAGCATCCAGCAGGGATGAGGGGTGTGCTGGAGAGATGAGCTCCCTGCCTCCACCCCTGCTCCCCCACCACCACCTCCCAGCACCGGCTCTGCTGGTTCCCACCCCACCCGCAGCCTGGGATGGGATGGGAAAGGTGTGAGCAATCAGGGCTGCGGAGAGGAGCAGGTTTGCTGCTCCTGCCCATGGACCTGGGAGGGTTCACCCAGCGCCGGGGGGCACAGCACGGGTGACCAGCCCCAGCAATGAGAGCTCCCGGCCCCATCCCGGGTGTGCCAGCATCCCTGCACCGCCTCTCCCCAGGGCAGCGATTGCCTCACCTGGAAAACTCACCTGGCGTTGCTAAGATCCGGCCACAGCACCGAGCTCAGGGCACGGCAGAGCCACAGAGAGGATTGGGAAGGGTTGGATTATTGGAGCTCAGGGAGTGGGGTCCCTTCCAGGGCTTCCCTGAGCTGCTTCCCAGCTGCTCTGTGCATCTTTTTGCTACCCTACAACTGTCCCAGCCCTCCTGCTGCAGCCAGCAGCGAAACACTGCCCCGTGCAGGAACCAGCCAGGCTGAGCCCATGGTCCAGGCAGGGCTCACAGCCCCTCTGTGCAGGAGGATGGAGCTGTATCCAGAGATCCCAGCTCCTTCATGCCCACCCTGAGCTCCAGCACAGCCTCTCCCCACAGAAAGACAGGAGGAACTGGAACCTGCAGCGCCCTGCTGCTCCCACAGCCTGGATTTATCCATTTCAGACCCATAAAAAAGGCACTTATCACCCGGGTATCCAAACAATGGTGTTAAGACACTCCACATTTAAATAAAACCTCTTGTTTTACTTCCCTCTGGGAGGTTCCTTGCCACTGGCATCAGCCACGGTATGTCCAGAGCAGTCTAAACTTAGCTGACACAAGCGAGACGAGCCTGCAAAGGAGGTTGGCTGGGACCCAGCAGACGGAGGTCAAAGACTCCAGTCTCACCCTGGAGCATGAGCTGGGAAGGAAAAGGCTCCACGGGAACACAGAGCTGAGGAGAGCAGGCAGAGAACAGCCCCAGCCCTTTCCAAAGGCTTTCCAAAGATCAAAGGCTCCCGGCACAGCCCCACACACCAGCGGTCACATCCAGTGAGGCCACCTTGCACCCGCCTCCTGCGCTCCCAGGGGATTTTCTCTCAGCACCAGGAGCACATGGAAAGGAGGAGAAGCAGCTAACAGCCCCAGGAGCTGTGAGAGCAGGGCTCAGCACGGTTCTGGTTCATTAGCAGGGCACCAGGACAACGCCGGCCGTGGTTTCCAACGATCCCAGGGATGCTGGAGGGATGGGGGGAGGCACACAACTCTCTGCCAGGCAATGCCAGCCCAGGAGGCACTGCTGGGCCTTGGCATGGGCATGGCTCCATGCAGACAGCCAGCTGGGCCAGGTGAGGTGGATCCTGCCACCTGCAAGACCACCAGCCCCATTTCCCCGCTGGCCAAAACAAACAGGAGCAAAACAGCTCCTTGCACCGACCTCGGGCTGCCCCAGGCTCCTGCCACCTTCCTGAGCCCCCCTTCTGCCTCTGGTCCATCCCCCTCCCATGCCAGAGAAGCCAATGACTCCCACACACATCCTCCCCCCCAAAAAATCAGTGTTATTCATCCAGTGATGGAAAATCCCGTGGCTTCCAGCCCAGCTTCCCCCACGCTTGCTCCAGCCAGGGACTCTCCACTCCAAAAGTGGAACTTGGTCAACCCTTCTCTCGAGGGATGAAGAGGAAGAAGGGCTTCCTCTCCCCCAGCCAGGAGTCACCACCATGCCACCAGCCCCAGAAGTGTTGTCACAGACCACAGAGGCCTCGTGCAGCCCACTCAGCACCAATCAGGAGTGACATTTATTCTCGTGGGATGCAATCCCTTCCATCAGGAGGTGGCTGCATGCTGGGAGAGCTGCTTGGTTCAAGGAACAAGGTACCTCCGAGTCCCCAGACACCTCCAGGTGCATTTGTTGTGGCACACCACCAGCCACAAGTGAGAAAAAAGGAGGCTCTTCAGAGATGGGCATGGCCAGGAATGCCACCCACCACCAGGAAGGATCCAGTCCCAACTGGAATGAATCCTGGTTGATTTATACAAGGGTTCCCCACCTCTCCTGCCCACCTCAGGATCTCCTCCAGTCCTTGGGACTTTGTTCCCTCCCTAATTGCAGCCAGGTTACTCAACCAAGGTGACAAACCACCTTGTGCTGTCCCAGTCCAAACAAGCCAGGCCACGTGCTGGGCACCACGGAGCAGGCAGAGACAGCACCGGGAGCAGGGAAAAGCTTTTGAGATGCCAGGTTTTCTACCCCCAACCCCCAAAAAACCACCAGTTAATTACGAGAAAGAAAGGATTTCACCAGGATTGATTAGTTAATGTTTACAGTGCTGGGAGCAGGGGAAGCATGACCTGTGTTCGGAGCTTGGCCAAGCTGCCGGCACCCTTGAGCTGCCAGGGGCTGCTCAGCACAGGGCCACGATTTCCATGTGCTGGCTCCCGATTTTCCAAAGGGACAGTGAGGGTGAAAACACAACAGGAGGCTGCCATGGGAATGGAGAGTGGCCTCAGGGTGACAGTCAGGCTCTCCTTCCTGCCCAGACCCCAAAAAGCTCCAGCATCACCGATGCCGTCATTCCCACCGGCATCCGCGGCTGCAGGTCCTGGCATGTGCCTCGGCACTGTGATCCAGGGATGAGGCAAGAGGGGCTGGAACCCCTGCAGGGAACTGGCCTGCCGGCTTCCAACTGGGCCACACACTGGTGAAGGTGGTGGCACTGGGGACCCGCCAGCTGCAGGTGTGGGGTTCTTCCCAGACAGAACAATGCCAAGGAAGCGAGAGCCAGGGAAGCACTGAGACAGCACCACCCCCAAAATCCCCACTTTTAGCCCCATCCTCTGGTTGAAGCCACCCCCTTAGAGCAGGTGGGTGCCCCCACAGTGCTGATGCAAACAATGATGATGGTGTCCTCCCCCAGCACGGCTGGGATCGGGATCATCCCGGCGAGCCCCCGGCGCCGCAGCGCTGCGGCACAGCTCCCCAGCACCCCGCTGCCGAGGGTGGGTGTTCGTAGAAAGAAAAGAATCACGGGGATCTGCTTCACTCCTGCTCACCAGGGAAAATCAGGACTCTCACCCTGCTCTGGGACCCTTCCCGTGCTGCTCTGCTTGTTTCCAAACCTGTCCCGGCTCTCTCGCTGCTCAAATTGGATTTTTTAGGGTATGTAGTGGTGCTGTCTAAGAGAAATGCATTGGCAATCCTGGCTCTGGCAGTGCCAAGCATCCTCCTGCCCTCCTTACCCTCCTGGTAGTGCCAGGTTCTGGATGCGGCAGGTCCAGGTTGGCCACCACAAGCCGGCCACCACCAGCACAGGTCTCCCCACTCGGCCCTCAGCAGTCACATTTCAGTGAAAACTCTCTGTTTTTGCAGGATTAAGAGGGGGAGGGGAAGAGCCAGTGGAAAACTTGTTCTGGACAGGAAAAACCAAAGGGTTTACAGGAGCTGCAGAAGAGACAACACATCCACCAACTCAGACCCGAACAACCCAAACTGGGGCTCCCACTCATTCCTTGCAGTGCTGGTGGGATGTCCCAGGAGGGGTGGGGAGCTGGGAAGGGGTGAAAATCAAAGGAAAGCTTTTATATGGAGTATAAACACTCATTTCCCCTACACCACAAACAAGCTCCAACAACACCTAGCAGGGTATTTCCAAGCTACCACCAGCTTTCTACCATATCCCAGCGCAAAAATCAGGTATTCCCTGGAAAAACTCCTTCCCAGAAAGAACCCAATTGCTCATGGAAGGCACCAACAGCCAGAGCAGGGAGTGGGCAAGGGCAGCCCAGGTGCCAGGGGTGCTCCAGCTGGACCAAGGGCATTACAGGCCCTGGAATTTCCATCTCTCTTTTGGAATAAAGCAAACCTGATGCAAACAGGAGCTCCTTCCATGCCAGCGCCAGCATCCGCGTCTCCACGCTGAACCCGACTACATCAAAGCAGCTTTTTAATTAATAAAAAAGTTTGTCAAGTACTTGGACGAGCCCAAATCACGTTTCCCAGTGCCTTTGCAAGGCACCCGGTGAGGTTTTATCCCCTGCTCCCTGCAGAGGCTGAGCGTCTCTCCCACCTCTGGGATGTTTGAGTGGCACCCCCTGAACCAGGGAGCCAGGGAATCCATTATTCCCCTTTCCCCGCAGGCAGAAAGGAAAAGGAAACCGGCGCTGCGAGCGCCTGGCTCCTCTCGGCCCGGCCATCCGCATTTTTAAAGATACTTGGCTGCTAAACTTACGAAACGGAGCACTGGGAGCCCTGTGGGGCTGGAATCTGGGCTCCAGGACAAGCCTAGCACTGCAGCAGGGGAGGAAGAGAAAAATAATAATAACAAGCAGAAGAATGGGAACGCACACAGCTGCCGGGGATGAGGCGCTGACATCAAAAACTGCACACTCACTGCCGGTACCGGCACCGGCCTCGGCAGCACCTTGGACCCGCATCCCTGCCCGGCTCACCGAGGGACCCCGGCCGCGTGGGGGACACTGGGGACACGGATGGGTCCCCACACCCTTCGTGGCACCGCGGGTGACGGCACAGGGATGAAGGATGCGGTGCTGCTCCGAGCGCCGGGGTGTCCCGGTGGGATGCTGGAAGGGCCACGGGGACCCCAAAACTCTAAGGGAAGCAATCCTTAAGGGGATGAGGGACGCTGCCGAGCGCCCCCGGACATCCCACGCTGGGGACAGCAGTGCTGCTCATCCCTCGGGCAGCCCACGCAGGGATGCTGAGCCCATGGGCAGCCCACGCAGGAGCCGCGGCACCCAGGAACCACACGCGGGGACGCTGCTCCCGCACACGGCCCACGTAAAAACCCGGGACACCCCACGCAGGGCACGCCTGGGATGCTCAGACGCTGTCCCCACGCTGGGGACACTCGGATCGGGACACCCCACGCGGGGACACCGCGCTCCCCGAGGATGCTGCTGCCCCCGAGCATCCGCCCCGGGGCCGCTTACAGCCGCGGGTACCGAGAAAACACCGGCAAAACACCAGGAAAACACCGGGAAAACACCAGGAAGGCACCGGAAAGGCTCGGGGAAGGCTCCGGGACGGCGCCGGTTCAGCCTCCCGGGGCGGCCCCGGCGCGCTCCAGGCCCGGCCGCGGGCCCCGGCGGGCTCGGTACCTTTGTAGCGCTCCAGCACGTCCTCGTAGGCCTGCACGAACTCCTTCTCCTGGCTGCGGTTGGCCGGGAGCAGCCCCGGCACGTACCCGGCCATGGCGGCCTTTGTGCCCGGGCTGGGCGCAGCTGCCGGCGGCGCGGCCAGGGCCCGTCTGTGCCGGGGCCGCTTCCGCCGCGCCGCGCCCGGGACCGGCCCGCCCCGGGACCCGCCCATCGCCACAGGGACCCGCCCATTGTCACCGGGATTAGCCCAGGGACACGCCCATGGCCACTGGGACCCGCCCATCGCCACAAGGACACGCCCATCGTCACCGGGACCCGCCCCGGGACC
>VWZS01009128.1:139160-177865 GCA_013397075.1 Rhabdornis inornatus
CCAGCACAACCGGCACCTCCACCCCGGGCACCCCCGGGCAAACCCCTCGGGGCTCCCACCCTGCGCCCTCCAACCTGCCCGTGCTCCTCAGGGCACCCCAACGCCTGCTGCCTCCCCACCTTGCACCTCCCCAACCACCCAGCAGCTCCCCGCACCCCACAGAGCCCCCCCGGCATCCTCCCAGCATCCCCCTTCCATCCTCATCCTCCGCATCCCCCCAGGCCCAGGGTAATTAGAGCACCCATCGATCGGGGATCGGGGCCAGCAGCATCGCGGGGGACACGAGCAGGGAGCGGGGGACAGGCTCGGGAAGGTCCGGAGGGCCGCGCTGGGAGAGCCGTGAGCTGCCCAGGGCCTCACCTGCGGGGCAGCCGGGCATCCCAGCCGCAGCCGAATGTGTCCCAGCGCCAGCCGCGGAGCGGGCAGGGACACCAGGAGCAGCCCGAAGGGGTGGCGGAGCTGCAGGACAGCCCCAGCCGCCTGGCAGGAGTGAAGCAGGATAAACCGCTCCGGCTGACGGCAGATCCAGCCGCCCCGCACCGACGGCGGCATCCAACGAGCAGCAGCCGCAGCAGCTCCGTGCCACGGCCCCGGGCCAGCGCGGCTGCTCCCGCGGCGCCGCACTCGGCCCGGCCAAGCCCGGCGCCCCAGTCCCCCCGGGGTCTCGGCGCACCCGAGTGCCCCGTGGGCATCTCTCCCCCGCCGGTTTTCAGATCTCATCCCAACACTTCTTGCTTCCCGGTGCGTGTTTTCCTGAGTGCTTCCAGCGAGGGGGTGGGACGCGGTGGTGGAGGACACAGGGCGCGGGGTGTGGTGACACTCGCTCTTGGACGCAGCTTGGGACGTGGCTGGAGAGGAGCACGTGTTGCCCTGCGGCGCTGCCCGCTGGGATGCAGGGATGGGGAAGGAAGCACTTGGCCAAAACCCGCCCGGGTGTGGATACACCGGTGGGGTGACCCCCCCACAGACGCACGGCCAAGGCCTCGAAGACACGAAGTCCAGCTGGGAATGAGGCTGTGAGTTCTGGGAACCCTCATGGGCTGCAGCCAGGCCGGGCTGCTGCTGGGAAATTGGAGGCCGAGTAAAGGGTGTACTGGAAAAGGATGTGCTTGTGGGCTTGGCACCAGTCCCACCGCCCCAATGACAGGCGACAGCGACAAGCCCACCACCCTGGTGCCACCCTGACACTGCTTTCTGTGCAAGCCTCACACCTTTGGAGTCTACAGTCGGGTCCATACCGGACACTGCTGGATAAATGCACTCAAGAAGGGGCTGTGAATCCCAAATTACGAGGGACCCCAAAACCCGTGGGAGCTGTGGAGCAGGGAAGGCTCATCCCAGCAGAGCCGGCGGCCCCAGACGCGCTGGGAGGGAGGAGGGAAGCGCCTCAAGAGCCAGACGCTGCCGCAGCGCCGTTCCCAAAGCTCCCGGACGGGTTGGGCAGCTCAGCCGCGTGTCTGCAGCGCTGCCGGCCCCGAGAGCCCGGCCCCGGCCAGCCCGGCCCCCAGCACACTCCGGGGTGATGCTGTGACACCCTCGGTCACCCCTGCTCCCCCTCTTGGTGACCGGGCACCGCTCGCCCTGGGGACACCACGCAGGGTTCACGGCTCGGCCGGCTGCGGGAAGTCCGGTGCTGGCTGCAGGGCAACGCGTGTCTTTGTCACCCCGTGTCACCAGCCGGGCTCCAGCCTCCTCCCTCACGGTGCTCTAGGAGCAAACCCAGCCAATTCCAGCCGTGCTGAATCCCGGAGGAGCGCGGGCGGCTGGGAGACGGCGCCTGTTCCAGCCTGCGTGGATCTCACACCCGGAACGCGCTTCCCGAAATCCCTCGCAGCGCCGCGAGGTGCTGGATGGATTATTTGTGCTGCGAAACTGGGTTAGGATCGTGCGTTGTTTTGCCTACGTGGAGACAGGGAATCGTTATTTCAGGAGAAAGGGGGAGGCAGGTCCTCCCTGAATAATTTCATTTCCCTGTTCCTGCGCTGCTCAGCAGGATTGAGGGGACCCCTGGGACCCGGAGACCTCGGGCATCCACAGGGGAAATGTCTCCTGGTGCAAATCAGCCAGAACCCAGTTCTGCCCCAAGAACTGTCCCCTCTCCCTCATTAAAACTTCTGCCCAAGCCCCAGGCTGAAATCTGCCTTTTCCCTTGACTTTTGATAAATTATTCATCTCCTGAGAGTTGTCTGTTCCCCCTCTCCGAGGCAGAGAGGAGCTGCAGATGATGCACAGCACATCCAGGGAGCTGCAGGAGGTGGGGGCTCAGCACAATCCCAGACCCCAACTCCCACTCCTGGGGGCTAAGGGTTGTAGGAAAATGGGAATGAGAGGCTGGGGGAGGGATGGTGCTCTGCTGTCACCAGCTCCTGCCCAGCCAAGGCCGTGTCCATGGCAGATGCAGCTCCCCATGGAGATCTCCCACCCCACCCCAGCCCTGCTGCCTCCCACCCAGCTGGGATGCGGCATCACCCCGTGCCAAAAAATCGACAAAAAAGGCAAAGAGAAAAATACAAATTTAGAACTACTACAGGCTGGATATGGATCCTGTTCAGGGCTCCGTGGTGAGCCACACTGTGAAGCTGAGGATGCTCCAAATCCCTTTGCCCAGGGAAACTCGGTCAGGAGCACTGGATACATTTTTGATCCCTGCTGCTCAGCCAGAGCCTCGGCCTCGCTCTCCTCCCAGCAGAACCAGGAGGTGTTTCTTCAAATCTCTCATGAATTTGAGTTTTCATCACGTCTTTGATTATTCCCTTTATCGGTCAAAATTCCTGACAGAGCTTTTAACTCCAGCGAATGGATCCTCGCGGCTGCTCTTGGCTGCAATAGCGCTGATCTCCGGAGCAATTAGATTTTGAACGGATCTAAAGAGCCACTCGGGAGCCAGGAGCGTTCGGATGCATCCCAATATTTCCTCTGACATCTGGACTGCTCCATGGGATGAGTCACTCTCCACACCAGCCAGGCTTTTTGCTGAGCCTGTTTGTTTTTTTTTCCCCTCCTCTCCCTGGAAAAGGAACACTTCCTAATCAGAACTGTGTTTTTCCCCCAAAACAGCAATTCCTGGGAGCCTGTGCTGCTGTGTGGCTCCGGGTGTCACCAGCCCTCACATCCAGCTTGGGAGGAAGTTGTGATGCCACTGGCAAAGCCTCCACCAGAAAAGTCATCCCCAAAATCTTCTCTGCATTCCCAGTGCCTTCACTAGTGCACATCTCTTTGGGAAAGGAAAGGATAATTGATGATAATTAATCATCATCCATAATGAGCGATTGCAACTGTGAAGGCTCATGAAGATTTGACCTCCTGGCTGGCTCTGCTTCCCAAATTTCCACCCATGGGTGAAAGCCAGGGAGTGACCCTGGGGAATTCCAGTGTGGTTTGGTGAGGAACCAGCTCCTGGAACAGCTCAGCCCTGCTCAGATTTTCTGGGTGCTTCATGTGAGTCCCCCATCCACAGCCTCACACCCTCCCTCACTCCTCCTCCCCAAATCCCCCCAGGACAAATCACTGAGGATAAATAACTCTGATGGCTCCATGGCACCGCTCCATTTCCACCCCTAGCAAGATTTTTCCCTCTTTATCCATCCTTTATTTGTTCTGGCAGCTCTGTAGCTTCCCCCTTTCCACCTGAAGCCATTCCCTTTTCCTCACGTGGCTCTCCTATTTTCCCTGTGTTTCCCTCCTCAGAGCTCCTCCTTGCCCACTTTTACAGCTGGAGTGCTGAGATCCATGGAGCACTGATATCCTGATGTTGGTTTTCCAGAGTTTTCATATTTAAAGCAGCAACCAGAATCCCTGAGGATTATCAGTCTCCATCAGCCAGGAATTAGCCAGGATCCAGCCAGGATGGGGTCTTGGGTCAGTTATTCCTGCTTTGGGCAGGAAACAGGAGAAAAATATCAAGATTGAAGAAAAAAAATATTTTAAAAAAGACATTATTTCTTGAGTTATATAAAATAGAGGGAACACACATGGCAGAGTGTGGATCAGTAGTGCCAAACAAAAGCAGACACAGGGAAGAGCCAGTCCTGGGTCACAGATCAGAGGATTTGAACCCAGACTGGGAATTTCGAGCTCTCCAGTGCCACCCTCCCCCAGTGCCTGCCCTGCCAGAGAGAATTGTGGCTCCAGCCCCGGCTGTGACTCAGCCAGAGCACAGAGAATCCATCTGGGCTGGAGCAATGGATCCATCTGGGCCTGGGGGGAGGGAGAAACCTGGGGCAGTGCTTGGGAAGGCAGCTTTGTGGGGAGCTGAGGGACAGGGGCAGCAGAAATCCCAGGAAAAGCTCCAACCCTGCTGGGATGGCTCCTGAGAGATCACTGCTGTCCTGTGGAATCCAGGGAAGGGCTTATTGCAGTGCACTTTGTTCAAAGGAGAAATAATGGAGCTCTCCTGGTTCAGATCCCTGCCCTGGACACCCTGGGATGGCCCAGAGCCTCCAAAACCAGCACCCAGCTGTGATCCCTCATATCCAAGAACACAGCAATGCCAGGATCTGCCCGGATCAGGGATCCATGAGACTCCTCTCCTGTGCCCACCATGGGATTCACACCCCAGGAAGAGCACAGATCCCTCTGTGGGCAGGGCAGGGGTCTGGAATGTCCCTCCTGGAATGTCCCTCCTGGAATGTCACATCCCTGCCCCCAGAGGTCACAGCCTTTGTCATCCCAGCTGGGATTTGCTGGGATCAGGAATCTCACAGCAAAGATTCATCACTAACTCCACCACCAGCAGTATTAAAAACATGGATTAAAGCACAGAGCTGGCCACTCTCCACTCCCAGGGATTCACCCCCTTCAGTGCTGCTCAAAAACTGAGGGACTTTGGAGGGAATGGAAGGAAAAACTCTCCTTGGGAAGGACAAACTCCCTGGGCTGTGTCAGGGACTCCATGGATCCTGCTGGCATATGGGATTTCAAAGCCCCCAGTGAGGAAATCTGCCTCCCACACACTGAAAAGCCAGGAGAGCTCCTGAATCCATCCACTTCCACTCTGAATCCGTGTGGAAACCAGGTGTTTTCCCCAAAACAAAAAAGACAAGACAGACCAAGGAGACATTCCAAAGGGATATTTACTGCCTAAGCGATGCTCAACCTGAGGTTGCTCCCCTCCAGCCACAGCAGGGCCCCTGCCCCGTGCTCTGGGGGTTTTCTTCCAAGAGGATCCAGTGGGAATCACGGCCTGGGCTCCTCCTTGTCCATGTGGTAGTCGGGGGGTGTGTACTTCCCTTGTTTGATCATCCTGTCCCGCTGCTCCAAGATGATCCGGAGCCGTTTGGCCTGGCAGGGACACAGGGGGGTCTCAGAGATCCCTCAGGGGGTCCCCAAAGCAGGTCCTGGCAGCCCCATAGATGTGGAACCCGCACCAACCCCACCCTGGGGCTCCTCACTCGAGTTTGAGGTTCTTCTCAAAGACTTTAGGGCTTTTAGAATGTTCTGTACTGATGATATTTGGCTTTCCAGCCCAATTTTCTGAGCAGGAGTTTGTCGTGGATGTGGATGCTGCTGGAGAAGCGCTGAGGGCAGGGAGAAAAGCCCGCCCCAAAACATGGAATAGTTTGGTTGGGAGGGAACTAAAATCTCATCCAGTCCCACCCCCATGGGCAGGGACACCTCCCACTGATCAGGTTGCTCCAACCTGGCCTGGAACATTTCCAGGAATGGGGCAGCCACCACAGCCCTCGGGGAAGGGGCTAGACCCCCCCCTCACGCTGGGAATGACCAAGCAGCGCTCCCACCCCGGGCTGGAGCCCCCAAACCTTCTCCAGAGAATAGCCAGGGCCCTCTGCACCCTCTCCCTAGCCTGACTCAGCACCTCGAGTCCCCCCAGCCCGGACCTGGTGTCCCACCTTTGTCAGGACCCTCTGGACCCCCACGCCCCCTGTGTCCCCCCAAGGCCCCGCGGTGTCCCCCCGCTCACCCACCAGCTTGGTGCGCTTCATGCACTCCATGAAATCCTCGTACTCGAGCTGGCACTCGCGGCGGGCGCGGGTCTGACCCAGTCCGTGCCCGCACTCCACCCACTCGCGTTCGAAGGCGTGACAGATCGCGGCCTGGCCGTGCGGCTGCGGCATGCTCTGCCGCACCAGCCAGCTGTCCACATCGATGCCCAGCTGCTTCTGCAGGCCCCAGAACGGCATGGCTGCGCTCCTGTCGCGACACGGCCGCTGTCCCACCGCCGACACCGCCGCCCCCCCTCACGAGCCCGCCGCCGTCCTTCACGGGCCTTTCGCGACGCTCCCGCCGTCAAGCGCAACCCACTCGCGGCAGGGCGTCGCGCTTTACGGCTGGACGAAGACGGAGAGAAGAACGGCACGAGCGGCCCCTCTGTGCTGTAGCGCCCCCGGCGGATTGGAGGACTCGCTGCACGCCGCGCCCCAGCGCCCCCTGGTGGCCACGGTGCTCAAGACTCTCCCAGTGTCCTCCATCTGTGCTCCTCCCAGTGCCCCAGTGTCCTCCCAGTGCTCCAGTGTCTTCCCAATGCTCCCAGTATCCTCCCAGTCCTGCAGTGTCCTCCCAGTATAGTCCTCCCAATTCTCCCAGTGTCCTTCCAGTGCTCTCTCTGAGTCCCCAAACCTGGAGATCAAGGGTGATCTGACCAATGCACCCCCCCAGTGCTCCCAGTGCCTCCACCTCAGTGTCACCCAGTGTCACATTACTCTTAGTGCATCCTATTGCTTTGATCCAAGGTCCTCCCAGCGCCCCCCAGCTCCTCCAGTGCCCCCCAGCTTTCCCAGTTCCTGGCCTTCAGGGTCTCAAAGTGGCTGTATCCAGGGCAGGAGATTTCATGAGGCTTGACAAGATCCCAGGAATCAGGGAGATGCCACAGGACCCGGGTCTTCCCCCAGCGTCACCAACAAAACTTAAACCCACCCCCTATTTCCATACCCTCCCAAAATCCCAGGGGTCCCTCTGGATGCCTGAACAGAGTCCAAGGTTTGTGTGAATGGCCCCGCCTTCCCTAATGAGCAAAGCCTCATTAAATGCTGATTGCAGAGGGATTCTCCAGCACCTCGGGCACAGGGTGGGGAGGAAGAGCCGGGGGCTTCCTCACCCGACCCCTCAAGCCACGCTGGGCTATCAATTATCACCATCACTCCTAAAAACAGAGCCCAAACCTGCCAAACCCCTTTGGAAGGCACGCACACCGCACGAGCTGGAGGAGCAGGATTTATGGGACAGGATTTACTTCCAAGTCTGTGAGAGCAGAGCGGGGCAATGCCAGTGGCAGGATGGCACCTTGCCCCTCCCTGGCACTGCTATGGGATCCTTCCGCCCTCTGGTACCACCACAGGACCTCTCCCTTCTGGTACTGCCATGGGATTTTTCCCACTGTGGTATTGCTGTAGGATTTTTATCTCTCCAGTACCACTCTGGGACCTTTTTTCCTGGTACTGCCATGGGATTTTTCCCACTGTGGTACCACTGTAGGATTTTTATCCCTCCAGTACCACTGTGGGACCTTTTTTCCTGGTGCTGCCATAGGATTTTTTCCCACCCCAATATCATTATGGGACATTTCCCCTGCCAGTACCACCATAGAATCTTTCCCACCGTGGCTCCTTCTCCCCCAGTGCCAGCACTGCTCAGATGATGCCAGCTGGAGCGAAGACAGGGGTGACACAAAGTGTCTCTGCCATCTCCCAGCCGCAGGACAGAGGGGTGCAGAGGCTCTCACGGTCATCTTCTGTCTGGAGTGGCTTTCCCTGGAAGAGCTGGATGGCTTTCCTGCAAATGGAGACACCCGAGGGGGAGCCAGGGGAAGGAGCAGCCCCATGAGAATGGGGAAGGGGACACTCCAGGGCTCTCCTGTCCCCCAGAATGACAGCCAGAGCTGAGCTGGCTCTCTTTTCCCCAGTGAAAAACTGGAGAAACAATAATATTAAAATTTTAATAATATTTTTTAAAAATAGGATTTTTGCATGATGAATTTTACCCTGAATTTCCAGGTTCTGGGAGTCAGATTTCCCCCTCACCCTTGGGCTAAGAGCCCAGGTGGAAGAGAAGATCCCAGGTGGATCCTCCCATACAGGATGCAGCCCTGCCCTCTCACCCTGCCCATCTCTTACCAGGCCATGCGGGACATGGCGTAGGTGACCTGTGGTTTGGGACCTGCTGTGAGCAGGGATGATGTTGGCATGGTGTAGGCTCCCATATTCCCAAAAACCAGCCAGTCCCCCACGTGCAGCAGGGGCAGCTCCAGCCCGTCAGCGATTCGATCCTCGCCGTGTCCCTGCGGGCCCCGCAGGCTGCTGCTGTGCCAGGGGTGCTCTGGGCAGGGTCTCTGCAGAAAAAAACACACACAGACACAGGGATGAGGATGTTCCAGTGTCACAGCGACCCCCAAAGTTCAGCCCACGCGTTGGGTACAGCTTCCCTCTACGGCATGGGGTTGGCTGAGGTGTTGGATCCTAGAAATTTGGATTTTTGAGTTTTCTGTTCTTTCAGGCACTGACCCCCTGGAGAACACTGCTTTAGACCTAAGGCCTTGGAGATGGCTTCTAAATATGAATAATGAAGTTAAAATCATGAGTGTGTAGTTAAATAAAAGTGCGTGTTTTCACATAGTGATGAGTTCTAAATTTAAGGTTTTTTTTATAGTATAGTAATAAGCATGGGACAACATAAAAAATTTTAAGCGTTGTCACTTTCAATGTTCATTTTCTTTCTTCTTTCTTCTTTCTTCTTCATGGGTTTCAACTAGTAGTTTCTAGTTAGTCAGTGTCACACTAAAAGTCATAAAAATCTAATTATTGAGTCAAAAATATAAATAATATAGGTGTTAATTCTCTATTGAACTGTTTAGCTTTAAGAGACCTTGTAGCAGCTGCATCTTTCTCCATTTTTCCTCACTTCTAGCACATAGCTAGAAGTGCTGTCAAATTGTACTTTCTGATAAGATTTAATAAACAACCAAGCCTGAACATGAGAAAATCCATTTCTATCGTGTTTTTGTTAATCCTAGCTCTAAGTAAAAGCAAAAAACAAGGCTAAAACAAACNCCACTGTAGGATTTTTATCCCTCCAGTACCACTGTGGGACCTTTTTTCCTGATGCTGCCATAGGATTTTTTCCCACCCCAATATCATTATGGGACATTTCCCCTGCCAGTACCACCACAGAATCTTTCCCACCGTGGCTCCTTCTCCCCCAGTGCCAGCACTGCTCAGATGATGCCAGCTGGAGCGAAGACAGGGGTGACACAAAGTGTCTCTGCCATCTCCCAGCCGCAGGACAGAGGGGTGCAGAGGCTCTCACGGTCATCTTCTGTCTGGAGTGGCTTTCCCTGGAAGAGCTGGATGGCTTTCCTGCAAATGGAGACACCCGAGGGGGAGCCAGGGGAAGGAGCAGCCCCATGAGAATGGGGAAGGGGACACTCCAGGGCTCTCCTGTCCCCCAGAATGACAGCCAGAGCTGAGCTGGCTCTCTTTTCCCCAGTGAAAAACTGGAGAAACAATAATATTAAAATTTTAATAATATTTTTTAAAAATAGGATTTTTGCATGATGAATTTTACCCTGAATTTCCAGGTTCTGGGAGTCAGATTTCCCCCTCACCCTTGGGCTAAGAGCCCAGGTGGAAGAGAAGATCCCAGGTGGATCCTCCCATACAGGATGCAGCCCTGCCCTCTCACCCTGCCCATCTCTTACCAGGCCATGCGGGACATGGCGTAGGTGACCTGTGGTTTGGGACCTGCTGTGAGCAGGGATGATGTTGGCATGGTGTAGGCTCCCATATTCCCAAAAACCAGCCAGTCCCCCACGTGCAGCAGGGGCAGCTCCAGCCCGTCAGCGATTCGATCCTCGCCGTGTCCCTGCGGGCCCCGCAGGCTGCTGCTGTGCCAGGGGTGCTCTGGGCAGGGTCTCTGCAGAAAAAAACACACACAGACACAGGGATGAGGATGTTCCAGTGTCACAGCGACCCCCAAAGTTCAGCCCACGCGTTGGGTACAGCTTCCCTCTACGGCATGGGGTTGGCTGAGGTGTTGGATCCTAGAAATTTGGATTTTTGAGTTTTCTGTTCTTTCAGGCACTGACCCCCTGGAGAACACTGCTTTAGACCTAAGGCCTTGGAGATGGCTTCTAAATATGAATAATGAAGTTAAAATCATGAGTGTGTAGTTAAATAAAAGTGTGTGTTTTCACACAGTGATGAGTTCTAAATTTAAGTTTTTTTTTATAGTATAGTAATAAGCATGGGACAACATAAAAAATTTTAAGCGTTGTCACTTTCAATGTTCATTTTCTTTCTTCTTTCTTCTTTCTTCTTCATGGGTTTCAACTAGTAGTTTCTAGTTAGTCAGTGTCACACTAAAAGTCATAAAAATCTAATTATTGAGTCAAAAATATAAATAATATAGGTGTTAATTCTCTATTGAACTGTTTAGCTTTAAGAGACCTTGTAGCAGCTGCATCTTTCTCCATTTTTCCTCACTTCTAGCACATAGCTAGAAGTGCTGTCAAATTGTACTTTCTGATAAGATTTAATAAACAACCAAGCCTGAACATGAGAAAATCCATTTCTATCGTGTTTTTGTTAATCCTAGCTCTAAGTAAAAGCAAAAAACAAGGCTAAAACAAACCACTAGTTACGTGGTACAAAACTCCTGCACCGCTGCTACAGTGAGGGACATGCTGGGGTGTCCCCAAGGCAGGTGAGCCCCTCACCTTGTGCAGCCTGGGCCTGGGACAGGGGCTGTCGAACAGGAGGCAGCTGAAGGCACCGTAGATGCCATCACTGAGGTGATACACCAGGCTCTTCTTGCTGCCACACTCTTCCTCTGGAAGAGAGAGGGGAGAGGGCTCAGAGAGGCTCAGGGATGCAGGGGACACATCCTGCTGTCACACCTACCGTCAGAGCCAGGCTGCTCCATGGGGATCTCCTCCAAGGCAGTGATGCTGACAGCCAAGGTGAAGGCAGAGGTGACATAATAACGCCCAGGCCTGGCTATAATGTCCACCCCACTGCCCTCAGGGAAGTACAAATCCAAGGCAGAGTTTATCCCAGCAGCGATCTGTGAGGGAAGAAAATGAACCTTCCTCTTGTTTAGCTGGGAATTCTGCAGGGAGGCTCATTCCAAGCTCATTCCCTGCCTGCTGAGGGCAGGTGTTGGCAGGTTTGTACCTCTTCCAGCAGAACTCTGGTGTCCTCGGTGCCAGGGAATCCCCCCCCGATGTCCAGGAGGTGCATGTGGTGTCCCAGCTCCGTGCCCATGTCAAACACCAGCTGTGCTGCAGCCACAGCCTGGGCCAAGGCCTGGGGCTCCAGCCCACGGCTCCCGAGGTAGAAGCTGAGGGCACAGAGATTGTCTCAGCAGGGCTGGATCATCCCCAGAGCAGAGGGGACACAGCACTGGGATTGTCACTCACTGGGGGTAGTTTACCACACACCATCCCAAGACCCACAGAGCCCCACTGAGCCTTTCTTAGAGCCTTCTGCCCCAAATTTGTCCCAACGAGGTCAAATCCCTGCCTTCACCTCCCTCCCAAGCAGAGCAGCTGGATCACTGCATTGTTCCAGTACGGCAAAGCTCCCCTATCCCCAACCCAGAGGGGAGAAAAGCTCCCCAGATGCCAATCCAGGGAAAAGCTCCCCAGATCCCAATCCAGGGAAAAGCTCCCCAGATCCCAATCTTCTTCCTATGGAAGAAGGCCCATGGCTGTACCTGATGCCAACAACCTCCACAGCCTGTTCCTTGGCTGTCTCCAGCAGGTGCCGGCAGGATTTCAGTGTGCTCCCAAAAGCCATGCTCGGGTGGGCAGAAGGGATGGAGTCAGCAGTGATCCCCAACAACAGCCTGCACAGCAAAGCCACACTGTGTTGAGGGGTCTTGGAATAACAGGATCATTAAAGGAAAAGGCTTCGAGGGCTGGGAAAGCCCTCAAAGATTGCTGAGTTCAAAGATTAACCAAACTATTAAGTCCAGCACTAAACCATGTCCCTAGCACCACATCTACAAGGTTTTGAATGTTTCCAGAGATTGTGATTCCACCCCTTCCCTGGGCAGGCTGTTCCACTGCCCGATCACCCCTTCAGTGACAAAATTTTTCCCTACATCCAATCTAAACTTCGTCTGGCACAGCTTGAGGCTGTTTCCTCTTGTCCTATCACTTGGGAGAAAAGACTGACACCCACCTTGTACAACCTCCTCTTGCCCCCCACAGCCCCCTGCCCATCCCCTCCTCCAACACCCACCCCAGTGGCATTGCCAGACACCCACCTGGCACGGGGGTGGCTCCTGGCCACCTTGCTCAGCTCCACCTCGTTGTCAAAAGCCATCAGCCTCACGCCGTGGGTGGCCGCATACCTGATGTGGGCGACCTGCTTGCAGGGGCTGCTGTAGAAGATCCTGTCAGCTGGGACCCCAATGCCTTGAACCCGGCTGATCTCTGCCTGCAGGGAGAAGGGGACACGTGCAGCAGGTCCCCAGGAGCTGGCTGTGGACCAGCCACCAGCTCTGGGTCTAGCTTGTAGTGCTGAGGAGGGAAAAGTGCCAGTATTGCAGCCTGGGCTTTTCCAGGGAAAAGCTACCAGAGCTTAAAGGGATCACAGTGGACTTTGTCCTGGCATGGACAGATTTAAAACACCATGAGAATGGGAGAGGAAATAAGTGGGGTTAGCAGGCCTGGGGTTCACCCCTGCTCTGAGCTGTGACAACTCTTGCACTTTCTCCTCCTGGAGAACACATCCTATTTAATTACATAAAAGTAAGTTATTTAATTTTGCCTCCTCCCTGGAAGTCTGGCTGTTGCAAATGACAAGCAGGAGGGAGCAAAAAGCTTTAGGCTCAGCCCTAAGGACACCAAGAGTTGGACAGCTGTGGCAGTGACACCCCAGGGATGTGCTGTGCCAGCAGCCAGGACAGCAGCTCCAGGGACAGGAATGTCAGCCAAAGGGAACAGCACAGAGGGGACAAGGACTTCTGGGCTCTGACAGCAGAGGGAGACTCCTGCCCCTGTAAATGCCCCCCAGAGCAGAGACTTAGGAAAGGAGGGTGAGCTCTGCCACTCCTCCACAAACATTTCCCCTGGAGCTGTCCTCCCACAGCCCTACCTTGTTGGCACAGGCAAATCCTGCCCCCAGCTCTGCCAGCAGCCGAATCACCCCTTCACTGCTGTTGCATTTCACTGGGAAATAGGGTTTCACTCGGGGCAAGGCCTTCAGGAAACGCAGATGTTTCTTCACAATGTCCCCAAGGTCTGCCACGAAGAATGCCTGCTGCTCGTTCTAGGAGACAGCTGGAGTGAGCAGCAGCTCCAGGAGTGCCTTTTCCAAAGGCAGCAGCAGAGCATCAGCCCTCACCTCTTGGCACAGCTCCCCCAGGATGTTCTCCAGGAGGTCTCTGGTGGTGAAGCCTTCCTCCACCATCAGGAAATTGGATTCGTTCAAGTACCCGTTCATGGTGTGATGTTCTGGGTGTGGTGATGCTCTGAAGCCTCCTGGAGTAGGGGATGGATTCTAAGGATGAGACACAATGTAGAAAGGAAAGGAATATTAGAGGAAGGGTCCAGAAGCTCCATCAGCACGGACCACCCAGCCCAGGGTGTCACTGGGTAGAGCTCTGTGCTGCTCTGCTCCAAACCAGCAGCTCAGCAGAGCGCTGCTGTGGGTTACAGCATCTTCCCTGGGGGAGGAGACACATTTCTCTGCAGTTCAGAGCTCTGTTTTGGCACACAGCAGCCTTGTCTCCATCAGCAGGCACCAGCACAGTCAACAACAAAGCCAACTGCACCACAAAGAGCAGAGATGCTTTTCTAGGCCAGGACAGGCCCCTTCACGCTCTGGAATGCAGCTGGATCTGCTGAGTGCCCAGTGGGGTGAACATCCCCTATGGATTCCAAACAGCTGAAGTCTCCTGGACCCACTTTCCCAGTGGAAAGCTCCAGGACAAGGGAGGCACAGCACAGGCCACTCCCTGACACCATCCAACCTCAGGACAGCCTGAATCCATGCTGTGGATGCAGTTCCACGACTGTCAAGTGACACAGGGTGTGGAACAAGGGGACAATTAAGTAGCACAAAGTTTTCTGGCTCATCCTAGCAGAGCTTTAGCTTTGAGCTCACACCCTTAGCTTTAACAATCTCCTGCCCTGGATCCAGCCTGGCTCATAACACAGGGAGCTGATAAGCTAGCAGGGAACATTTCCACTCCAATAATCCAGGTCTAGCTCCAGGGCTCTTCCAGAAGCATGGTCTCTCTGATTTGAAGTGAGCAGGAGGCAGAGGTTTCATTTCTCAGAGCTGCACACGCCCTCCTCCCCACAGAGACCTCCTGACAGCATTCCAGGGGGCACTGGGAGAAAGACCACGCTGGCCCCAGAGCAGCAGGATGTTGTAATGCATTGAGCAAGCACCACCAGCCAATTCCAGAGACGGGGAATGGGATGAAAAAACATGTTTTGAAGCTCCTAGAGCTTCATAATCAGGAAAGGAGAGCAACTCCTCCAGCTTTACCCTTCACTCCCCATCACGAAACAGCAGCCAGCCCACCCTGGTCAGACATGGAAGGGATGAACGGGTCATTCCTGCCAGAACTCGTGCCCCAGTCTCAGATATCCCCTCATTACCACGGGCCAGTTGTCCCTCCCAGGTGTCCTGGTGTGCTGTCAGGGGGCTCCCTGAGGAATGCTGAGCTCCTGCAGCAGCCCAAGGTGTGCCTGGGGGTCCGGGGTCTCTAGGGGGAAGCAGTACAGGGGCTTAGAGAGGGAGAGGGGCACTGCCAGCACGATGCCCTTCACCTCCATCCCCAAACTGAGCAACCACAGGCACTCTACAGCTCCCTTCTCACTGTGCCAGGCAAAACAGCTCCCCCACAGCACTCCCCAAAGCCCCCTTACCTCAGAAAGCATTTAAACAGATTCTGCCATGGGTCTCCCAAGAGAATGAACCGGCCCCAGGGCCGGCTGTTTGTCCTGTCCCGAGCCCCTGCAGAGGATGGGGGGCGCTCTGCACCCCTTCTCTTCCAGCACTGCCTCCCTGCTCTGCCTCCCAACCGTAGCCATGACAACCAAATCCAGCCACCCCATTGGCTGAGCCACCTCCGAGCATCCTTCATCCCTTTTGGAGAACACTCCCCCTCCTCTCCCACCCTCTCCCAAGGCTGGGGCTGCCCCGTGCAGTCACCCCGGGCTCTCACCGAGTCCCCGCAGCTCATCCCCAGCCTGGCAGCCCGGCCCTGCTTCCCGCGGCTGCGCACCCTGAGCACGGGGACCCTCGCGGGGAAGAGAGCCCGAAATACCTCGGAAATGCTGCTGCCAGGGAAACCAGGCTTCCTGCAGATTAAAAGCTGAGCGCTGTTTGGCTGGGACTCCGGAGAGGGGGAGGTAGTTGGGAAGATGTCAGGGACTGATCCTGCCCTTGCTGAGCTGCTGCTGGTTTTGGTGGGTGCCCCAGGGGCAGATCCAGCTCTGCCATCAATGCAGATGATCTGTCTGATCTGTGAGACCTGGATCTTGGAAACGGTGCCACTGCTCCACCCCACAAACAGGATGGGCTTAGCAGGGATTTTTAACTCTTCTTGTTAAATGTGCAGGTCTCTCTGGTGTTTCTGAAGAGCCAATGTTCTGTCTGTGGAGAGGTGGCTGTCCCCACCGAGGGGGGAGTGAGAAGGACTGACTTCTCCTGGGTTTCTGTATTCAACACTGTGGTCTTGGCTTTGCCATAGACTCTCCTGGCAACCACGGCCAAGGAAACTCTTGTCTGCTGTGAGATCCTGGCTGGTTCTGCCTGTGCTCTGGCCCATCACCAGCGCTGGACTGTGCTTTGTGGGATGTGGGGACCATGCAGAGAGCAGAGATGCCGAGCCCTGCAGTGCCAGTCCTTCTTGGATGTGCTGGGCAGTGTTGTGATGCACGGCCCACGCAAAGCAGGGCACTGAGCCCATCCCACAACGCCAGGGCAAGCACAGCTCAGAATGACAGAATCAACTGGCTTGGAAAAGATCTCTGAGATCACGAAGTCCAACTGTGACCGGACACCGCCGTGTTATCTGGATCACAGCACCAAGTGCCATGTCCAGTCTTTCCTTAAATGCTTCCAAAGGTGGAGATTCCACCACCTCCAAGGGCAGCCCGTTCCAATGTCTAATCTTCCTGTGAAGAAATTCCTAATGTCCAACTTAAACCTCCCCTTGTGCAGCTTTAGATTGTGTCCTCTTGTGCTGTCACTAGCTGGCTGGGAGACAAGCCCTACCCCCAGCTGGCTCCAAATTCCTTTCAGGTAGATGCAGAGAGTGATAAGGTCACCCCTGAACCTCCTTTTCTCCTTGCTCAGCCGCCCCAACTCCCTCAAGCCGCTCCTCATCAGACTTGTACTGCAGCCCCGTTGCCCTTGTCTGGACATATTCCAGCAGCTCAATGTGTCCTTCTTGAACTGAGTGACCCAGAACTGGACGCAGGACTCGAGGCTCGGCCTCAGCAGCGCCCGAGACTTGGGGACAACCCGGGGCAAACGCGGCGACACCGAGCGACCCACGTGGCGCCACAAAGCCACGCCCACCAACAACCACGCCCACTTACACATAACCCCGCCCACTCATGTAAAAACCAATGTAATTTGCGTATTCCCGCCCTGATTTGCATAATCCCGCCCAGCCGGCGTTGTCCCGCCCACGAGGCGCGGGCCGGGCGCGCAGTCGGTGGCGGCCATGGCTCCGAGCGCGCAGGCGGGGGGTGGCCGCGGGCAGGCCCCGGCCGCGGGGATCCGCCACGGCATCCGCGCCGTGCTGCTGGGCCCGCCCGGCGCCGGCAAGGGCACGCAGGTGAGGGCGATGCGATCGGCAGCGGCCCCGCTCGGCTTTCCCCACTGCCGGCGCTCAGCGTGTGACCCCCGGCGTGCAGGGACGCGGGTGTCAGGCCTTGCGTTGCCCGCGGGGGGATCGGGGTGTGCGGTGTGTTCGTGTGGCTCCGGGGCTCCTTTCCATGGGGGCTCGGTTGTATCGCGCATCCAGGGCCCCGCTCGCCGGGGCTCTTTGTCCCGGATCCCTTTGTGCCGGGCGCGGGGAGCCGGTGTCGCTGAGCACCGGGGCTCTGTGCCGGGCACTGCCACGTGCTGGCCGGTCAACGACTGTCCCGGTGTCGCGAGAGGGGGACAAAGCCCGGCCGGGCCGGGAATCCTCAGCCTGTGAGGTTTTGTCTCACCTCTGTCCTCTTCCGCAGGCCCCGAAGCTGGCCGAGACCTACTGCGTGTGCCACTTGGCTACCGGCGACATGCTGCGGGCCATGGTGGCCTCGGGCTCCGAGCTGGGCAAGCGGCTCAAGGAGACGATGGATTCGGGGAAGCTGGTGGGTCACGGGAATGTGCTGGGAGGGGACACGGGCTGGCAGCACCTGGAATGAGAGCAGACAAAATCCACCTTCTAATTAGAATTCTCTAATTAGAATTCTCTAATTAGTGTAGGAAGGCGGATTGCAGGGTGAAGGTAGGGATGGGGGCGTTCCTTCTGTCACCCTGCAGGAGAAGCATCCTATACAAACATCCTTCCTCTTCAAAATTATTATTTGCTTACCAGCTGCCTGTGGCCCTGGGTTGTTGTTATCTCTTAGGGGATGCAGTCTGGGTGGCAATTTTCCGGCTCCTGAACACTGAGGTGACAGTGTATCCTTGGAGCTGCAGGTGTCTCCTCACCTGATACCTGAGCTCCAGCTGTCACTTCAGAGGGTTCATCTGCATCCCAGCTCTTGCATAAGCTCGATTTACCTGTAACTATAAGGTGAAAATAAACCTAAAGGTGTTGCTGTGGTAGTTAAAGCAGCTGCTGTGTGAGAGAGATACTTTGGATCCCTAAGAGACACCGAGTTAGAATCTCTGACATTCATTTTCTGAGGGTCTCATTATCTCATCCTGACAACTGAAATATCTCAGGGAAACTCAAGGGACCACAAATTGCAGTGACTTGCCCCAATGTGGGGCAGATCTCGAGCATCACTGTGGCTGCCACGGGCTTCTAACATCCTGGGGAGAATCTGCAGGCCCCAGATGGGGAGAGCAGTGTTATCTCACTTCTGCTCAGAGCTCATTGCAACACCAAGCCTGCAATATCCAGCTGGTTATGAAAGATAGGGACGTTATCTGGCCAGGCTGGTGGTATCTGCCACGTGTGTGTGTGAATGTGGCAGGCAGCTCCACGCAGCTCTGTGATAACTCAGCTGGGAGCACAGCAGTGTTTCAGGATGGGGTTTCTGCTCAGGATCTTTTTTCTCCAAAGGGTGTAATCAGGAAGGCACAGAAGTGACTTGTTGCTCACTCCCTCCCTGTCTGTAGGGCTGTTGTTTGTGTGTTCTGACAGCCTGGTCCCCAATCCTGCTGGGTCCCAGCTGTGTGTGCTGGAGAAAGCAGAGCTGCTCCCAAATAAACAGCTATTGTTGGGGCTGCAGCATCTGTGAGTGCTGCAGTGTGGAAAAGGCTCTAATCCCAGTGGTATGCTGAGATTGTTAGATGGGAAAAAACTATCCAGTGAAGCCAGAGTTTGTCAGCAACTATTGGGCTTTTACCTTCATACCAGGTTTATTGGAGTCAATGAGCAACTCGCTGCTCTGCCCTTCCTGCCCGGGCCTGCCTCCCGAGGGGGATGTGTAGGTGAAGGTACAAAGTAACAGGAAATCAAGGTTATGTTGATATTTTGTATTGTGATTTGGCTTTGAAAAAATATAATAATCTAAGGAGTTTGAGCTGACGGTGTTCCTTGCAATACAGCAACCTTTGTAACAGTGAGGTTACAGAGCTGGTCCAAGTCCCTGCGCAGGCTGGAGTGTCCCTGGAGTGAAATGTGGCATTGCCTATGTCCTGGTGTTGCAGGAAGTGCTGCCCTGATGTGGGCAGGTCTCAACAAGCAGCCTGAGCATTGACATGAATCATGGAATCACAGAATATCCTGAGCTGGAAGGGACACACAAGAATTATTGAGCCCAACCCTTGGCCCTGCACAGGACAACTCCAAAAAGGAGTGCACAAGGGCAGCAGCTGTGTGTAAATTCAGGGTGTCCTTCCTGTTAACATACCTGTCTCATCTCTGCAGGTGAGTGATGAGATGGTGGTGGAGCTGATTGAGAACAACCTGGACTCCCCTCCCTGCAAGAACGGGTTCCTCCTGGACGGCTTCCCCCGCACGGTGAAACAGGCAGAGATGGTACGGGAGCCCCTGCTTGGGGGGCTGCTCCAGCACCTCCTTCCCTCAAAACCAGGGGTCCCTGCTCCCTCAGCCCCTCTGAGGTGGGTGTTTGCTGTTGCAGCTGGATGAGCTCCTGGAGAAAAGGAGAGAGAAGCTCGACTCTGTCATTGAGTTCAGCATCCCTGACTCCTTGCTGATCCGGAGGATCACTGGACGGTAATCCTTCTCAGTGCATGGGTTGGGATTTCCTAGTCTATGGAACAGCATCCTAATTTCAGATCCCAGGTTGTCCTCATGATGCTTAGGGCTGGCAGTGATGCTAGTCTCTGTTTCTGCCTGTTCTATGCCTGCACCAGCCTTGAGCAGAGTCCCTTCCTTGCCCTATAAGTCAGGGATTTCTGTAGAAAATCTCAGCTCACCCTTTAAGTTCTCCTTCTCCAAAGGAGAATTTTGCTCCCTTACACAGGACACTGACATTTGGGCACCAGTTAACTTCCTCCAGGGTCAGGAGTGTGTTCTCTTACACTGTTGTCCAGACCCCTTTCCCAGCAGAGCAGGAAGTAAAACTCCTCCATCTCCCAGCGCAGCTGCTTTTCCAAACTGAAGAGGCCCTTGATACAGAAATAACTGCAGAGAATTTTCTTACAAGTGAAAGGCTAATGGTATTGCTGTGGCAGATGTTTCTGTGCTGATGAGTGGCAGGTTCAGGAGATCTTTTCCTGACCAGGCTGCTTTGCTGACACTTCTTTTCTGTCTCAGGCTGATTCACCCAGCGAGTGGCCGCTCGTATCACGAGGAGTTCAGACCCCCGAAAGAGCCCATGAAGGACGATGTATGTGAGCTCCCAAGGCTGCAGCTTACCTTGCTTTTGAGCTGATGCTTTGCAGTCTCTCCCAGGAAAAACTCATTTCTTTCCTTCTCTTGTACCTTCCTGTCCTGGCTTTCTGGGGAGCGTGGGGAGCTGCTTGGGCAGCCTGAGCCGACGGCACTGCGGGGAGCGAGGCCTGGAGGGATGGATGGATGGATGGATAAAGGGCATGGCCATTCTGCAGAGCTGGCCCAGGCTCTGCCAGCCTCAGAACATGTTGGACTCTGTCCACAGCTCAAGTTGCAGTGGGTTGTGACTGGTTTCCATCCTGGGGAGCAGCTGTAGCTGGTGCCTCGTCTCGAGGCTCCTTTTCGCAAGGCAGAGTGGTGAAAAAGACCACAGTGCTGAGCCCTTCTCTCTTCAGTGACCGCTCTGGGACTTGTTCTGGCTGCCCTGCACACCTGGGGGTCTCCTCTCCAGCACTGCCTTGGAGGAGGGGAGCAGGGAGAGAAGGGGGGAACACCCCAGGCTGCAGCTCGCTGGAGACTGTCCCCTTGCTTCTCCCAGGTCACTGGAGAGCCCCTGATCCGCCGCTCGGACGATAACGAAACGGCGCTGAAAACCCGGCTGAAGTCCTATCACACCCAGACCTCCCCCCTGGTGTCCTACTACAGCAAGAGAGGGATCCATACAGCCGTGGATGCCTCCCAGTCTCCCGACGTGGTGTTTGCCAGCATCCTGGCAGCCTTCACGAAAGCAACATGTAAAGACCTGGTTATGTTCATTTAAGGCTCCGTCCCAGGATGGGGCTCTCCTTTTTTTTCCCTCTCTCTCTTTTTCTGTCTCTGTCTCTCTGGGGCCAAGGAGGGTGAAGAGCTGAGCAGAGTAGAAGGGGAAGGGAAGAGTTGATGCAGCCCAAGGCAGGGCTGTGCTAATTCTCTAATTTAATTAAACGAGCTGTTAACGGTCTCGATGTCGCTACATGTGAACGTCAGTCTGTGTGTGGATGTTGGGATTTTGGCCTCTAGAGGCCGCAGCGAGCCCAGGCTCCAGCTGCCCAAAATGGGCTCTGCACTCTTTTGGGTCAAAAAGCCTTTGTTTCGTCCTGGAAATGCACCTCCCTGGAAGGAACTGTACTTCCAGCTCCTCCTGGCTACCCCACAGGGGCCTTGGAGAAGGTTGGGGATGTGGGGGAAGGATTTCACAGGAAATGTGAAGCTGCAGGATTGAAACCTGGGATTGCTCTGTGTGCACCTACTCAGGGCTGGGTGACAATGTGTTCTCCTTGTATGTGTTTTATTTCCTGTGGGGTGGCAGGTTCCTGTTCTGATGGCACTTGGGGGGGCAGAAAGAGGGTGGGCAGTTTCAACCTTTATTTATTTGTGGGATTTATAGCAAATTCGTGAGATGTTTCTTGCTCTTTTTTCAGTGAAATCTGTGGTGAGTCTGACAGTGTGGCAGGTTGGGATGTCCTGAGGATAAGAAAAGGACTTGGGTTTTATCTCTTTGCTCTTGCCTTGGTTTTGACCAAGGAAAGGAAGATGCATTGAGCTTCTCCTGATCCCAAAGTCTAAATATAATAAAGCCTTATTGCAAAACAAATGATTTCTCAAGGCTCAAGAGACAACGTTATTAACCACTGGCTCTGTGTGCCCTTGAGCTGATGACCTTTGTTATGAGCTCATGGAAATGTTCCTGTTTCTTGAGCAAATCCAGCAGCTCCGTCAGGCTGTGTTTGAGGACACTGTGTGTGCTCAGTGCCTCTGCCTTTCCAGGGCATTGTGCTGCTGTGTGGTGACACTGCAGGGCTGGCACTGACCTTTGGCAGTCAGGGATTCCAGCCCTTCCTAGAGGACCTTGCTGTAAATATGGATTGGCCCAGATGAAACTTTGTCCTTTGGCATTCCATGTGTGTTTACTGATTGAGTGTTATTGAGTATCCTCCTCTCTCTCTCTCTCAGGATGGCCTGCTCCATCCTGTGCACTGAGCTGCTGGGAGCTGTGTGGCCAGAGCAGATGTTTAATCCTCAGGAATCCCTTGCTCTTTTCCTTGATAATTTATCTTTTGTCTGACAATCCTCTCTCTGTCCTCATACATCCTTTCCAGGGACAAAACCTCTTCCCTTCCAGCAAACTGGAAATAACACTGGGAGCCAAAAGCAGTGGACTTGTTGCTCTAGAAAGCACATGACTGAGGAGAAAGGCTCTGACAGTAAACAGTCTGCTGGTTTTGCCAGCAGCCTGTGGTCCCCTGGGATTCCCAGACAGCCCTTGCTCTGTCTCTGGGTTTCCTGTGGAAGGGTAGCCTGGAGTTACTGGGAATAACAGCACCTGGAGGTGCTGAGAGGTCAGGATAGCTTTTAGGATGGGACTGGCGTGCCCCAGGGAGTGGGAAAATGTGGGTTACAGCTGCCCTGGCAGCTTGGTGACTGTAAGAAAAGTTCTGTGTGGAAGCAGCTTTTATTTAGAGAGAGTCAAAGGGAGAGCTGCAGCCCTCTACACTCTGGGAAGGGTTCCCAGCCAGTTGGCATTCCTGGATTTGGTCAAGGTTTTACTCTACAGCAAGAGCAAGATATTTCCCCACTCTCCATTCCTTTCCTCACTTATGCTCGCTTCACATCCAGTTTACCAGCATTTTTTTTTTTTTTGCCATAAACCATGCTTAATTTTGTTTGTTTTTCCCTAAACATTTTTTTTCTTTCTGTTCCCATTTATTCCAGCTGAGTGACTCCATCAAGCAGATGAGACATCACCAAACGCTGCACACTCTGCTACATCACCCATTGCAGCCCTTCCCTGGGTGCAGGGAGGGCAGCTGGGAGGGGGGTATGATTGATGGGAGGGGGGAAGGAGGTGGTAAACAAGGGGTTGGGGGGGCTGATTTGGTTGGGTTTTGGTTGGATTTCTTATTTGGCAGAATCATTGTGAAGAGGAGGTGGCCTTCTCCTTAGAAATCATGTTTGTGGAGGCAAAACAAATGTGGAGAGGGAATCATCTCTCAGTGATCAGCAGGTCCTTGACCTGTTGGAGGGCAGGGCTAGATGTTATTCCAGGTTTCTCCAGGACTTTCAGGGCTTGTCTCATGGGCTCTTGGTACTCTGAGACCACTGAAAGATTTGCTGTGATTTTTTTTTTTTCTAAAGTTGTTTCCTATCAGCAAGGACCAAAACAAACAAATGATTCATCATGTCTGAAGTGGAAAGGAAAAAGAGATGCCAGTGGTCTTTTCCTGGAAGTTTTGTTTTTCTTGTTCTGCTGCATTCCTAAACTCTGGCATAGAGACTTCTCAAGGATTCTGTGCTGCTGAACAGAGGGGCCGTGGCTCTAGTCCAAACCTGCCTTACTTGGGAATGGGGTGGCTTTTCTGTGATCATGACCAAGCTGGAATTCACACAATGCTGAAGAAATGCAAAAGAGACTTTTCTTAATTGCCTGCAAAAATAACACTTAATTAGGGGGTTTTTTTGCATTTCTTTTTAGATCAAATGGTGCCTTGTCTAACCTCTGAATCAATAATAAAATAACCCCTTTACATTTGTATCTGGTGCTGTGTCCTCTTTGACCTGCAGACAGCGTGGAGGATGAGGAGGCAGATGACAGCATCAACTAACAATTGAGCTGGGTGGATCCTGGGGCCTGATCCTATCTCAAGGATGTTCTGTGCAGCTGGAAATGTGGCTTTTATCTCTTCTCCTTGCTGAGTGTGTCCAATGCTTTAGATCACCATAGCAATGGTGGTTTTTTGCTGGTTCTCTCTCCTGTTCCTTCCTGTGTGAGGCTGAAAGCACCGAGTCCCTGTGTATCCTCTCTGTCCAGAGCTCCTTGCAGTATTTTAACTGATGTAATCCCTTTTTTCCTCCTCCCTTTGAATCTCCAGTGTGTGGAGGAGCTGATGTTATTTCCTTCTCTCCTCCTGCAGCAACTGGAAGCCACATTATTGTGTCTAGTGTTTCTGCCTTTCATACTTTGCTGCATCCCTCTCTCTCTCTAAATTCACAGGAAAAAATCTGTCCTAATGCAGGGAATGAACATTTCCTGGCCTCTTTTTCTCCTGCCTCCACAGGGACCCTGACCCTCTGTGGTATCCCAGAGGAGGCCGTTCCTGATGGCCTGATGGAGGTTTGTTGTTTATCCATGATTCTTGCAGCCCTGCATGTGTTCAGGCACCGGAGAGGGTTGGGCTGCATGTACCCATTCCCATTTCCTGCAGAAATTACTGGTTTTCCACATAACTGGGCTCTGCTGCTCCTCTGCCATTCTGTCTCTGTGCTCAGGTGTTTTCATTTCCTCTCTGTACCTCCCATTGCCATTCTTGTGCCTCTCTGGCCTTTGTGGTGTTCTTCCCTTGTTCTTCTGATGGTGGATGTTAAATTGTGCTCTCCCTCCTTGTCTGGGATTGTGTCCTCTGCTCCTTGCCTGCTGTTGTTTTAAAAACCTGTTCTGCCTGCTCCTCCTGGCTTTCTGGTCTGTGGGATGGAGGAGTCTTGGCTCCTCTGAGCTGGGCTGCCTCTGATCCTTACCTGAGTGTGAAATGGATTTTTGGGGAGCTGTGGGGAGGCTGCAGTGGGGTGAGCTCAAGAGCTGGATCTGTGCTGTGACCTCTCTCTCTCAGGCTGACCTTGAATGTTTTCCACAGCACACGATGCTCTGCAGGTGCTGTAAATTCCTTCTGCTCAACCATTTCGTTCCAGCAAGCTGCTTATCAGGCACTCTTTTGAAAACTGTGTTCATATTTCATACACACAATTATTCAGCAACTATAAAAGGGGAAAATTCCTATTTATAGCACAAGGACCAGCATCAAATAGGACACTGAATTCTCACTGATAGAGGAAGTGACCTGTTCTCTAATGCAGCAATATTTCTGCTGGAAAGAAACAGCATCTTGAATGGGGGGAGGGATGAAAGCCCTGGGCCATCTCTTTCCATTAAAAATGTGCTGCAGTCCTAAAAATGTATCTGCCCTTCTCCCTTCCCAATGAAAGCACTGGCGACAGGGA
This sequence comes from Rhabdornis inornatus, assembly GCA_013397075.1. Classification (NCBI taxonomy): domain Eukaryota; kingdom Metazoa; phylum Chordata; class Aves; order Passeriformes; family Rhabdornithidae; genus Rhabdornis; species Rhabdornis inornatus. The sequence goes on from VWZS01009128.1 coordinate 164,076, forward strand.
TTGCAGGAAAACCTTTCACTGTGGATTTGTGGTTAGTGGTAATGAGCCCACCGACTCCTGATGGTCTGGTTTGGAGCTGGTCTTAAGTTTCTGATCAATAACCTGATCTCTGACCTTGATGTGGGGGCGAGGAGAAGCCGCTGCAGAGATGCCTGTGGGGACTTTGTGCCATCACGGTGCTCGTGTGCACAGCCCCGAAGGAGCGAGCACGTGGGGCTGAGGAACAAAGAACTGCCTGGGAGCCAGGAATGGAGGGAGTGGGAAGGTGGGAAGAGCTCAGGGGACACGGGTGGAACTGCTGCGGGTAAGGTGAGAGCCCTGTTTGCTCTGAGCCTTCCCCTGGCTGCCTCTGCTCTCCCTTCCAGGTATGTTAAGCCATCACTGGCCGCTCCCTGCTGCTGTCCCCTGCTGTCACCCTGTCCTTCTCTTTGGGAAGAGCTGCAGTGGGTGATACCAAGCGAGGCCCTGGGAGGTAGAGGAGTAGAGGATGGGATTCCCCTGCTGTCGCTGTGGCAACGCTGGGCAGGGAAGCAGCAGCAGCAGCAGCGGGGTGCGATGGGCGGCTGCGTGGCGTGGAGGGTGCGCTGGGGAGGCTGCGGGGGCCGGGCTGCGCTGACATCACGCGGGGAGGTGGCGCAGAGGGAAGGGGAGTGGGAAAGGGAGAGCGGGGAGACTGCGGAGGGGACAGCGCGACACCGGCACTGGGCTCCGGGGACAGGTAAGGGATGGCCGGGGACAGCGGGGCAGGGAGGGCTCCACGAGCTGCTGTGGGATCAGCGCCTGCCTCGGCATCTCTCGGGGTGATGCGGTGCTGGGGGATGGCTCCTGGGAATATTATACAATGCCTGAACAGCCTGGCACAGCAGGGCTTGGCCGTGGGACAGTGAGAGCAGGTCAAAGCCCAGCTGGCTGGTGCAGAAACTGGTGCAGATGCTTCCCCCCAGGATAGCAGTGTGTTTGTGTGTATGTGTGTGGCTGGTGCTGTACTGGGACCAGCCAGGAGTACCTGCACTTCCAGAACAGGATAAAAGGACTGGAGAGCAGCCCTGGTCCCTGGCTGGAGAAGGGGAGCAGAGTTATCCCAAGGGATTAGAGCATGGATCGCTGATGAAATTAATCAGAAGTTTGAGACTCCATCCCCTGAGCTGCATCTATCTTAGAGGAGGCTGTGAGCAGGGCTGGTGCACTGGGACCGAGCCCAGCAGCGCGTTTGTGGTGGGAATCCTAAACTGCACATCCCCAGCAGCCTCAGCACTTCCCCTGCCTGAGCAGCACCAATAGTTCTGGGGAAGGCAGCCAGGTGCAGGGGTACTGCCAGGAGCTCTTTGGATGTGGATCCTGAGGATCTGTAAACCTGGAAGGCAAAATAACCAAGTCCTTGAAGCCTCTCTGGAAGTCGTGTTGCCTTTTAGCACAAGGGTTGCATAACGGGATCTGTTTTGTTAGCAGAGGGAGCAAGGGTGACTGTCACCTGTGCCCTACAGCAGCCCAGCAGTACCTGTGTGCTGTGCTGGCCCGTGGCTCTGGAGGGAATTTCATCTTTTTTCTTAATCCAAGAGTTGGGTTTGTTCCTTGCTGCTTGTGGGTTCTCAGCTCTGATCCCACAGCAGTGGGGTATAGGGACTCTACACCTACACTCAGGCTATGCAGCCTTAGCAAACCAGAAAATAAGTTTGTGAGCACCCCACTCATCTGTGCTGACCTGATTCTGGCCTGTCAGGATTCTCAGAGTGCACCTGACTGAGGAAAACACATTTGAGGTCAAAAGCCCAGTGTTGGTGACCCCTGCGGGTGTCAGAAACCAGTATGGGGATGGAGATGGAAGAAGCACAAAGTAGAAACTTTGCTTGAAATCCAAGAACAGGGAGAAGCCAATGCTCCTGTCACCACCATTTTGTTGAACCAACACATTTCCCAAGGCATTTAAAGGGCTGGGGGCCCTGACCCAGTGTGGCCATGGAGAAATGCAGCCAGGAGTGCTTGAGAGCATAACTGCAACAAGAAGCACAAATCTGCTCTGATTAGGGAAGCAATTCCTGTGTGATGCACAATCCTTCCCCACCAAGGCACAGATGCTGAGTCTATTGGGATCACTTGGGAGTGGTGATACTACTGTTTATGGGATGGAAACTGCCGACAGCAACAGCTTGTGCTGCTCTGTGGGACTTCTCTGGAGCAAAGGGTGGGAGCCCTGTGCTTGGAGGGTGACAGGCAGTGCTGTCACCCAGGTGGCTGCGGGGCCAGCTGCATGCCAAACCTCTGGAATGGGCAGGCAGGGAGGGGAGGGCCCTTCAGCTGCTCCGTGCCAGCCCTCAGCTCTACCCAGGGCAGCTGTGCTGGGAAGGAGCCAGCTTGGGATGAGCCCCAGTGCTCCAAGTGGGACCTTGCTGGGCACAGTCTGAGCTCCCAGGGCCAGTTTGGGAAGGGTGCAGGGAGGAGTTAACACTGCTGTTCTGCACTTTCATCCCTGAGGTTGTGGTTCTGCATGACCAGCAGCAGGACTGCTTCAAAGTCATGTTCCAACTTGACTTTTTTTCAAGGTTATTCAAAATTCAGTGCAGGAATGGCACCAGGACCTCTCATAAACACAAAGGCCAAGTCACCCCCTCCTAGTCCTTGACCTTCTCCATGGCTCAGCTGGCTCTCCTTGCTTTCCCCCATACTTGCCTACACTGCAAAAGGGCTGATCACGTGAATATTACGAAGCCTGGCATCTGCACATCAGCTGCAGCAGCTGAGGCTCTGGCATGCTCCTGGTGCCTTGGTGTGACCCTGTCCCTACAGCCATGCTCTGTTACCTGTGTGTTCAGTCCCCACCTCAGGCTGTCACTGCCAGGCACACAATAACACAGAAATACAACAACTGGGAACTTGTGCTCCCTCCTGGGAGAAGTGCTATGGATCTGTGAGCCTCTGCAGAGACCCAGAGCATCGGGAGGAACTGCCTTTGTGCCAGTGTCCAGAGAAGGCCCTGGGAGATGAGCCAGGTCCTGTGAGACATTTTAATCCTTCCTATTTCAAAGCCTATCTTGGCCATGACTCCACTGCAGTGAATGTTTTCCCTTCCCTTTGTTAGGGGCACTCACAGGCAAACCTTGTGTTTGTTTTCACTCCTTATCTGGTGCCACTGGGAGCAGGCAGCAGTGCAGCAAGGAGACTCAAGGAGAGTGGGAATACACATTCCCACTATTGCCTGGAGACCCCTCAATCCTCTCCCTAAAGCCAGGCTGAAATTTCTTTCTGCTGAGGTAGCTGTTTGTTAAATAGTTGAGGTTACTTGAGTAATCAATAGTTCTCTGTTTCCCAACAGAAATATTATCCCTTGGCCAAATTAGCTTTTCTGTCTTTGCTATAAACCTGCTCCTGACTCTCAGCTCTTGAAGGATCAAGGAACATTCCTGATTTACCTGCACAGGTAAATTTACCTCTTCTTTCCTCCTGCCAGCACCACTTTTTCTCTCTGAGGTAAAGTTGTAAGGGCTGGAAGCACACAGAGAAATCACTGGAGTCACTGGACTCTTCAGTCTCAGCCCTTCTCTTGTCCCAACAGCTCCTTCTCTGTGCTTGCTTCTCTAAGGAGAAAGGTGAGAGTCAATGGGATCCTCGTGGCCAAGGGCATTACTGACATAACTCCCAGTCCATGGACTCCAAGACAACTTGGCTCAGCTGCTGCCAGCTCAAGAAAAATTGTTCCCATCCCACAGCAGGAGCTGTATCCCAGAGAACCAGGGCTGGAAGACAAGGAGCCCATAGTGAGGTTCCATGGCTGCACATAAATTTTCCTTGCAAACAAGCAAAGGCACCAGCTCTCAGGAGCTGGATTTCTGGTTCCAACCCAGCAGCCAAAGGCTGGGCTGTGGCTCTGGGCTCCAATTTCCTGTGACTGAAGTGAGGCCACGAGGTTTGTTCTGCTGCTGGGGCAGTGGAAACAGCCTTGCTGTGCATTGTGAACATCTCTGCACATCTCTGTTCTTTCCAAACCAGAAAAGGTCACAAAGACCCAAGAGAAACCCACTTCCCTCCTTCACTGAACTCCTTCTGCCTCGCACAAGCTTTTGTTGCCATCCCTTGCTTGCCAAAGGCAGGAACAAACCCTGGGGTTTGGCAGGGCTCAGAGCCTTGGCGTGTCGGATGGGAAAGAGGAATTCTTGGTCCTCAGCCTGGGGACAGGGCTCTGCTCCACGTCCACTGCCAGATTTCCCAACTGTGATTTTGCTGCTCATCCCGTGCTCAGGACACCGTTCTGGGGATAGGGAGCACCCCTGGGTGCTGGGCTGTGAATCCTGCAGGAGATCCATGGAAGAGGGGAGGGAATAGCTGGAGCAGGATCCAGAGCTACGTGAACCCCTGCACGCTGCTGCGGCTGAGCTTCACATCCAGGGGGAAGTGCAGGAGTCAGCACTGTCCTGAGAGGCTTTTCCCAAAGAATGCCTGATTCTAGGGGAGCAGGGAAAGGCAGGGGAGGCCATGTAAAGCCAGGCTGCCTCTGCTCTGGTTAAATAGGGCTGTTTTTGCTGACAGCTCCTCCTGAGAGACTGCAGGGAGGGATCCTGTAACTCAGGGGTAGCTGAGAGGCTCTTGGCAGCTACTGCTGTTTCAGTGTCAGGCACTGGACTTTTCCTGGTGCTCAGGGGAAAAGGGATGGCAGCCCAGATCAGAGATGGCAGGGCTGGGCAGAGGAGAAGCTGCTGCCTCCCTGTTAGAAAGATGCTCTGGGGCGACAGCAGGGCCTGATTTCAGAGAAGCATTTGAGGTCTCAGTGCACACACACATCACCCCAGAAACCTCCTACTCAATTTTCTGCTTGCACAGCCCACCCTGAGGCAGCACAGGGGGCAGTTTGCTCAAATACTGGTTAAGACAGCCCACAGATGACAAGCCCAGAAAGGGATGAGTGTTTCTCATGGTGGTCAAGGGCTGAGAGAGAGGAGGCAGGGAGAAGAGGAGTTTCCTGGTTGTGGTTAAGGTGGCTTGTGCTTGAAGTTAGAGAGAATGGGCTTGAGGTCATGGCATCAGGTTGGGAGAAGGAAGGCGTGGATCAGCAGCAAAACCCAGCAGAACAAACCCCATCTGCCTTTCCATGCCAGCCCAGGAACGAAGGACAAACTACAACTCCCCTCTCCCTTTGCCCACCTTGTTCTGCTGCAAAGAACAGAGCAGAGGGGGAACAGCCCTGGACTAAGCTGGGGGCAGGGGCCTGGCAGCCAAGGGTCAGACTGGGAAAAGATCTCAGCTGAGACAAGGGAACCCTGAGCAAGCACATGTTCAGAATGAGAGGCTCATACATTCCCCACCTGGTTAATGCTGGCTCAGCCCTCTGGAAAATTACACACGTTTTCCTTGCTGCGGGGCCAGAGGGCTGTGCTGGGAGCTCTCTCTGCTCTCCCAGCCTGGCTGCAGGCAAGAGGTGCTGCTGGCAGTGTCCAGAATCACTGTTCTTTCCCCTTTTCACAGCTGTTGCTGGTTATGAAAATGGGAATGTTCCCCAGGCAGCTCTCAACAGGAACTGCCCTTTCCAGGGCTGACCGCACGGCCTCTTTCTTCCTCTTCCCACCTCCTGACAGCACTCACAGTTTTGGGTACGTTCTAGTCTTGGCTAAGCACTGCCCTTCCCTGCTCCTCTTCCTCACATGACACACAGGAGAGAGAGGCTGTGGAAGGGGAATATTTGTTCCTGGACTGAGATCAATATAATTCTTGAGCCAGTTCTCCTCCCAAAGCTGAAAGAGAGAAAGAAGAAAAGTTGGGATCAGTCTCGCGCAGTGGGGATTTACACCCCAAAGTGTCAGTCTGTTCCTAGCACAGAGATCCTTCTCCCAGTGACAAAAAGATACCAGCTCTCCTTTTCCCAGTGCAGGATGGGGGGCACAGCTTGCAGGAACACCAGGGCATGTTGTGGAAAGTCATTATTTCTTGTCACATCTGATGCAGAGTGTCCACAGCACAAAGGAACACTGGGCAAAGCTTAGGGAAGGCAGGAAGGAGCCAAGCTGGGCTTGCTGCTGCTGGAAGCTGAGGGTACAGAGCTCAGCAGAGGGGTCAAACACTTCTGCAGGCAGTGAGACTGTGCAGGAGTTACCACAGATTTCAGGGTAGGATACCCCAGGGTTGAGAGGTTAAGTCGGTTTCTAAGAAAAAAGAGCAAGACTAGCAAGGAAGGGGAATGACTCCAGGCCAGCTTTCTGTCAATGCTGGATACTCAGAGGACACTGGTGGCACAGAAGGGGGTGGATTTGGGCCACATCCTAGCCAGGAACTTGGGAGTTCTTTGGAAAACCCAAATAATGTGACTAAGCTAAGCGAGAAAAAAGTGGTTCTGGGTAAGGCCAAGGTCAGTCTGAATAATTCCTTCCACCCTCTCTTCTGCTTTTGTGCAGTGAGGCAGGAAGCTGAAAATTCTCTGGCTGGTTTTGGGAGTCCAGAGGTCAGTGAGCAGTGATCATCCTGGTTCTGAGAAACAGATAAGTGTGTTAGCACCCAGCCCTGCACTCAGCTCCCTCCTGACTCCGTAGCACACAGCCACAGAATTTCCTGGCTTTTTGTTTCAGAACTCAGGGAAAATTCCTGCCACCAGCACTGAGTTAAATTAAAAGTTGGTAAATTCAGGAGGCTTCTTGCAACAAGGCACTAACCTTTGGAATTGCCTCAAGAGTTCGTAAAGTCAAATAATAACTGGCTTGGAAAATCCTGATGGTTTTATGACCTTTCACAATGTCTGCACTTCTGTACCCAGACAAGGGTTACCACACTGCTCCAAGACATGATCAGAGGGATAAAGGAAGCGTTCCCTTCCTGTCTTTCCCTATGCTGGTGTGATGGCCATTGCTCAGCTCTGTAAAGCACAGGAATTACCCCAGGCCAGAGCAGCATGGCTGGAGTGCTGAACCTGTTCCCATAAAGCCCACTTTGGGATGAGAATTCAGGTCTCTCCATGACCTCCTGACAAGTGAGGGAATGTGGATGTGGCCATTGCTGAAGGGACTTCAGAAGACCCTGCTGAGGGCAGTCATGCTCTTGTCCTTGGAAGTTCTGCTGAGACCTTTCCCTTCCCAAGTGCTTCGTGGGATTGAAGCCCAAACCTCCCTGGAGGCCAAGCAGCAACAGGGAGAGGCTCCATCCACCACCTGCCCATGGCAGCAGGTCCCAGTGGTGCTCAGTTCACTGGAGCTTTCTCCCACTAGCAGGTCCCTGTGAGCAGTGGATTATGCCCTGGCAACAGGGACACTGCAACATGCAAGCCCCGAAACTGCAGCGCCTGCTCCACTACACAGCAAAATAGGTCGTGCATCAGCAAATGAAAAAGGACAGATGGTGTCTGCTAATACAGCTTAGTTTATGGCCTGCAGGATTAACTCACTAGTTGTCATGTCTGCAGAAAATAGGAAATGGGTGGATCTGCTGTAGGAAATGTGTGGTGTGCCCAGCCCTACCTGTGCTGTGAGATGCACCAGCTGGAGAGGATGTCAGAGATCCTGTGGGGTTTTGAGATGTTGCTGAAGGGCTGCCAGTGTCTTTTGGGGCTCTGGGTACTGGAGATAGTGCCTTGTACCAAGCCTTCCTGTGCACCTCGGGTTCCTACAGTGCCACTCAAAGGTCAGCGCTGCAGGGATTGACGCTGAGCCGAGCAGGGATCTCCAACAGACACAGAGACACCCTCTGTGGTCTCTGCTCCAGCAGCTCTGCAGGAGGAGCCCACAGCTTCCTGTCCTCTGCCAGCTGCAGGACAGCCTCCAGTTCAGCCTTTTGAACTCCCAAGCACCCACGTGTCTGCAAGAGTAAGACCAAAAGCTGAGGCAGAAGCCTCAGGTCTTTTCAATGCCTTCTGTGTGACACACTGTTCTCCTTTCCTGGAAACCAGGCCAGTGCCTCACTCTGTTCTCCTTGCAGAAATCCAAGTCCATGCCAGAGCTCTGCCTTGTGCATCTGCTCTCTGAAGGGCAGGACAAACTCCTCCTTAGCTCTCCATGAGTGCTCTTCCTGAAGATTTCACCTTGATCTTGCTGCCTCTGCTGTGGCCAGGTTTTCTTATGTCCTGCAAGATGCTGAGCATCCCAAAAACCAGCTGGCATCAGGGAGATACTCTAGAGCCAGGAGCATGCCATGCCATGGCATCTCTGTGCCTCTTGGCCTTCTGTTGTCACAGATGTTTGTCACCACCACCTTCAAACCACAGCCAGCCATCACAGGCACTGAGGTTTTCTCCAGTGACTAATTTGCCTGTGTTTATGCCAACACCAAACACTTAATTGTCTATTTAATGACTCAGGTAAGGAGGGAGTCTGGCTCCTTCCTCCTGTTGTAGGGATCTGGCCAGCCCTATCCTGATGGCAGCACCCTACAGTGCTAAACCTTCTCAGTTATAAATCCCCCATCATTAAGGGTAGCAGGTCACTGGTGAGAGTGACTTGAGAGCGGGGATCACTGTCACTTCTATCCCCAAAGCTGTTCAGTGAGCGTGGAGGTGAAAAAAGAACACAGAACAGCCTGTGCTTTTATTACAAAAGGAAATGCTGCTTTTTGTAGAGGGGAAAAGCATGTCACATTACTATTATAAGTAATTGCTTAATGATCCCTACCTTTGCGTCATTGCTGAAGTACATCCGAGTCCCTTTTCGGGGTCTCTCCTCACTGCACGTGTGTCACCAACAGGGCCAAGCCCGTGGCCATCCCGACTGTGGCAGCCCTGCAGGAGACAGGATGGGGAAGCTACGTGGGTATGAGAGCCTCCACATTCTTCCCCCTCGAAATCTCCCCACCTCCCACCTCTTTTATCAGCTGCTGACAAGATTTGCCATGTGTGTAGGCGGCTCCCAAGCTTCCAAGATGATTCCCCCCACCTCTCATCCGTGAGAGGAGAGCTCAGGATTTCAGGGAGGGGGAGCGCAGCGTTCCTCCGGCTGCCGGCCTGTTCTGCAAGGCCTGTTCTGATGCTTTCAGAGAGCTCCATGTGGTAACTCTCTCCCAGGATTTCACATGACAGCCTCTTCCCCAGAAAGTCACAGCAAGGAGTGGAAGATTGCTGTGCGTGTGGGTGTTAGGAGGGAGCAGAGTGGGATGGGGAGATGGAGGGGAGAGGAGGTGTAACCACAGACTAAACCAGAACAAATCCTCTTGGAAGAGCCTTGCATTTCTCATCCCAAGGCTCCCATCTCCTGCCTCTTCCTCTTCATTTAAAAGAACGTCAATCCTTGTTAAGTCCAGCAGAGAAAAGAGGAGACAAGCAGAATCATCTCCTTCCTTCCCTGAACACATCTCAGGGGACCAGGAGAGGCAAACAGAACACAAACTAACTGGATAGAGGCAGAGATGTGCACACTGGGGAGAGCCCTCCCCAGCCACGGGTGTCTTCCCTGGAGAGACATGAGCGGCTGTTAATGACATCTCCATCTGACAAACGATCACAGTGCATGTCATTACGACCCAGTGCTTCCCCGGGGCCCTGGCAGAAAATGACCCCAATGAGCTTCAGTTCTTGCAATCACAGCTGCTCCCCTCGAAAGTTCAGCGTCCCTCGCCGCACAGCTCCGGGCTCTCGAGGTTAAGCCTCGCTGAATGCCTCGGGCAAGCCAAGATTGACATCCCTGCTCTGGAGCTGGGACTCCTAAAAGAGGAGTAGGGAAGCCCTCGTGCCCCTGGCACAACTCTCCAAGGCGGGGAGACCTCACACTGCACTTCTGAGAGGTTTAAAACGACCTCTGTGCTACTTGGGTCTGTCTGTCCCTCTCATCTTCCTCCAGATGCTGTGAGTGCAGCACATCTCAGGTGGGTGGTTCCTCAGCAGAGAGACCCCTGGAACTGCCATCTGAATTTTGGCATCGTGATGTACCTGGATCCCTCAAACAGCCCTGGCTGTCCCATTTTAATAGGGCCAAAGGTCTCACCCTGCCCAGCAAAACCAGAGCTGAGTCATTCCTGAGTGTCCCTGTGCAAAAACCAGGAAGAATTCCTGGTGTAAAGCTGTTCCCCTCCTTCCTGCATTTCATCAGCAAGCAGCAACACAAGCCGGGTTTCCTCTGAACTCCATCTGCTCTGCAATGCAGCCTGTGCCCCTTGAATAACCCCTCATCCCTGCCTGGTGAAATGGGAGAAACCCTGAGGAGACCCACGGACTTCTGGAGAAAAGAATCAGTGCTGGGGAGGGGTTCATACCTCAGTGCCTGCATTCCAGAGGTTTAAGGCAGATTGGATCTTTTGTGTCCTGAACCAGCTGTTTCAACACCCCCTGTGTCCTGCAGGCCAGGGAGGAGAGCAACAGGCAGGTATTTCCCATATCAGCGATATTTGGGTAATCAGGAAGGGAGGGAAAGGTGAGCAAAGGGGTGTGGTAAGAGCTGGGATTTCAATTTTAACGGCTGCAAACCCAAACCGAAATGCCTCCTTTGCCAGTGTCCCACTTCAGTGACACTCCCGGCCAGGCACACCCCAGTTCCTCCATGCAGTCTGAGTTTTGCAATCCTTTCCCAGCAACCCAGCCTCTGCTTTCACTCTGAATTACCAAGGGGAATTTTCATTACATCACCAGAGGCTCTTCCTCCTCGACAGCGATGGAGCTGTCACTCTGTCTGCAGGGGGTTTTTGGGGTGTGGGTGATGAGGGTATTTCTCTGGAAAGAAAAATACTTCCCAAAAGCAGGTCCAGCCCAGCTCAGCCTCCCCCAGTTGCTCCATCCAGGCTGGGAACGGCACTGGGCAGTGTGGGGTGGCTCCGATCGGTGTCTGGACAAAGCCTTCTCCCTTGGAAGCCTTCCTGGGGGATACGGCGCTTTCAGGCAGCTTTAAAAGTCGCCTGTGCCAAATCCAGCGAGGTCGGAAGTCAGCAATCTTCCAGCTTTCTGCCAGCGTAAGCAAAAGCAAATTTTACCTATTGGAGCTGGGATTTGCAGAATGATTCGCTGCAGCGTTTGAATCCCCCCCCACGCCCCCGCCTTCTGTATCTTTTTTGTTTGTTTGTTTTGGGTTTATCTTTTCAAATATCCCCCAGTTTAACTGTCAGGCTGGTGGCAGCTTCCCCGCAGCTCCGGGGAGGGGCTGATCTGATCTCACTCCCAATCCGGTGGCTTACCAATCAGCCTCTTTCCTTTCCCCTCTGGCAGCTTGCTTTCCTGCCCTCTCCTTCCAGTTCCTGGCTGTTTGTTTTGGTTTGATTTTTTGTTTTTTTTCTGATCAAAACAAACTACCGGGTTCAAACGGCTAGTCAGGAACACGCTGAGCAGGAGCCTTTGCTCCTGGCAGGGGCTGTGGAAATTCGCCATGGAGAAACACCTCGGCCATGGAGAACTTGTTTTTAAGTAGCTGGGATGTCTGGACCACAGCAGGGTCTGGACAGTTGGAAATCTGTGTCTCAGAGCTCCATAAAAGCACTGAGTTCCCTCAAATACATAACCACTGGCAAGAGTTCTGCACAGCTTGGGAGCAGGGAAGATGGCTCTGAAGTAATTTGGATTTACCCTGGCCTCCCCCAGCCTTGCTGGTATTGTGATTCCTCATATAAGGCAATGAAGAGTCATTTCTGCCTCATCAGCCCATCCTCTCCCAAGAGCTCCACATGGTTTTGCTCTCTGTGTCTGCACTACTGGTAATTCAGGCCTGTCTCACATTAGCTTTTGAGCTGAAACCTTCCCACAATTAGAGTTCTGTGCTTCTGTACTGCAGAGGACGTAGGGCTGAGCTGGCAGAGCGCTGTCTGGGAGATCCGTCCCACACACGAGTCCTGTTCAGCTTTCTCTATTTCAGTCAAGAGTGTGATTTTTCTAATGAAATCATCAAAGCAAGACAGTCTCTGCTACAGATGGGCAGCGACAGCCATTTGAAAATGCCTCATACCTGGCTTGTCTCAGACAGGAGTAGTTAATTTCAATATAATCTCATTGTACTCTCCCTTCTTCATCTGGCCCTCCTTTCCCAAGGAAAAGGATCCTTTTCCTCTAGGAGCTTCACACCACAAGTGTCAGGGAAATCTTCATGCCTGCCCAAAGGACCACAGCTCAGCAACTCACTGCTCAGGGAAAATGTGCTCCACAGACACCCTTGAAGCATCCCTGCTTCTCTTGGAGCAGAGCTGTTTGGCCCTTGCCAAATTAACTTGCTAATTAACAGGGGTTTTGATCCCAGGCAGGAATTTACCACTCCGAGGCCAAACCTAAGTGTGGTCCAAAACTTCCAGCTGGTCCAAAGCCCTGTGTGCTGTGGCAGGAATGTGAAGAGCTGACAAATGTCTGGAATGCAATCTCTGGGGAAGGACTTGGGTGTAGCAGACATCTTGGGATAAGCAGTAAGGGAGGCACAGAATTAATGGAGAAGGAGCACAAGGAAAAGCAGGATTGCTGCAGGGCGTTTAGGAGAGGAGGAAGCTTCATTTGTGCAGGTGATTTACTCCTTCTGTGCCTTCATTCACCCACCAGACAGGAAAGTGTCATCATTATCCCTCCTGTGCCTACAGATCTGGGGTCTTTGCCTACAGCAATCCAGCAGCACCAGCACTGAAATCCTGACTCCTTGTTCCCATCCCAGCTCTTGGAAGGATCCTGGTAATAATAATCATGCAGACAGGCTTTGCTGAGAGAGACAATTTCAGGAATGGTGATAGCTGGGAGACAGTGATGGAGCCACGCTTGTCACATGAATAACCACAGTCTGTCCAGTCAGAGCTGACAGCAAGGCAGCTCCTTCTGTGCTGATTTAAGAGGCTCTTCGTAGACACAGCAGATCTTTCTACTTCACCTCCCCTGCATAATAAGAAACAGCATCTTTCCTATTAGTTTATCTGCCTTTGGATGGGATATGAGGCTGGCAGACCCCTCTGGGCACGGGGGAACCCTGGAAGGAAGCGGAGGCTTTTAACTTTCTGCATGAGTGCAGTGAGAATGTGGGTTGTAGTTTCAGTGCCTCTAAACCTGGCACTCGGGGAGGAGTTCCCAGCTGAGTAAATCTTTATGTGATCTTCAGAAATGTTATCAAGGAGGGATACACAGAGAGGGACAAGGTGCTGCACTGGGATGGATGGATGGATTTAGAGAGGCTTCTGAGGTTATAGACACCTCTCTCCAACGAGAGATGTTTAAAAGCATACTACCCCAAGGTTTTTTTAAAATAGAAACCTTTTTTTTCTGCACATTTCAGTCAGAGGATTCCCCCCATTCCAGGCCTTGGGTGAGGGAGCCATGGCAGTGCTGAGGGAGGGATGTTGAGGAGAAGATGTAAAGCTGAAGGGAGAATCATAGAACAAGATGAGTGGGAAGGGACACATCAGAATCATTGAGTCCAACTCCTGGCTCTCTACAGGACACCCCAGGAATGCCACCATGTGCCTGAAAGTGTTGTGCAAAGGCAGATGGGACACTGAGGGAATCAGGGTGCTGAGGGGAGCCAAGTGTCGAGAAGAGCCAGGGTGCTGAGGGGAAATGGGGAGACAGGGGTGGCATGGGGGCACTGAGGGGAGCTGGGGGTGCTGACTGAACCGGGATGCTGAGAACTGGGTGCTCAGGGGAGTAATGGCACCGAGGGGAGAGAAGGCACTGAAGGGAGATGGAGGCACTGAGGGGAGCAATGGCTCCGAGGGGAGACGGAGGCGCTGATGGGAGCAGGGGCTGAGGGGAGATGGAGGCGCTGAGGGGAGCAATGGCTCCGAGGGGAGATGGAGGCGCTGAGGGGAGCAGGGGCTGAGGGGAGATGGAGGCACTGAGGGGAGCAATGGCGCCAAGGGGAGATGGAGGCGCTGAGGGGCGCAGGGCACTGAGGGGAGCCCAGAAGCAGAGCGCACCCTCAGCTCTACCTCGCTGAGACTCTCCAGAG
>VWZS01009137.1:0-10647 GCA_013397075.1 Rhabdornis inornatus
AGGCTGCCTCCAATCCTGATGTCACCAATTAGCTCACTTTTGTTGGTGATCATCAGGCTCAGTATTGCATCCCTTCTGGTAGGGCTGTCTATTACCTGGCTTACAAAGTTATCCTTGATATACTCCAGGAGTCTCCTGGATTGCCTTCAGCTCGCCGTGATACTTCTCTGACAGATGTCAGTGTGCTGGTTTTCCATTAATTGGCACTTCAGTAGGGAGAGAAGAGGGCATCCACGGAAGTTTTCTCCCTGAGAACTTCCTCTGTGACTTGATGGGACCAATCGGAGGCTGGTTTGGGTGTTGACAGCCTGGGAAACCAATTGGAGGATTTGGTCTGCCTCTGTAAATTCACATTTTGAAGCTAGCAAACCCCGGGAACAGCCCTTTTCTCTTCTGGCTTGAGTACAGGTAACAGGGGCTGGCAAGCCCGGGCCTGCTCCACTGCATGGCCTACGGGCCTGGCAGGAGGCAGGGCTGGGTACCCTGTCTAGGAAGCTGGCATGTCCTGGCGGGGAGAAAGGGTGGCAATCGGCAGTGGGTGCTGCATCTGAGGCCCAGGGAGGCTGATTGAGGGCCTAGCCATCCCCCCCTTCCTGCTGCTGTTTCTGGCCTGAGCCAGCCCCTCCCAGCACAGCCTGAGTCTCCTGAGATCCTGGCACAGCTCCAGCATGGCCTGGCCACAGCCTCTGCATTCTCCATGTGAGATCTTAACTCTTTCAATGTTCAGATAAAACTTGCAGATATTCAATCCTCCTTTGAGTGAGAGGAAAAAGAACAGAGAGGATACACCAAGGTCAGTGAAGCAGGAGTCAGGTCCCAGATGGAAGGAGAATGAGGAGATACCATGAATTTAGGTTGAAAATCCTTTTGTAAGCTATGGGGATGGACTGTAATACACTAAAGATTCATATAAACCGTGGAGAAAGACATGGGAGGGTGGAGTGTTCAACTTGTAGATCATGAGCAAAGGTACCCGTGCATGAGCAGAGAGAGGAGTGATGAAGATCCTTTGCCCCAAGGGAAGAAGGGGATCTCTGTTCCTAGAGATGAAAATGATTTTAAAGATAGATGAAGAGAACCTTTGTTTTTGAACAGCTCATCCTTAAAAGTAATACCCCATGAGTTTGACATGGCCCATAAGCACAGCTCTGGGAAGGCTGTGAGGATGGGAGGAGTTTCACGATTGCAGATTCCCAGGCGGCTGCTATTCGTGAAAAGTGAAGCCACGAGAGAACTGTTTTTCTTTCTTGTGGAAAAGTCCCTATAGCCTGACAAGGGGAGACTCCTCTCCCTAGAGTGAACTGAAAAAAAGACTATCCTTAAGTTGGTAACTGACTGAAGTGTTTCTGTACGTTGTCGTTGAGAAAGAGAAGAGGGTGTGGGAGAGGGGAGGAGAGGTGGTCTGAAGGTTTTATTCTGAATTTTATTATTCTTTCAGGTTGTTAATAAAAGTTTTCTTTACACCCTTTAAGTTTTAAGCCTGCCTTGCTTTTGCTCCTAATCCTATCTCACAGCAGGAAATGAGTATATTGGAATTGGCGAATCAAAACCACTATACTAAATTGGTGTTTCCACCCGGTTTCGAACTGAAACCAGGACAGTCGAGGTGGTTGAAATCCCCCAGGAGGATAAGAGCCTGCAAACACGATGCCTCCTGTAGCTGGAGCAAGAAGGCTTCATTAATAGGCTCCCCTTGATGGGGCAGCCTGTAGCAGACACCAACCATAGGGCTCCCTTTGTTTCTTTGGTCTCTAATTCTTACCCATAAGCTTTCAACTTGCCCATGGCTATTCTTCAAAGACAGCTTTTCACAATCTATCAGTTTCTTGACATAGAGGACAACCCCTCCTTCCTTGCCTGTCCCTTCTGGAAAGCCTGTCACCATTGGTAGTTTGCGACAGCACACCAGTCATGGTATTCATCCCACCAAGTTTCAGTAATGGCCATCAAAGGAGAAGGTGAGTTGAGTCATTTGGCAAAAGTGAAAGCCATTCAACTGGGCCTAGAGATTACTGAACAAGAAAAGTGGGCAGTATTCTATCTCTCTACCGACTCATGGATGGTGTGAAATTTACTATGAGGTTGGCTAAAGCAGTAGAAGATTACCAATTTGCAGCACAGAGGTAAACTCATCTGGGCTGATGCACTGTGGCAGGACATTGCTGCCCAGGTAGAGAACCTTGCTGTAAAGGTACGTCATGTAGATGCCCATGTGCTTAAGAACTGGGCTACTGAAGAACATCAAAACAACAAACAGGTAGACAAGGTTGTAAAATTGAAGTGGCTCAGCTAGACCTGGACTGGGAGTATAAGGATGAGGTATTTGTAGCTCAGTGGGTCCATGCAAGATCTGCGCATCTAGGAAGAAATGCAACGTACACATCCAGGGATAGGCATGAACACTGAAGCCATCATACAGGTTTTCCATGAAAGCAAAACATGCACTATAATCAAGCAAGCCAAGTAAAGTCTCTCTGGCATAGGGAATGGTGGCTACAATATCAATATGGGGAGGCCTGGAAGATCAGTTATATCACACTGCCATGAATCCACCAAGGCAAGCACTGCATGATTACCATGGTGGAGGTGATCAGCGGAGGGTTCAAAACACCCTGTAACTAATATCACCACTTGAAACACCATCCTGATCCTTGTAAAGCAAGTTCTGTGACAGCACAGCACCCCAGAAAGAATCAAGTTAGACAACAGGACTCATTTCCAAAGCAACTTCATGAGCACCTGGGCCAAGAAACATGGCATTGATCATAGATTCATAGAATAGTTTGGGTTGGAAGGGACCTTGAAAGGTCATCTAGTCCAACACCCCTGCAATGGGCAGGGACATCTTCAACTAGATCAGGTTGCTCAGAGCCCTGTCTGACCTGACCTTGAATGTTTCCAGGGATAGGGCATCTACCATCTCTCTGGGCAACCTGTTCCAGTGTTTTGCCAAACAGGATTGTATGTACTACATTCCCTATCATGAACCAGATTCTGAAAACACTGAAGGATACAATGGACTGTTAAAGACTGTACTGAAAGCAATAAGTGCTGGAACATAGAAGCATTGGGATGCAAATTTATCAGAAGCCACTTGGCTGGTTAATACCAGAGAATCAAATAACTGACCTGGCCCTGCCTGAACAAAACTCCTATGTGCTGTAGAAGGACAAAGTCCTGGTAGTACATGTAGGGAACTGGCTGGGAAAGATATCATGGGCAAATCCATTCACAGGATTGCTTTTGGTTAAGGACCCAGATATCATTTCTGGGTAACGCAGGATGGTGGGGAAATCTGTTGTGCACCTCAAGGAGGTTCAACCCTAGGGAAAAAAATAACCCATGATTTGAGTTGTATATTATAGGAAGTATAACAACAGGAATCACCTGAACCAACAGAGAATAAGCCTTGCAAGAAACCAAGCAAGTACAGCAGTGACCCAATCTGAGCTGGATTTAGCACCCAATAACTCAACGCAACGTGAAATCTCTTGTCCTGAGTAACCAGCATAATGAATGGAGCCTGAATCACAGACTATGTAAACTCAATGGACATTTTACAGGGGAGGCTCATAGACTAAGGGATGATATCTGTGTGTATAGCAAGAGAGAGGAAGGGGGAGCGGTGACTGAGGATGTATTGGATAGTGTGGGACCCAAGCATGACATAAATGGTATGGAATAATGCATAGAGGTTGTACTGGATTTGGCTGGAGTGGAGTTAACTTTCTTCATAGCAGGTGGTATGGTTCTGTGACTTAGATAGGTAGCTAAAACAGGGTTGATAACACACTAGTGTTTTACCTATTGCTGAGCAGTACTTGCATAGTATCATGGCTTTCTCTGTTTTCCAACTCTGCCCCCTGTAGTGAGTAGGCTGGGAGTGGGAGAGGACACAACGTGGACAACTGACTCAGACTGACCAAAGGGATATTCCATGCCATACAACATCATGCCCAGCAATAAAAACTTAGGGGGGGAGAGATTTGGAAGGTAGCCACTGCTTGGAGACTAGCTGGGCATCAGTCTACTTGTGAAAGGTGGTGAGTGATTGGCTCTGTAACACTTACTTTGTTTTCTTCCTCTTTCCTTTGCTTATTAAACTATCTTTATCTCAACCCATGAATTTTCTCATTTTCCTCTTCCTGTTCCTTCCCTTGTCACAGTGGGTTGGGCGAGTGAATGTGTGGTGCTTAGCTGCTGGCCAGGGTTAACCCACCACTGCTAATTCGTTTATAACTGCATCAATCTGTAGAAATTAGTTCTTTCAATGCATCACAAGCTACATACATGTTTGCACTTTATTGTGGAAACATATAGGACTGAACAGCATCTTAACTAAGTATAAAGTTTAGCAATTTTATATATTTGAAGGACACATTTACAATATGTAGCAAGAGACCACAACCATGTCACTCAGATGATACTCCCATAGTAATAAGAGTGCATTTCCAAAGCGTTACACACAACTTCTTTCTTTATTAATTGGATGATGTCATGGATTTCAGCACCTAACCTATTTTGCACACTGTATTAGAAATATTCAGGGAAATTATCTAAAATGAACCAATTCAGTGTAAGACTTCAATCTAGAGCACTGTATATACTTTATATGCAGATAAGTAAAAGTTAGCACATCAGGAAACACAACAATCCAGAGTAAATAAATGAGAACTGTTGTTTCACAGTGTAGAAATATAAATTGGAATGCTAACTCAGATCCAAAGATTAAGACACCATTGATGTTATTGCAGGCTGATGGGAAGAATAGCAGAAAAAGGATGCCAGCTAGAAAGAAGCAGGAGCTTCTCAAATACCATAGCAGGTCACAGAGATATAAAAAAATGTACTTCGTGCACTGCTATATCAGTCTGTGCTGCAACTGGTCATAATGTGATGGTCCTAATCAAGTCATTAGATATTCTGCTTTTCCTTACCACTGCCTGGGGTGATTGTCCCATATCCCACAGAGTTGTGCTCTGTTATCACCCAGAGCCTATAATATTTCTGTTTTTCTTTCCATTGCAGATGGCAGATACAAGCTTCAGCAGTACCCACAATTGTGTATCCATTAATTGCTGAATGTGGAGGGTAAGATATACATGTATCAGCTGGTACCCAGCATCAGGTGGTTTTCCTGTGGGTCAGATGGAGGGATTATTCTCATGTTAGCCAAGTGTGATGCAAGACATTTTGATGACTCCTGGGATTTGAATCTAACTTATAGCTTTAAAAAATGCTTGGACAACTAGCCTTATAGATTTTGCCTTTATTATGTCATTCTGCTCACAATTTGGCTACTGGATTTGCCTCATGATAACTAGTTAATATATATTTTGTATCCCTCCAGGACTATGCATTCCTTTGGCTCAAGTACAGTTCAATAGTTCTGAGAGTGGAATTTGTCACTGGTAATAAGTCCTTTAAAGATTTATTTCAAAGGGCATTTGTACTTGTATTATAACTTGAAGAAAGCAGAAATATTGTTCTACAGAAGTGAAGACATACAGAACAATTGGCCCAGTAACAGCTGCTATGTATTTTCTATGCAACAGGTTTACTCCTACAGTGAACAATTTTGATTAATTCCTTAAAAGCCATCTTGTGGATAAAGTTAATAGAGAGTGTTCATTCCATGTATGAAGTGATTAATTATGAAGGGATTACATGCTATGTTGACTTTAAGTCACTAAGCCATACAACATATAGCATTAAGTGTCTGCAAAAAAACAAGTTTTCTTCACAGTTGAACACTATTACTGATCTCCCACCACATCAGCATTATAAAGGGTGAGCAAATTCAGAGCCAAATTGGAATTGTCTTTTCTAGAGTAATATTCAGTAATCTATGACTTCGAGTGAATTAGCAGAACAATCTGAAAGGTCATGATCTTGGAGGTCATAACCTTTTTTCTCTCCCCAGGATCTGCTCAGCTAGCTGTAACCAGCCTTTAGAACATTAATGTTCTGTCAGGCGTGTATTATGTTTTAAAATTATATTATATATATAAAACCTACCATACACACACAATGCAGAGACAAAAGCCAACCTCAAGATTGAGTAAATGTCACTGCAGAAATTGTGGGGCCAGCTGATAAATGGACCAAAGGATTCCAAATATCATTTAAGGTGGAGCTGCTGAATCACAGGATGGGAAAAAAAAAAGCCATTATGCCTCTTTTAGGGCATTAAACCACTTTTCCCTCTTTAAAATACATCTAGATTATAGACTCTGTTAAAGGCCAATATAGGCTTCAAAAGAAAAACATTTTTTATAGATCAGGTCCCTTATCAACACTAAAAAGATGCCTTTTTTAGATTAATAACTAATAAAAATTCTATTGAACCAAAACTCCCCTTGCTATTCACAATATTTTGAGTTGGAAGGGACCCACAAGGATCATCAAGTTTGAGTCTTAAGAGAATAGCCCATACAGGGATCAAACCCATGACCTTGGTGTTATTAGCACCATGCTTTAACCAACTGAGCTTCGGAACATTTGATTCATGTCTACAACCTTGTTCGAATTATTTCAGCAGTGTCATATTGCACATAGTGATCCTGTGATCTGCGCAGAGGTGAAACCATTCCATCCGTTTCAGAGACTGAATCACCATAAGTGCACAAACAACTACTTTACCCTTTAAGGAACTTGCAGAACTACTACTTTTAATATAAGCAAACTTTTTTGAAATTAACCCTTTACTTTCTTGACCTTATTTTAAAGAGAAAGTTGTCAGCTCTGTTTTCTTAGGTGGATATTAATGTAGTCAAAATAAATGTTATTTTATACCAGCCCGCACATGTTCCTTTAGCCAAGGATGGAAAGAAGATACAAGGGCTACAGACTGAATGGTGACATTTCTGGAAATAGAACTAGTTTAAATATTTGAATCATGTCATGGGTATATTAAGTACCACACCATGTGATCCTGAGTGACATTTTAGAGGAATAGCAGAGTCATGACTAAAGTTCACACAGACACAAACAACATATCTGCAAATTTTAAACTATTTAGCTGTCTAATGGTGATAACTGTACAGAGCAGAACTTTCCATGTGGTGGAGAAATGAGTTACAAAATATACTGGTCTTTTATATTTGAGAAATAATTCCTTTGAGTCATTCTTAGCTTGATCTAGACTCCACAGAACCCAGTGCAAATTTTTCTCTGCCCTTCTACAGCAGTTGTGGGCATCTTAGAAACATCTGCAAGAAGTGTCATAAGTGACTAAATGCCTGGAATATCATTTTTAGATGCCTAAAAAACAGTTTACACTGCTCTTGGTATGCTATATCACTCTACAAGGTCAGAGGATAAAATCTAAATTAAAACACTAAATCTCATAAAACAATATTGGCGGGGTTTTTTTCAGTTTCTCATAGCTCAGCCTGAGCAAGATGTGATCCTTTCTGACTGATCTCTGTTTAATATAAAAATCTCCATAGAGCATAAATAATGTTAGTGCAGACTTCATGCAAAGTATGTCTTAATCATAGCATGGAATGTCTCTAGGAAAAATAAACTAAAATTCAGTTTTATTTTCTCCTTATAATTCCAGAGGTACATGAACGGGTATAAAAATCAAAGCCTCTTTTTAAAAAGAATAAACTAAAAAATTCAAAATTTCTTGCTATGAAAGGAGGAGAGAAGGAAATGACTGTGACTCTTAATAGGCCACACAACTACTCTTCAGTCACAACACCTTTTGCTTTCTACCAGATAAAGATCTAGACCACTGAATTTGACCTGGTGAAATTTAGAACCCCAAGTTCTCTTGCTGAAGCCAGTGAAAGGTGTTGGTAGTGCTTGCCTTTTTGAATCAGTCAACCACTATTCTACAATATGAAAACCTAATCCCGACAGTGCTGACAGTTATAAACTATCCAATAACTGCCCAAAATAAAGACGGTTTCTCTGAACCTTTGCAAAGGATCTAATGTTTCCCCTTATTTAAGTTGTTATTTAAGGGTTGACATTTGAAACGGCTTCACAGTGGGATGACATGTTTTTATGCACTAAGTAGTTATGCAAATCAACAAATTATAAAACTTAAACCACATCCTGTGGTGCTTTCAATTAATTTTTACTAAGCCTTGTATATGAAATACCACCATTTGAGTTACCTCGAATAAGATACGCAATGGAGTTAGTTAAACTGACCTTGAAGCTGAAGGTAGACACGTCCTGCTACATGCAGTGAGCCCAAAGTGTAAAGGGAATAACAAGTTGGCATGTTGGTGGGATTCCAGGTAATATGAGAACAAGAAAGGAGGAGACAGAAGTGAAAATAATTGCTGCAGTGGCCAATCCTATTTCACTCAGTTATATCAATGGCATTGCTCACACAAGGGTGCCCTTGAGGACGTAAATAGGAAGTGGCAAAAGGGGGCTATTTAACAGAAACACAGAATATGCTGAGTTGAAGGGACCCACAAGGGTCATCAAGTCCAACTCCTGGGCATGCACAGGGTGATCCCCAGGAGTTACACCACGTGCCTGAGAGTATTGTCCAAATACTTCTTGAACTCTGTCAGGCTTGGTGCTGTGACCACCTCCCTGGGGTGCCTGTTCCAGCGCCCAACCATCCTCTGGGTGAAGAACCTTTTTCTAATATCCAACCTAAACATCGCTTGACACAACTTCAGACCATTCCCTTGGGTTCTGTCACTGAGCACCACAGAGAAGAAAATGGTGTCTGTGTTGCAATTATGCCAAGACAGACACAACGGGCACCATCACCAGTCCTCTATTAAAAACTTTTAATGCCTTCTCTCAGGCAACTCCACACAGTACTGACTCCTTTCCTCACAGGCATCTCCACACAGCACTACCTCCTTCTCCCCTTCTCTCTACAAGTTTCCTTCTGCATGACTAGCTAACCCCAACCTGTCCCTTACCCAGCCACCTAACCCTGTCCATCCCTCACACAACATCTTACCTTGTCTGTCCCTTACATAACTGC
Source organism: Rhabdornis inornatus (assembly GCA_013397075.1). Classification (NCBI taxonomy): domain Eukaryota; kingdom Metazoa; phylum Chordata; class Aves; order Passeriformes; family Rhabdornithidae; genus Rhabdornis; species Rhabdornis inornatus. The sequence continues at coordinate 8,969 of VWZS01009137.1, forward strand.
ATATCCCCTCCTGCTCACAGCACAGTCAACAGACACCATCTCAAACTGCAGTAAACGCTAGACCTCAAACTCAAACTGACAGCTAGCTAACCCACTCTTTTATAACACCCATCCCCGTTGGACAAGCAAGGCTGTTTCTACTCCTCGGTAATCAGTACAGCTGTATTTCATTGAGGAAAATTGCCTTCTGCACTATCCTTACAAACTATCTTCCCACATGTCTGCCCCTCCTCTTCCCCTCATGAGGAAGTTGTAGAGTGCGATCAGGTCTCCTCTCAGTCTCTTCTTATCCAGGGTGAACAGACCAAGTGACCTCAGCCGCTCCTCCCAAGGCTTCCCCTTAAGGCCCTTCACCATCTTCATTGTCCTCCTCTGGATGCTCTCTAATAGCTTAATGTCTTTCTTATATTGTGGTGCCCAAAACTGCACACAATATTCAAGGTGATGCCACACCAGTGCAGAGCAGAGTGGGACAATCCCCTCTGTCATGGTTTGATACTGGCCAAATGCCAGGCACCTACAAGAGTCGCTTGCTCACCCTCCCCTGCCAGAGCTGGGCAGAGGAGAGAAAAAAAATTAATGAAGGGTTCATGAGTTGAGATAAGAACTGGGAGAAAACACTTCAAGGGTAAAACAGGCTCAACTTAAGGTTGCAAAGTCAATCTATTACTAACAGAATCAGAGGAGGATAATGAGAAGTAAAATAAGCCCTTAAAACACCTTTTTCCCCCCAGCCCCTCCCCCCTTCCCACCAACAGTGCAGGGAGACAGGGCATGAGGGTTTTTTTGGGGTCAGTTCATCACCAAGATTTTCTTACACTGCTCTGGGAGAGCAGTCCTAACCCTGTAAGACTGTGGGGTCCCTCCCACAGGAGACAGTTCTCTGTGAACTTCTCCAGCGTGGGTCCACTCTCATGAGCAGTAGTCCTACCACACCTGCTGCAATGTGAATTGCCCCCCATGGGCAAACAGTCCTCCCAAAACTGCTCTGACATGGGTCTCTCTTTCCATGGGGTGCAGTCCTCCAAGGAAAGGCTGTTCCAGCCTGGAAGCAGGGTCCCCCTCTCTCCACCAGGTCTTCCACTGGATCACAGCCTCTTACCAGCATCCATCCATTCCAGCATGAGCACCTCCCCCACAGGCTGCAGGTGGATCTCTGCAACCCCCATGGACCCATGGGCTGCAGGGGGACAACCTGCTTCATCATGGTCTTCACCATGGCCTGCAGAGGAATCTTGGCTTCAGCGCCTGGAGCACCTTCTCCCCCTCCTTCTCCACTGACCTTGGTGTCTCCATGTTTTTTCCCTCACATGTTCTCACCTCGTCCTCTGACTAGAAGAAAAAAACTGTGTGACTTTGTTTTGATTTTCTTCTTAAATATGTAATCACAGACGCATTATCAAACTCTCATTAGCCCAGTTTTGGCCAGCAGCATGTCCATCATTAGAGCCATCAGGGATCGGCTCTGCTGAACATGGTGGAAGCTTCCAGCAGGTTCTCACTGAAGCCACCTCTGTGCCCCCCCTGCTACCAAAAAACAGGCCATGCCAAACCAATACACCCTCCCCTGACTGGCTGGCAATGCTGTGCCTGATGCACCCCAAGACACAGTTGACCCTCCTAGCTGCGAGGGCACACTGCTGTCACAGAATGATGCAGAAGGAAAGACACTCACACTC
>VWZS01009138.1:0-17894 GCA_013397075.1 Rhabdornis inornatus
CAGTCGGACGGGCCGTGTCAATAGACAAAGGGCTCGAGTGCATCCTCGTCAAATTTGCAGATGACACTAAGCTGAGTGGTGCAGTTGACACACCTGAAGGATGGGATGCCATCCAGAGGCACCTGGACAAGCTCAAGAGGTGGAATGTTGGAAATGCCATGAGTTTTAACAGCACCAAATGCAAGGTGCTGCTGCTGTGTCAGGGTAACCCCTGTATCACCACAGGCTGAGGGAGGAACAGATCCAGAGCAGCCCTGCCAAGAAGGACTTGGGGTACATGAGAGGCTGGACTTGAGCAGGCAAAGTGCCCTCCCAGCCCCAAAAGCCAATTGTATCCTGGGCTGCATCAAGAGCAGCATAGCCAGCTGGTCAAGGGAGGGGATTCTGCCCCACTGCTCCATTTCTGGTGAGACCCCACCTGGAGTGCTGCATCTAGCTCTGGGGCCCCATCGCAGGAAAGACATCGATCATCAACCATGATGATTAGAGAGTTGGAGCACCTCTCTAGTGGGGAAAGTCTGGGAGAATTGGGATTGTTTAGCCTGGAAGAGAGAAGGCTTTGGGGTGACCTAATTGAGGCCTTCCAGTACCTGACAAGAGCCTGGAGGAGGGATGGAGAGAATTCATTTACAAGAGCGTGTAGTGACAGAACAAGGGGCAATGGCTTTAAGTTGAAAGTGAGCAGCTTTGGATTCAACATTCAAAAGAAATTTCATTACTGTGCGGGTGGTGAGGAACTGGAACAATTTGCCCAGAGAACTTTTGGATGCCCCATCTGTGAAATACCTGAGTCCAGGTTGGATGGGGCTCTAAGCAACATCTGGTCTAGTGGAAGGTGTACATGCCCATGGCAGGAAGGTTGGAACTAAATGATCTTAGAGGTATCTTCCAACCCAAGCCTTTCTATTATTCTGTGTTTACTTATAGGAATTTCTAAATGTTGCATCATGTTGGATAGGGTTTGAAATGCTTCTATAGACATCAAAGCTCTTCTCTGACTTCCACAGGTCTTGCTATACTATGATCAATACATAAAAGAAAAAATTCAAGCAGGCAAGATACCTGGAAATATATCTGGGAACACAGAAGATTATGTGGTGAGAATAGGTCAGACTAATAGTTACATCAGTATTTGACAGATGAAAGATAAGGTCTCTTAACAGGGTTAGATGAATCCTTTGTTTAAGGTTCTGCGTATTTGCTGTCCATTTTCTGCAAGTGCTTAATGTATGAATTAAATGTCACAAGGAATATTCTGTATCCTATTAAAACACTAAACTTTTGCTTTGCATTCAGGTCCATGGTGCCATATATGATACAGTTTGTTTTGTACTCAATTTGAAAGGTTTCAGTTTTAAAAAGCTTTCTTGTTTAAGATTTATGTTCTGTAAATGTGAAACTGAATTTCTAATTAGGAAATTTAGCAAACAGAAAGAAAAATTAAAGACAGAAAATGTGATACTTGGTGATTAAATATACTCCTCTCAGGACTGGAAGAGGGGTTCAGAAGATAATTGTTGTTAATTTAAAAATGGCCTGAAGAAGTAACATTAAATGTACTCTAATTAACTTTGCCAGTTAGTGAAGCTATACATTTTTGACTTGAAAATACTTGTATTTCTTCTGTTCCAAAAATGCACATAATTAAACATTAATTCAATTTTAATTGCATCCCTAGTGAACACTCCTATGTCATTTTGTCTTTTAAAACTTTGGCTAGTTTAAAGCAAAAGAACTTGTACTGGCAAATCAGCCAGAGGCATGGTGTTGTCTTTGATTGACAGCTACACTAGTAACTCCTTTAATAAGATGGAGATGATATGGTTGGTATAGATAACTTTTCTCAGTGTGGGTGAGAGCCTCAGGCACAAGTAGTCAAAATGAATGCTTGAAACCCTATGCTTTTAAGTAGTACCAGAAGTATAGCTAATCCAACACTTCCCTATATCAGGCTATCACATATCAAATGCTCTGAAGTATCTGTTCAGCAGCAAAGGAGAGGTAAGAACCCACTTATCTAATAAAGTGTGAGTGATTGGAGTTATTTCATGTGTGTGCTTAAAAAAGGAGTTTTGTGGCAGTAATTAATTAGATGATGATAAGTGTTTCCTGTGTATGCATATGAAACAGTCCTGCTTCCAAAGAAGGTGCTATGCAGGAAGCAAACAAAGTAGAAAGCGTGGAGCTGAGGATCTAGATTATAATCATGAAGAGGAGAGTCTGAGACTGATGGAGATGAGTTGCAAAGAACGTTGGAAGTAAAATAGAAAAACACTGCTATAAAGCCAGGAAAAGGGAAAAATTGCCTGTTTTGGTGAGTCAGGTTTTGCCAAGTTTCTTCCTTGGACTCTTCTACAGTAACAATAAATCAGCTATTTCAGCAGTAGACTTACCTGCTGCTCTAAGTAATTTCCATGGCCAAAGGATATTGCCTGCATAATTCATGGTGTTCATCTAGGGTCTTTGGTTTTGCAAAAGATTTTTGTGTGGTAAGTTTTTGGTAGAAAAAGGGTTAGAGTGGTGGCTTCTGTGAGAAACTACCAGAAGTTCTATGTTTGACAGAGCCAGAACCAGACAGTGACCTGACACTGACAAAACCAAAAACAAAAACTGAACAAAGCCAAGTCCGTCAACAGTGGTGGATGTGATCCCATCAGCCTCTGGGATAACATATTTAAGATGGAGAAAAGGTTATTGTACAGGAGAAAATTGCAGCCAGAGAAGAGAGAACTGAGAATATGCAAAGGGGACAGCTCTTCAGACAACCAGGTCAGTGAATAAGGAGAGGGAGAAGGTGCTTCAGTTGCCAGAGCTGAGATTTCCCTCCAGCCTTTGATGAAAATCATTGTGAGGCAGCTGTGTCCCTGCAGCCCATGAGGTCTGGTGGAGCAGAGGCATACCAGAGCCTGTCCCAGAGGACATCCCACCATGTCACAAATGAGTGAGGTTTTGAAATTGATACAATACAAACACATCTTTCTTTTCTGGGACAAAAGAAATATTTTTATAAGTGTTCTGGTTTCATGTAACATTAATGGTGCAATTCTTTAATCAAATAAATTGCTCTTCTCCATGCAAACAAACAGGTATACTGAAGTCAAATAAAATATTTCAGCATTCTGTGAGAAAACCACCTAAATTTCATCAGAAACTATGCTTGCCTAAGTATTAGCCCTGCACAAACACAGAGCTCTTTCCAATTGATAGAAAGACTTATAGTGATGACAAAGATCTTCACATCAGATAGGTAGGCCACGACTCAGTAAGGCTTTTAAGCATTTCTAAATGTTATGCATATGTCTAGATTGCTTTAATAAATAAGGGTTGAGTTAATCATGTGTGAAAGTAGCTTTGTTAGTCAAACAATGTGAATGCACTAAAGACTTCTGAACAGGAAGATTTAAATTTTGGTAATGAAGAATGTAAATTAATTAATTAATAAATATCTTTTAACTTTATTTTATTGTGTCAATGCATATATATTTTTAATTACCCAGTCAATAGACTTCCACCTTTCAATGCTTCATATCAGCCTGTGCAGACCAAAGATGTATCATATATGGTACCGGCATTTCTCTTCCAGCAGTGGATGGTCTGATTCCTTAATCAAGCTGATTTTTTTGTATTAAAAAGCTTAGCTCAACCTTTTCTCTTAGAAAATTTTATTCTGCTTGACTGCATTTAATTTAAAGTATGTCTGTGCATGCATGCACAGTTCAGTCCCTAGTAACTGTAATATGTAGGCAGGAACATCTCAGTGTTTCCATAACTATTCCTTGCTTCTTGAGATTTATCACAAGGCAATAAAAATTCAGCTAACTCTGAAAACAAGGCTTCTGTGCTTTAACATACTTTACTTCATTGGGAAAAAAAAATAAAAAAGTTCCATTTCGACAATAAAATTCTAATGAAATAAAAAGAGAAAGCTAGAGAGGAAGAAAAAGCTTCCCACAAAGGCTGTATTGTTTTTGTCTTTCTAATAACAATTTTTCAGACCATTAATTAATAACAAAGGACATAAATGCCTAGGTAATTCCAAGGGGAAAATGCACTTTAAAAGGTCTTCTGACACCCATAATACATAATTCTAATTGTTGCACAGGGTCATATTTTGGGTTTTGCTTTAAACCCAGATACTCTCTTCGTTTCTCTAGGTTGGACATATAACATATCCTGTTATAAAAGTTACATTTTTTTTTCTTTAAATCAAGTTAATATGAACTGTGTCCTATGTCTCTGTTTTCTCCAACCTTTTAAATGTGCCATACTACAGCTGTGTATCAAAAAAATGGTTACTAAAAAAAGTCAAGAATTAAGAGTCTGCAGAGCTTAAATACAAATACAGCTCAAGAAGAATGTGTTCTTTTGAAATTTTCCTTTTCTACAGCAGCATGAATTAGAGGACAATCAAACTTTGCAGAGTATTCAAATAGATGAATAACTATTTTACATGACAGAGAGACAGTATCAAGTCCTGTCTGGGAACTTTAAGTGAACTATGAATCTATGATGCCCACATATCACTGAAGGAAATTGTTATTATGAAAAATTGTCTATTTTGAGATGATTGTCTGTAAGGACTTAAAGATCACAGTTGTCCGTGTCAAACCCTGTTAAGGCCACAGAAGGGCTTTGCCATGAGATAAGCACAAAATGGAGTGACAGGATGGCCCTAATTCCAGACCTGGTAGAGGCAAGACCTGGTTAGCACATCCTGGGTAACACATCCAGACAAAAATTCCCACTGTGGCAAACCGTGTAAAGAAGCAACGGCTCAGACACATATCACTGGTCAAAACAAGAATCAGCCCAAGTTATGGGACAGATGGCATCTGTGACCACCCAAGCTTCCCCCCAGTGGAACTTCATGGAGCTTGAACTGTAAATTAAGCCACGTGATGAGAGTTTGGGATATGATATAGGTGGTTTTATCACCTAATGTTTGTCTCAGACAAAGGGGGAGGTTAACAAAGCAGGGGGAAAGGAACGTATCACTGATAATGGCCATAAAAATTGCAGAATTTATGGCCACAAGGAAAGCCAACTCAACAACTGCGCTGAAATCAACTCAGGCGAGGTAAAAGGTAGGTCTGACATGGGCACATCACAACTCACCAACTCACAGCCCACCAACTCAAAACACTGAGCATAGGACTATTTAGCATTAGAAGTGAGGGAATCATTGAACCAGTAAAATAAGGTAACTGTGTAGCCAATAAGCATGACTTACTTTGTTTGCTAAAATGTATAAAAAGTGAAAAGTTTTGAACTATCTTGGGACCCCCCACCACCAAGAAGCCTAGGAGAAGGATACTGGTAAATTTATCCCACATACCAATGGGATACTTCTGGATCCATGGATGGTGATGTCTTCTGCTTGATCTTATTCTCTCCGTCTCTCTCTCTTTCTTTTTTCTTTTCTATTTTTTTCTCTCTCTCTACCTCACATTTACTGTTAAATAAAATCCATATTATTGACATCAGCATATGGCGTAATTTGCACCTTAACTTCTGCAGAGGCATCTCTCAATAATCAGACCTTAACAATATCCTTATGCTACACTCTATATTTACTTAAGAAATCACTGCAGCCAAGACATAAATTTACATTTTCCACCTCTCTGTTGACTCTGTTCTCATTTGTTTTTCTGATCACTGGGAAACAGCAGGAGTTGGTGGTTCTGTATCTGCTACACTATGATTACTGTGAGAAGTAGCATAATGGAAAGCAAAGGAGATTAGATGAAGTGCAGAAATTAATCACACGAAAGTGATGGATTATGTTTTCTGATGTAGCTAACTTCTCTGCTCCAATTCTGTTGAAACCACTTGGGAGAGGTAGTTGAGCCTAGAACCCTTCCAAGGAAACAGGAATTATTCTGCAGACAGCAGACCTCTAGACTGCTTTGATATACTGTGTTCAACAGATACACACATATTTATATACGAAGATCTATTTTTCTGAAGAGGAAGCCTGTGTTCATGATATCAATGCTAAACAATGTACAGTATCATGGAAAAAAAAAAGCTGTATAAAAAGTTTTTTTCTAATGACAATTTCTAGTCATTACTGTGTATGTACAATTCCTAATGAGCTGAGTAACGTGACTTTCAATAAATATTATGTTTCCTTGCATAATAAAAGCAGTCTTCATTCTAGGGAAGAACATAATATTTATAGTGCTTTCCAGACTCTTGAACCAGAGTTTGACTACTTGACAAGTCTAGAAATTGAGCAAAATTATAATATTAGGTAGTTTCCACAACAGAATGCTGCTCATTTCCCGTTGTTTACAAATAATAAGGACACTTTAGTTTGTGGAAAGATTTTTTTCTGAATATTACCTCACCTGTAATCCATTTCTGGTGGTTTGATTTTTTTCTGAAGTATTTTGGGATTGTTATAGTATCTTCTCTAATTATATGTAAAATATGTACTGATTGTAATACTCTTTAAATTACTGATTTATGAATGTAAAAATAATAAAGCAGCAAAAGAATAGGCAAAGCTACAGAGCTACATTCTGTGGATATACTGACCAAGCTGTCAATTTACATACCCTCTTACTCTGCTTTAAAACTTTAAAGGGGTAGAAACAGGTTCTGGTATGCTGAACTGTAGCAGAATTGAATTTGACTTGATTATCTTAATCTTGAAGTTTAACTGTTCATTTTAAGATTGAACCATGTTACAATGCTCTTTTTGATTTTCTGATACCAAACATCATATGTGCTTTGAAAAGCAACTGTTTAAGGGACAACACATACTCTGGGATGAATATATTTATTCTATTTTCAATATGCACCTCTGATTACACAAAAGCAGTGCAAAAATTATAAGTTGAAAATAATAAGTTTTAATGCACTTTTAGTAGTACTTATGTATTAGGTCTGTATAAGTATTAGGTGTGTTTCATTTTGATGCATCCCAAAGATGCACAGCTCTTATGTGGATGATACAAAATGCCTCCTCAGAGCTCCTTGGGATTTTGAAAGATTAGGGTTATAGTATAGTCATGTAACATCCCAAAAAGTAATTTTGATTCTGTTATAAAGTTTTATATTCATTCAGCTGATGCATTATACTGATAAATCCCATTTTTATTGTGTCTTATATCGTGGTATTCTGTTGTAAAAACTTTATTGAAGTCCTCTATTTGTTTTGGCTTGATGGATTGAAAAATTGTTTGAGTTGTACAGATCTGATCACTTAACAGGTATTCATTTAAATGGGTAATAAGATACAAGGGTTGTGTAATGAGATGGAAAATTGCTAACCACCTATTAGGTAATTACTATGGGTTTTGTCCAAATCAAATTTGGCAGAAAATAATAAATCTAGAAAATAGACTTGGAACCTACATTAGAGGTTGGTAATCAGTAGGTCACTCTTGTGAAAATATTTTCCTACTTGTTCTTGTTAAATGGGGAAAGAAGCCATTGCCTTATTTTATAGTAATTTTGTAGTGATATACAAGAGTCATATAAAAAGGGATATGCATCTGAGCTAAAAATTCCCTCAGACACAAAGTCCCAGCTTCTGTCTTTTTTTTTCCAATTGAATACTGAGATTTTCCTGATCATGTCCTAAAAGAAGTCGCCTCTGTAATTGCCAAAAAAAGGAAGGAAAGAAGCAGAACTTCTATATTTGATTAGGAGACAAGAATAACAGCTCAAGCACGGATTTACTAGGGAACACTTGGGTCATACTTTCCCCAGCCTTGCTGTGGTCTCCCAGTATGGTTCTCCCTCAGCCCTCCAGGCTGGAGTCCACGTCAGAAGGAAGTTTGATCTCTCTCCCAGAAGACACATGCTGGTAGCAAGGTGAAAGGAGGGAATCAGAGGAGGTCATGAAGACATCCCTTTACTGAAGCCCCACTGGAGGCCATTATCACACTTTTCTCAAGGTGAGAAATCTCATTCTCTCCATCCTTTAGGATTACAGTCACCATATTTTATACATATCTATGGTTTTCACAATTGCATATCCTACCATCTTGGGTTTACCACAGCCCAAAATTCAAAACTGAATACTTAGAATTTCCATGCAGTCATTGTCTGTGCATTTTGTCCACAGAACAAGAATTCTGATGTAAACAGGCCATAGTGGAGTAAATTCCTATGGTAAGTTTGTGCTTTATGCTATGGGAATTGACATCCAAGACTCTAAGACAAATCAAGGAGCTAAGAGTTATCCCTGAACAGGTCAACTAACAATAGCAAGGAGACTCACAGCAGCTGCTCACATACCTCTCAGCTCTTACAGACTATAAGGAGATTTTCTAGGCTCTTGCAACACAAAGTGAAAATCCAAAACTATACCATTTCTGAATATTTGGTTTAAACCCAGCCTAAAAGAATAGTATCTGTTCACATGGTCATTTGCAACTCAAAAGCTTTCTCAGAAGCTTCTTTCCTCAGCCCTAGAGCTACTGATTGCTAAGTTACAGCTGTGATGCACTACCAGTCTGTGAAGCAATTTCAATGATAATAAATTAAATTACTTCTGACCTAGTGAACCAAGAAAGATTGGTACACATACTGTAAAACAAACTTTATATGCAGAGGACACTGACAAAATCCAAAATTACTACTGGAAATAGTCATTGGAGTGTGATAACTCCCAAAGTGTACCCAGGAAATATTTAGGAGACATCTAGATACTCAAGCCAAAACTTTAAAAAAAAAAAAATTGCGGTAATTGTAATAATAACTCAGCAACATAGACAAATTAATACTGGTACAATGACTGTTGCCTCACACTGGTCAATTTTCTAATACAAACACCATATGGCTATACAGACTGACTTCGTACCTGTTACAATGTCAGATCTATGGACAGGTTTTTATATTATCAAGTACTAACAACAGTAATCAGGACAAAGCAGAATTAACAGTTTGTTCAATCACACACCATGATGACATGCTGTAGATGAGAAGGCCCTGCACTACATCTGCAGGAAACAAGAGCTACTGTAAAGCAAACAGGAAGTAATAGTTACATCATTAATTACTTGCAATGTAATTATTACCTACACCTGAGCAAAGTCAGGGTCTATCCTTACTACTGCCCAAAGCTTTGGCATTATTAGCACATTGCCCCACAACTTACTCTGAGAAACTCTGGGGATTTGTGCAAACAACAGACAGTCTACTTTGTGCAAGTGACAGGTGAAATGTTTATGGACCAATATATTTAATCTACTGTTAGGCCCCTGACTTTAAATAAACTTAGTGTGGGCAGATGCCTGCAATTGCCCAAAGCCCTATGAAAGCCTCTAAAGCTTCAAAGGAGCACAAGACTCAGTGGAAATGCAGCTCACTCCAAGCTTGGGGATGTAGTATGGTCTCAGAATTACATTTAAATGGAATTGGTTTTCTCTGCTTCTATTTTAAGAATATTGCTTATCATAATACTTCTTGAAGTTAAAATATGTCTTTTTCTCATTCTAGCTTTCAGAGTGACTTTGCAAAAATTCTCTTTTCTTAAAAAATCATACCTTCTAAGCATGTCAGTTCCTTATGCAAATTGAACTGGACAGTAAGGTCAGCTAGCAGTGAAATAACATAATTTGAAAATAAATCCCCATCATGCATCGGAACTATCCATTAGGGAAACACTAGTGAGATAAAAATTTATGTTTCCCACCTTGCAGCTTCCGACTGTCTATTTTACTTTTGTTCGTATGCCACTTACTATCTGCAGTGGATATAATATTCTGAATACCAGATTTTATGCAATCTCTCTGGTCCTTTTTGTCTTGCTTTCCATTTACTACTCTGTGTTATTATTTGGTTGTGTGAAGCTTGAGCTTGGCTATTACTATTTTGTTTTGTTTCTGCTGCCAGAATAGTTTTGATCAATACAGCCTGTAAAGTATTAGCTCATAAAATGCAGTGCATTTAACAAAACTTTTTTTCAGCTGCTCTAAAAACTTTCATTTCAAATACAGAAACTATAAACCATCTACACATCACTTCTGGCTTTTTAGCATATTTTGCAGACTATTAAATACAAAATTCATATGAACAGTTAGTTCATCCTTGAAGAAGCACATTGAGTTTGAAGGTTTTTTAATAATACTGTATAAAATTATATTTCAAGATCTGTTCTGTTCCAACATGAAGTGTGCAATATGATAGGACATAACAGGATGCTAATGGGATGTTTTAGTATTTACCTCTAGCTACAGATTTTTTCCATCAGCAAAAGGGCAAAAATATAAAAGGGGAGTTGTGGCAGTCTCATTTTCTGGGGACTCTACAGGGTAACAAGCTTTTATAATGTATATAACAGAGTTCACGTTCCTATTACTGAAATCATTATCCCATAAAACCACACCAAGATGTCTTTCTAATGATATTTTTATGCAAAATATTTTCATGATTCAACAAGACCTATTCACACCTTTAAAACTATTTATGCACAGTTGAACGAATAATTGTTCCTCTACACACTCAGTAACCTAATCATTTTAATCTTAATAACCCACAGAGAAAACTCACAAGCAGTTATTATATACTGTGTGGGCTGCTTTCCATTCACTTTGGAGATTTCTGTAATAAAGCTCTGCATGGAATCAGAGAAGTTCTCCACCCCTAAGGGCTGCAGGGTAGAGAGTCACATTTTTGTAAGTAAGAAAAATTCTTTTTTGCTCGCAAATAAAGTCAAACTAAGTATTTATCAAAATCAGAACTATTAAAGTAAAATACACCAGTGAAAACAGTAACTTAGGAAGATCTCACTGATTTTCCTCAAGGAAGTTGTCTTCTCTTCTGAAGCACACCTTCACCAGATTGTAAAGATCACTTGTGACTTTTCAGATTTCTGACTAGCTGCAAGTTGGTTTTCACATTAATATTGAAAATATATAAAATACATGGATGTTAAAAATGGCATGTTTATAGTTCCAAATAATAGTTTATGGTATATCTGAGATATTATGAAGGCTCTGCTTTTGTTTTTTTCCTAAATATTTTTCCTAAACATAATTCAGAAAAATACTTATCAGCAGAGAAACAAAAGGAAATAATCCTTAAACATATAAAGTCAAACTTTACCTCTAGAAATCAGCTGAGTAAGTTTTACCCAAGTGAGTCTCCTGTGTTTGGTTTATAATAGAATGAAATGTTTATTGATTAGAGAGTTGTTTGATCAAACATAAAATATATTGTGAACAGGGTATTAATGAAGCCTGTTTTCTTATGGATTTCCATCCTACACACTATGCTACACAGAAGTTCTGCAATCTGCATCCTCAGTAACTTCACATCACTCTGCTTCAGTGTTTGTTGTTCCCTCATACACACACCCTCTAACTCCTGCAGCTGCAGTTCCTTCCCTGAGCGTGCCTGGCCTTGCAGCTCAGTGAGAGGTGATGCCAGGACATAAGCCTGCTGATCAACCCATGAGGTTTTGCATATCTGGCTGGAGAGCAGCTGGAATTTGGGATCCCTGAATGAGCACTCACATTGCAACCTTTCTGTTGGGGATTTTCAGTTCTCCCATCTACGTCTTCTAGTCAGTGTGTGGTCTTATTATGCTTGTAGAAAGCCATTATGTTCTAGATCTCTGTATAATTGGTTGAAATTGGTTCTTGTTTAAAAATCAGTCCCACTGAAACCAGAATATGACATGCAATTTCAATTTCTCTTGCACCCTGATGATCTCCAGTTCCTCTGGTGTTTGCTTACATGCAAAGACTGTTGGCACAGGGGAGGACAGTTTGTGAGCTGGTCTGGTTGGCATTACAGCAGTTCCTCTGTACAAATGTGCCCTAGGACAAGCTTCTTCATGCTGAGCTGTGCTTTCCCCTCAGCTCAGTGATAATGTGGATATGAGTTTCATCACCCTTCTTTTCAGCATGGCTAGTCCTTCACACCTGTGCTAAGCCATTTACCTATCTTACTGGAATACTACTGGAAAAATACATTTGCATTCAATGGGTTTGAAATTACTACACTACACAAAGCACATATCAGGGAAAAATCCTGTTCTTTCATGACTAAATGTAACTGGGAGAATCATCATTAATCTGATTGCCATGGTGCAATTTGTAGATACTCTTTAGTGACAACTGGCCACTAAGACAGCTTTCATAATCAGGAAGCAGAACTCATTGCTTGGTTCCTACTGGTTTGTATAGCTCCATTGCTTCGTGTTTTCCATTTCTTATTTTGGAATGCTCTTCTAGCTGTGTACTAGATTATGTAAGTGTTTATCACCCTCAAAAAACATATATTTTTAAAAATGTATTTTCTAGAGTGTTTTCCAAAAATGTAATGTTGGGAGAGACTGAAATATTTAGGGCATCAGCAAAGCAGTATTGAGAATTTTCTTTCTAGGGTCAGAATGAAAATCTAATCTTATTATTAAAATGCTTTACTCAAAATAGAGGCCTTTCTCCTAGCTTTGCCATAAGGTATTTTGGTAACTCATGCTATCTTTCCATGTATGTACTTTAAGAGGAATGGAAGAAAATAATGTTTCTTATTCACATTCTCACCCCACCTTCTATTTAAAATCATTCCATGCAAACATTATAGCTACTCATGGAGTTGATAATAATAAGAATAGCAATAATACTAGCATGGTGATGGCTTGTGCCTTCAGCTCAGTTCATTGTACAGTTTCAAGCATCAGAATTTTTCCCTTTAATGTCATCTCGACTGTAGTTCCAGCAGAAAGTCCAAGCATTCCCTCAAGCTACCATGTTCTAGAGCACTCCATAAAGCTGCATTTGTACTTATGTTTGGTGTTAGTAGATAGATGAGATGAAGCAGATGGCACACAAGTCCATAGCACAGTTTTGGTCTTTGTAGGATCAATTAAAAACTTCTGCACAGTGGCCAAGGTTTCTTTTATGTACATCTTTACATGAAGCACTTCCATTATAAATCTTAACTGTTAATTTTCCAAATTGGCACTAAAATGCAGGATAAAGTTGTGAGGACTTAAAGAATGCAGTTGCATGTGTCAAAACACCATCCCCATATATGATAAGCTACCACAACAGAACTTCAGATAAGCACAAACAGCATAGTAGGAAGGATCTAATTCCAGGCCTAACAGAGGTAAAGGTTTAGAATTAGCACACCAGAAAAATTGAACTCTTCAGACTGTGGGAAAGAAAACCTCTGCTTACACTCATGTCACCCCAACTCGTGAGAATTTCGGTGACCACACTGAATATCCAGGACCTGGCCTGTATAAAAGTGGTACCTCCAGAAGAACAACTCAGGGACTCCCACCCCTGAGAAGGACCAGGGTAAAAAAGGACCAGCGGGACACTGCAGGAATCCACATGATAGTGACATCTTTTGCTTAACCTCTCTCACTCACTCTTTCTCCTTCATCCTCTCCAGCCCAAATTCCTATTTCTTTCTATCTCTCTACCTCACATTTATTGTTAAATAAAATCTGTACTATTGATTTTGGCATATGGTCTCATTTGCACATTGATTCAGGCAGAGGCACCTATTATAATCAGATCATAACAAGAGGTACCTGTACTGCTGCTGGCCCTGGTGTGTATATGAGGTATTGCAATCCAGGACTCCCAGTCTAGTATCTTTAGTATAGGTTAAATTCACTTAGCAGAACTTAACATAAATATGTTTATAATAAATAAATATCTATGAAATCAGATTCATTGTTAAGCCTGCAGATTATACAAAGTCAGCTTCTTGACTTTAAAATGAAGAGCCAGTTGCTTTCTCCCAGAGCAAACCAGCATTTTAAAAATTTAAAATAAGTATTCAATCAGGCACAGCAGTGCTGCTGAAGAAGGCCACATAAGTGCAAGCAAATCATGACTGATGAAGTTCCTTGAGCTGCTGAAAGATACATGCTAATAAAGGAACATGGATAACATAATTATTTGCTCATTTTTATGTATTCAGGTACATACATAATTAAGGGAAAAATTGCAGATCCTTTTCTGACAGAATCGTACATAATACAATACATAATGACATACATAATGCAATAAAATTCAGCATTCAACCCACATTTGTAATAGTACAACCAGTTATCTATATTGACTGAAAAGCATAATCCTGCTTAATGTTTCAGCATTTCATTTCTGTCATTCTTGACACCTTTATAAATGAATCTCATCATCTTTCACAAGGTTTAATTAAACTGGTCTGTACATAGTCTGGTTCCAGAATCTAGCAAATTTCTGCATTAAAACTTTATTCCTCCTTTGAATTGAGTTAACATGAGTTCTCATCAGAAATGTGACAGCCTTGAAACATAAACTCCAGGTGACTCAGGATGTTGAATGTTGTGCTTTGAACACACATTAAAATGCTCAAACAGTAAACCAAAGTTACAGCTAAAAATGACATTTTCTTTTATGTAGATAAGCTATTCAATATATATGTTGTTATATTCATAGAATCTTAGAATTGTAGAATGGCTAGGGTTAGAAGGGACCTTAAAGATCATCTGTCTCTAACTTCTCTTCCACTGATGTTATATAACAGCTTTTATTTTTCAAAATTATTCCCACTGATATGTCTTCAGAAAACCATGAGTCAGCCATGTTATGATCCTATTATAATAGATGCCTCTGCCTGAATTAAGGTGCAAATGAGACCATATGCCAAAATCAATAGTACAGATTTTATTCAACAATAAATGTGAGGTAGAGAGATAGGAAGAAATAGGAATGGGGGGGTGAAGAGGGAGAAGGAGAAAGAGTGAGAGAGATTAAGCAAACACCTGCAGTGTCCTGCTGGTCCTTCTTTACCATGGTCCTTCTCAGGGGTGGGAGTCCCTGAGTTGTTCTTCTGGAGGTACCACTTTTATACAGGCCAGGTCCTGGATATTCAGTGTGGTCACCGAAATTCTCACGAGTTGGGGTGACATGAGTGTAAGCAGAGGTTTTCTTTCCCACAGTCTGAAGAGTTCAATTTTTCTGGTGTGCTAATTCTAAACCTTTACCTCTGTTAGGCCTGGAATTAGATCCTTCCTACTATGCTGTTTGTGCTTATCTGAAGTTCTGTTGTGGTAGCTTATCATATATGGGGATGGTGTTTTGACACATGCAATTGCATTCTTTAAGTCCACACAAACCCTGACCTGAGAGTCAAGTTAATGATAACAAGATCCCCACCTAAAGCAAACTTTCATAGTCTCACATCATTAAAATCCACTCTTTGCTGATTTTACATTCATTTAATGCTTAGCACTAATGAACTACTTGAAACTCTAGGCTAAAAGTCAAATGACATACTGTGTTTAGAAGGACAACATAGTAATACCTCCAAACACATTTCCCAGTGTAATCGCTTCAGACATATACTTTTGAAATTAAACAAAATTTTTAATAGATGTTCCATTCTTTACTAGGACATTTGATTGGACAGCTGGACACTAGGTGGTTACTATCATCATATTTCATGATAACTCACTGCCTTTTCCAACAGTTCTGGATTACCTACAAAACATGAAGAAACTATGAAGCTCTCTAAAAATCCAACCTGAAAGATCTGCAGGTAAAATTACTATAACAGCAAAATATTCTATAATCTCTTAGTGAGACAAAAACATCATGATTTTCTTAACCAACAAGAGTCCAAGAAAAAAAAAACCCTGTCATTCTTGATACTAAATGATACCAAAAAGAAACTGTTAGATCCAAGAAATATTAATGAACACACATGATAATTAGTCATAGCACCTCTCTCTTCTGCATTGTATCTTTCTCGAGAGAAGGAACTTAAAAGTAGGTGCATGTAAAGTGAAAAAGATAATGTAACTAGACTGTGAGGACAAAAATTTGAAAAAAGTAAAAAAAAAAAAAAAAAAAAAGCTTAGAATTGAAGTCCAAGAATAGGCATGTAGGAGGAGGTTAGTAAAGACCAAAAAATATCAACACAACTTTCATAGCTAGAACCTATAGCCCCCATGCTTATGTTGTCACAGGCACCCAGTGCAACTTCAGAAATAATAGTCCTATCTTAGTGTATTGGGGAAAGTGTGTGTCTGAATTTATGAAGAGGTACAATACATATTGATGCATTTTCTGTTTGTGTTCACCAAAATGCAGCAGTCTAAATCAAATCAAGTCAAATGACACTTGTAAGAAAAACCTACCAGAAAAAGACAAAAGAAGATGAAAAATCCTGTCATCAATGCATTGTAATTTTTTTTCCTGGTGCTTGTACTCTTTACAGTCAGTAGATGTTAAAAAACTGCCAGATACACAAATGCCCTCTGAAATTTCATAAAAATACAGCATAAGTTAATGAGACACTGCAGATGTAATTGCTTCATGACTGCAACTCTGCAGAATTTAGAACTTCACTTCTTATTTTAGCCCCTTAACAGTATTACATTCTAGCACAAGCTAAAAATATTATGTAGGTACTGATGATGTCACTTCTTTTGTATTCCTTGCAGAGCTGAAGTGTGCAGCTGGATCTGTATAAAAGCTGAGGAATTAGTGTCATTTGAAGTCAAAATTATTATGCTTGAATTTCTGCAACTGTAGGTTCTCACAGGACTACTGGCCTCCAGGCTTATGGAAACGAAACACACTGCTGCTAGCCAGGAGAGATTAGTAAACATATTGCTTGTGCTTCTGGAAAACCATCACTGGGTACTCTCCCAAAAGAAGTTCTGCTCTGTATTTTAAGTAGCAGCTGCTCAGCATGCTAAAATGTCCTGCACAGATTTATTCTGTTTTGCTTTCCACAGAGGTCTTTTCATCTCCATGACCGACAAGAGTGGGACAGAAGTGGAAATTTGACATTAAGCTGAGTGGTTACTGGCACTTCTCAGAGCAGAAAACAGCCCTAGAAGAATTAGGCAATATTTAAGAAAAAGAAGTTTGTTATTTGCTTTATCACTTCTCCCATATCCATATACACACATATGCTTTCTCACTCTGTCCCACTGAAAACACACATATGTACACAAACTGAATCACAAAATTACAAACTGTGTAAGGAAAGGGGCCACAGCAGGTTACCTGGTCCAACCTTCCTCCTCTAGCAGGGGTCATCCCAGCATATGGTACAGGATTGTGTCCAGAGGGTTCTTGAATACCTCCGGTGAGGGAGAATCCACACTGCTCTGGGCAACCTGTTCCAGTGCTCAGTCACCCAAGTGCTCAGTCACCCGAACAGTTAAGAAGTTCTTCCTCGTATTCAAGTGACATTTCCTGTGCATCAGCTTCTGCCCTTGTGTCGTATTGCTTAGTCTCACCAAGAAGAGCCTAGCTCCATCCTCTTGACACCCTTCCTTCAGACATTGGGGTTGCCTCTCACTTCTATCTTCTTGAGGTTGAACAGGCCCAGCTCCCTCAGCCTTTCCTTGTAAAGCAGATGATCCAGTACCCTCATCACCTTTGTTGTCTTCCACTGGGCCCACTCCAGGAGCTCCATGTCTCACTTGTGCTGAGTGCAGAATTGGACACAGCACTCCAGATGTGCCATACCAGGGTAAAGTAGAGGGGCAGGATCACCTTCTTCAAACTTCTAGCTCTTCCTAATGCACCCCAGGATACCACTGGCCTTCTTAGCTACAAGGGCACTGCTGGCTCATGGACAATTTGTTGAAACTTGCTGAGAGGCATCTGCCCCTTCACCCAAGTACTGATGAATAAGTTAAACAATACTGAGCCCAGTGTTGAACCTTGGGGACATCACTTGTGACAGGCCTCCAGCTGGACCCCGTGCCATCAGTAAAGACCTTCCGGGATCTTCCATTCAGCCAATTCTCAATGAGCCTCTGTCTTGGTTTGAAAGACAGGTGTCTGCCAAAAAAGGAAGGAGCTTCTTTTTAAAATGGAGAATGTAAACCCCCTCCAAATTATTATAATTTTGAAATTAAGGGGGCTCTCAGGCAAAGATATGGGAATAGGAATAACAGTTCTTTACTA
>VWZS01009138.1:18046-40840 GCA_013397075.1 Rhabdornis inornatus
GATTGGGGCTGACTGATAGGGTAAGGGCGGGGATTAGGGCAATCACTACTACAATCAATAGGGGGTTTTAACACAGGAACAAACCATTTAACAAAGGGAAAACAAAAGTGAAATAACACAATGCAACACAGTCCCATTAAATGGTGGCTGCAGTCCTCCTGGATGACAGACGTGGTTCAGTTGAAGCAGTGGTCCTGTAGAAGGGTGCAGTTTTCCTCCAAAGGTCCAGTGATAATGTGGAAAGGTCCAGTTTTTCCTCTGGAATCCAGTGGAAAAAGGCTGCCTTGGTGTTCCAGATCTTAGTTTTTATCTAGGTAGGAAAGGCTTAGCTTCTGCTCCTGGCTGGAATATCTCCCAATGGGATTATGTAATTTTATCAGTCATTCAGTGGGACTCAATGGCCCATTAGCAGAGAATATCTCCCACAGAGATAAGGATCACTGCCCCACCTGTTTTCAACAGATGGTGATAGAATACATCCTTTTGGTCACGTCCTGTATTGCAACCTAAGATAGTCTCATTACCTATTCATCCAGTCCCCAATTCCTGAGTTTGCCTATGAGGATGTAGTGAGAGACAGGGTTGAAAGATTTGAAGAAATCAGGGTAGACAATATCCACTGCTCTCCCATCCTCCATTCAGGTAGCTGTTATATCACAGAAGGTAAACAGGTTGGTTAAGCATGATTTACCTTTACTGAATCCATGCTGACTGCTCCTGAACACCTTCTTGTCATCCATGAGGATAGAGATGGCCTCCACAATGAGGCACTCCATCCACTTTCCAGGAACTGTGAGGCTAAATGTGCAGGTGTGACAATGGTATGTAATCATCTGGGGACAGTTAGATGGTTTCCAAACTGGAGTGATGCTGGAAACCCTACTGTTTGTCTCCAGAGGACAGTCATAAGGTTTTAAAGGATTTCTTCTGAAAAGATTTTTGGAACAGGATTCACATGACTAAGCTGCTTACTAAACAACTGCACATCCCCACATAAAAAGCATGAAAATAAACTAGTCCAAAGAATTATGCCTTCCTCATGCCAGGCTTTAGGTTACAGTCTCACTGAAAGATTTGAAGAAAATCACTGCAAATATTGATTCAGAAGAATACAAAAGAAATAATAACTTCTTACTCATTTTTTTCCCCCTTTGCTATATTCACCATTTTATAATATACTTTTATGGTTGAACAGACTAGGAAAAGTCTCTGCTGTATTTGACAAGTAATTTTCCAGTGGGGCTAAAATGAACTGTGATTTACCTTTATTTTCTGCACATAACTCACATAGACTGCAGGTCTAGATAAGTTGTAACAGTGAATAATTAAAGAGAATAGTGGAGTGTGCTTTGATACCCAAGGAAAAAAAATCCACCTCTATCTAGGAAAGTACGTCTGAGAAATACGCTGGTAATGCTGATTGTGTATGAGAAGACTGATGACCATGAGTGAAGAAACATGAAAAAAAATCAGCAAATGTATGTGATATAATCAAATAATCATGTAAGAACTTTAAAAGTCAAAGGATGGACTTTAGAATGAGACTTTTAAGTAAAATTTCTTTTTAATTAAGAAATTTTAATTGCTAACATTCATCTGCTAAAGATAAAATGTTAGAATGTGGGAAAGATAAATTGACCCAAGACAGAATTGGGGATAAAGATGAGGAAAGATGAGACATGTGAGATTTCAGACTTCTTGATAAGAGTTATACAAGAAGACTAAATGAAAAGGTAAAAGCCAATATGACAAATCCAGGAAAGAAATATCTTGAGCTGAGAATGAAAACACTTGAGTGGAGGAGGCATCTGAAAATGCTCCTCTCATAAAAGAAAATTTGAAGATTAATTTCACTAAAATAGTCTTGTGAGAGCCGGAGATGAAGGTGTTAAGCACAAATGTACATAGGAGTTGCTACAAGATTTAAAATGTGAAACTGTCCCCTTGACTTGATACAAAATACCTGGAGGGTAGGAGAAAGAAAACCATGCTATCCTAATTTCATGTATGACCAGAAAATATTAGACAGGGAGAAACAAGTTGTTTGAGAAATTTATCATGCAGATCATGTTTCATGGAGGATCTAAATAGAGACAAAATTAATCTGAGTCCAGAGAACAATGGTTTGCCATTACTTCAGGAACAGAAACCGTATATTTAGATGACCTATCATATGCATTAGGCACAGCTCCTGGGTCTTCAGCTGCTTAGTCTAAAAAGATCTTTGGCCCTTTATTGACATAGATATCATGAAAAAAATGCAAACAACAATGAACTTCAAGGAGTTGATGCAGCCAAATAAAATGAAATTCCATTAATGTGAATAGGCTAAATTTGATTAAAAGTTCATGAGTAGTAACCAAGAATCACTATCTGAGAAACAGAGCCATGACATCACATGACATAGACCACTTTTTTTCTGCAAAAGCATAACTTCCTCTAAAATCATTCCATATATCCTTTACTTTTCAGAAGCAGTCTAAGTTACTTGCACCTGAAACTTTCACATATACAGATAAAATACAGAGAGCTCTAACAAAAGCATAGATTAAATTCTTCAAAGCCTGTCATACATTTCTGTTGAATTTTCAGGAAGAGCCCTGGATTAGCACTTCTTCAAATGGGCATTGGTACGTTAATTTATATAGAAATACAGATTTCTTAGAAACATTTGCAAGTATTTTCATTTTCCAGTGAAATTAACTATATTTATTGTCAAACATTTTCTTTGAAAATATTCCAAATTATACTTTGCTGCTATATTTTGGTAGCTGAGGTATAAATAAGCTCTGTGCAAAATGTGTAATAAGAGTCTTCTTTTCTTCTTCTTCTTCTTCCGAATCTGGTAGGTGGGGAGTTAATTGTTCTCGGAAAAAAACAAACTCCATTATGCCAAATTTTATAACTGGCTTGCAGAAAAAATTACTTTTTATGTCAGAAGTGATCAGGAAATGGCATGGTCTCAAACATTACTCATGGTACCAGTAAATTACAGAAATAAATGCTGTCATCTGCTATCCTAATCCTCCAGTTCACTGTCATTTTAGAAAGAGAAATTATCATTATACAGTATCCAAAAAGCACTAATTTTATAAGAAAAAATGTATTAGGTTTTACTAATTTAAATGCTGTGAAGATGTGATGGCACACAACTACAGCAGATGGATGTGCCTCATTTCAAAACTAGCTGTTTCTTGGAAGTTCAAAGTACAAATTTGTTTAAAAGAGGAGTAAAATTGAAAGGAATGCAATATATAACATTAAGATTCAGTTCCCATGATAAACAGCTAAGATTAAAAAAATCAAAACTAATTAAGTGTAGAATTATTTGGCCTCATCAGTCCATAAGTAATTTGGGTTACAAGTTTCTCTCATCTCCTCATAGCAAATATAATTCAGTTGTACATATCATCAGTAATAACACAACTAAATTCGTGTTAGGGGAATAAAATAGGCCATTTTCCACTTTTAAACTATATGCATAATCCTAGACATAGTAATAATTGCAGAATTATAATTTCAGTAATTGCTCAGCACAGTTAAAGATATCTCAGAGGTAGTAAACTATCAAGGAGATGATGTGTTGTGCACATTATTTATAGAATCACAGAATATTCTGAGTTAGAAGGGATCCACAAGGATCGTTGAATCCAACTCTTCAGTGAATTGCCCAGATGGATTGAAACCAAAACCTTGGTGTTATTAGGACCAGTCTTTATCTTGAAGCCTAATGACATGTTTTTCCTAAAGGTTTTCTCTTTCTGTTATACAGACAGGCTAAACCTGTTAGATTCGCAGTAAAATCTCCAAGTTTTATTGGAGACAAGTTTTATTGAAAATAAAACAAAACAACCAAACAAAAAAAGAAAAAAAAAATCTCCCAAAGGTCTGGTAACATGTATGTATCTTGGACTTTTAACTACTTTCTCAGTTTTCTTTTGCAGCATATACCAGCATGAGGAAAAGGACATTAATATGCATTTTCTTAGTATTTTTTTCCTTCAATATTTTTTTATCAGAGGGCATTCTTCTCTCTGCAAAAACACAGTTCTACAAAGCATCTTTCAGCTTATCAGTAATAGTGTACTAGTCAACAGTAACAGCTTTGAAAGAAAAAAAAAAAAGAAAAGAAAGAAAATGTGGGATAACTTCAGGGTCTAGTCCTCACAGGAATTTTGCAAGTATGGATCTTTCTTGATACTGTATATTTTGGACTTGCCATTAACATTCTGTTGCCAAAAATAATAGGTTATGACACTATCTGCATCAAAATAATTATCTTCCTATTCTGCATGCTTCCCAGGTCTTTAAAAAGTCCTGTAGATTTTTTTTAATGTATTACTAGTTTGAAAAGCTGTTTTAATTATAATACTTATTATGATGAAATGGAGTTGGTTTAGCCTGTTAGGAAAAAGGGCTGTTGTGTAATTAATGATACAGAAGTGAACTTTTCCTCGAACCATGCAATTCCTGCAGCTAATTAGGTCTCCATATCTCATTTGCATATTTTTTTAATACTCTGATAGAATGGAATATTCTGTTCTCAGGACTGATGAACAGTTCATTAATATCACTAAAGGAATTAGAAATTCATTGTGAAGATAGCTCTCACTAGTGCTAGCCCTTCTGCTGAATCCCAACTAGTCTGTTCTGTTGAACATGAAGTTTCAGTTCTCTCAGTCCTCTTGCTTCTGAATATTCAAGCTGCTTATCAACAACAAATTTACCAGCTCAGCTTCTCAAATAATTTACAGTGTAAGACACATTCTAGCACTCAGCTGAATGAGATATGGAAAAGTGTGATGAGTGAGGGATGTTTAGAGGTCTATGGGCTATTTTTAGTTCTTCTCCAATAATATTGACATATTATTTCCTGAAGCTTTCTCTTATCTATGTCCTTATATTGAATTCCTTACCATGGTATCTCATGGTTTCTGTTTCTTTGGGCATTATTAAAAATGAGAGAAGTCCTGATCTAGGCAATTCTAACCTGCAGTCACAGAAATTGATATCTGTACCTTGTACCCTTGCCCAGAAAGAGGAGGTCCCGAGGGCAGAACAAAACAGGAGAGATGTGGTGGGCATTTTAAACACATGGCAGACTGGCAGCAGCGTGACTTAGCTTAAATGAACCTCCAGGGTTTCTTCCTTCAGTCTTTCCCCTTCTATTAAGTACTTTCTCATTCTTTCAGCACATGACAGATTTTTTTATTTTCTTATATGACATGAAATTGGCATTTTTGTCTGAGTCTGCCAGTGAAGATTCTTGTAGCCTTTTGATTACATTTTCCTGGAACATAGAAGAAAATCATCAAAGTTGTTAAATCCATTACTCTGATATTTCATGTAGTCTAGATGCTGAGACAGTTAAACTAGTTATCTAACACTTGAGAAAGGAAATTTTATATACAAATATATGAATCACACCTTTTGCTCATTGCAATATCATATTTAGAGATATTTAGAAAAGTCCAAATTCTTTTCTGCTAAACTCTCTCCACCAGATCAAAACCTCACATATCTGTTCCCAGGTGTTATTTGCCCTTCTCATTACACTATAAATATCTTTATACTTCTAGATTTCTTAGGAAGAGGCCTTTTACAATGCATTTTTCTTTTAATTTACTTTTTTGCTTATAATATTAAAGCCATATGGGTGCTGTATATCAGAAATAGCCTGACCAGCAGGACTGGAGTAGAAGTTGTCCTCCTGTTTTCAGCACTGGTGAAGCCGCACCTCAAATCCTATGTTCAGTTTTGGACTCCTCACTACAAGAAGGACATTGAGGTGCTGGAGCACATCAGAGAAGGGCAATGAAGCTGGTGGAGGGGTTGGAGCAGGAGTCTGATGAGGAGTGTCTGAGGGAGCTGAGTTTGTTTAGCCTGGAGAAAAGGAGATTTAGGGAAAACATTTTTGCTCTTCGCAGTTACTTGAAAGGCAGTTGTAGCCAGGTAAGAGGTCAGCCTCTTCTCCCAGATAAGAAGTGACAAGATAAGAGGAAATGGCCTCAAGCTGTGCCAGGGTAGATTTAAATTACATATGAAGTAAAATTTTTTCACTGAGAGGGTGGTCAAGCATTGGAACAGGCTGCCAAGGGAAGTGGTAGAGTAACAATCCCTGGACGTTTTCAGAAAACATGCGGATGGGGCATTTTGGACACACTTAAGGCATGGTTTAATGGTGGATTTGGCAGTGTTGGAATAATGGTTGGACTTGATCATGTTAGAAGTCTTTTCCAACCTTAATGATTCTATGAATAATGGCCTCAAGTAAAATTGTGTAACTCCATTAAAGTTCTTAACACCTATGGACTCATACCCTCCAGCAAGGGAAAATTATATGTTTCTGTCTTACGACACTGTGGAAACTCATCTTGCATTGGTGTAGAAGATGACTGATTATGTATATGAATATGATAACATTATTGAAATGTTAGATGCTTCGTTTTTTTATGGACTCTTATACTGCTTTATCTCAGTACTTTACTATTTTACAGTGATGGTGATGAGCATTATTACCACTTTTAAGACTGTGCTATATCTTTAATATATTTAAACAGTACATATATTATCGGAAAGCACCAATGCAACCAAAGTCAATGAGGAATCCTTGTTAATCTCAGTGATTTGGGGTCACGCTGGGACAGAATTACATTTTCATATACGTGCTTTCCAAACTGAAGTGAGACTTCCTTTCAATGGTCTCACTTCACAGCTCCTAAGCACAATAATTTGCAAAGAATGGCTGCTATACTTATGGAAGGAAATTAAACTAGTTATTACCTCTGGTAAGTACTTTATATTTCACATAGCGTCAGAAATGTGGTGTCCATTAAAACTTTTTATTATGAACCTGCTAATTAAACACTTTGCAACTATTGTTTACAATTTATCCATCATGAGGTTGATGCAAATTTGCCTTTGTTTCCATTAATGCTCTTTGATGGTAAGGCAGGTGTATTGTCTGCATATATCTGACCAAATTAAAATCTAAGTTATTCCTTTGTGTTCTGCCATTTCAGTGTTTGATGAAGTAGATTATTTACACATGGATTTCAAGTGGTAAAAAAATAATATAAGTGCATCAAAATCATAAGAAGGGAATGCATTCTGAGATATTCAACCATACAGAGGTCTTGTGAATCTCTTAAAAACCTGTTATTGTCTGCAAACAGGAAAAAAATTCCATGGAACTAAAAGTATTGATAAAATAAAATAAGTTAATTTCAATCATTTAATAATTTGAATGTCCTTAAGCCTTTCATATCTGTAGAGAGTTTTCCAATAGTAGGCAGTCACTGGGAAAACAGCTTCTTCTAAGCCTTTTGATGGTAAGTATGCTGTCCTAGGGTGACATTGTGGTGCTTGTATCCTCAATCATGTGTTCTGTTTGTGCTTTGTGTTGTGTTCTGTGCTTTCAGGACTGACTCTGAAAGTGAAGGTTTGTTTTGTCTTGTTATCAGCCGGCTCACCTCCCCCATGGTCTGTGTTTAGGAAAGGCTTGCTTTGCTTGCTTGCTTTTCTTGCTTGCCTTGCTTGCTTGCTCCTACTTTTTTGCTTTCGGTCTTGCTTTTGCCTAAATAAAAATTATACCATCTGAACCTGTTCCGGACGGGGACCTGGGAAACGCCATGAAACATCAGGAGTCTGCATTTTGTGATCTGCAGCAGTCATTCCCAGCGCCGGAGACCGACAACTGGGCGACCACTCGCAGGAGAGACTTTCTGAATTTGTCATCCTTTCAGAGCGGTAAAGGAGTTTTTTGTCATCTGGTGTTGTTCAGGTTTTTTTCTGTGTGTGCTGGGGAGTGTTTTCCTTGTTAAATAAACAGTTTTTTTCCACTTCTTTCTGAGAAAATTCTTCC
This sequence comes from Rhabdornis inornatus, assembly GCA_013397075.1. Taxonomy (NCBI): domain Eukaryota; kingdom Metazoa; phylum Chordata; class Aves; order Passeriformes; family Rhabdornithidae; genus Rhabdornis; species Rhabdornis inornatus. The sequence continues at coordinate 25,911 of VWZS01009138.1, forward strand.
CGAACCTGGTGGTGGGGGGGGGAGTCGTGGGGGTTTGCTTTCCGGGGGCTCCTTCCGAAGGTTTCCCCCCAAATTTGCCCTAAACCAGGACAGTATGTGCATGCTAGAGAAAACTTCATATAAATGAGAGCGGAAAAGAGACTCAATCAGAGAAAATAAGATAAAGACAAAGGCCTATAAACCTGAGAAGAAATCTGTAAACATCTATGCAAAAAAATCTTGTGTATTTACATTAATTAATTTATAATTTTGAAAACTGAAAGTTTTCAAATATCAAAATAAAAGGTATTTAGAAACAGGTTGACATCTTGGAAAGAACAGAGGGGCAATAAAACCAGTTTCCTGTAGTCAAGTCTTTTAATCATTTTCATAACTTCTTTGAGAACACTCCTTAAACCAATTCAACATAAAACTGTATTAACAACAAAGTGTTCAGAAAACCTATTTCTCAGCTTACTAGCAACCTTATTCTATTTCTCATCAGTTCTCATACATTTTCCAGACAATATTTTTCTTTTTCATGAGCAGATGTCCTGCCTCCTTGATGTTTACCCAGGTGATCATTTATCAGAGAAGACTCTGAGAACTTCAGCTTTCCAGTAGCTCGTCTCTGCAGGAAGCTGCTTTTCTTCTCCCTAATTCCATATACCAGATTTAGAAGCCAGGAAGAAGTTAAGGTGCTGACATGCAGGGAATGATCTTATGCAAAGGAGAGAGGAGATGGGGCTTATCACTTCTGCTCATGCCTTCTCCCTCCACCTCCCCATGGTATGGCTTGTGTGAAAGGAGACCTCAACAGGAATCACAAGTGGCCATCTACATGTTTTATATTCTTTTTTTATCTGTAAAGAAGAATAATGCCTTCTGGAAGACTTCTCTAGTCTAAGAGGCCAAGATCTTTCAGCCTGCTTGGACAAGAGCCTCTCTATTCCTCATCACCATCTTCTGTTCTACAAAGGGAGACTCATCAGCACCTGATGCAGCACTTAACATGTTCTGGATATAGGAAGGACCCATCTTATTTCATCAAAATATGACCACAGTGAGAGTGCCCGTTTGTAGTATCCTACCCAAAACTAGACACTGAATATGGCCAAAAATGTATTCCACATAATGAAAAGAACTCCTTGTTTTCAGTATCTTTCAAAACAGGCTCATTGTCCAGCAAGTAATATTTTTAAAAGTATTAGTTGTTTCAATTGTTTAATATCTCCCATGATCATGGTAACCCTAGATAAGCATTCAGTATTTAAATAGCGTGCAAATAATAAAATGCAGCTTTCTCATTTTCATGATAATATACGTATAAGCTGTAGCCTAATTGCTAAGACAGAACAACATTCCTAATTATATCCATTGTGAATTTTTTGCTTTTAATGAGGCTGTTGCAATTGTGCAGGGTAATAATCAACAGCTCCTTTATTTTTGGAGAGTGTATTAAATCTATGCAAGATATGAACTGAAAAAGCTTTTTGTTTCAAAAAACCATCTGATGTGTGTACACACATTTTCTCAGAAAATAAAAAAGATTGTAAACAGATATGATAAATGAAAAAGGGCTAGGACCATCAGTTATTTTTATCTAGTCTTTTGAAAATTAAAAAAAAATAATTCTGCACATTAAGTGCAAAGAGAAATTCAGAGCTGAAGTATAATCCACAGTAACGAACAGCAACAGAAAAACAGCAATCTGTGTAGTGGCTTTTCACCACGTTAAGGCAGAGCTAGAGCCTTTCTCCCAAGCTGTGATTCCATGCACTGGAAAACAGGTGTCTGTCCTGATACACACATAGACTGGCACAGGAAAAATGTGCTGCAGTATGACAGAGAAGCCAAAGGCCTCCTAGAAGACTCACTCGATGCATTCCCCAGTGGCATGAGGAGAAGAATAAAAGTAAAATGTTCATGTTGATATAAGAACAATTTAATAATTGAAATTAAAGTAAAATATAGTAATAATTGTAAATAATAATAATAATGATAAGCAAAAGGTAAAAAACAAGTGATGCACAATGCAAGTTTTCACCACTTGCTGACTGATGCCAGACCCCACTTCCCAAAACCAGATCGGCCTCCTTCCGGCTAACTCCCCCTAGTTTATATACTGGGCATGACATTTTGTGGTGTAGAATATCCCTTTGGTCAGTTTGGGTCACCTGTCCCAGCTGTGTTCCCTCCCAGTTTGGTTTTTTTGCATACTGCCTCACTGGCAGAGCATATGACAAGAAAGACAGAGTCCTTGACTGATGATAAACACCACTTAGCAAATATTGTCAATGCCATTCTCATTCCTAATCCAAATCACAGCACTGTAACAGTTACTGAGAATAAATTAATTCTACCCCAGCTGAAACCAGGACAGTGATGATGAGCCCAAAGAGGTAAAAAGAGTGGCTCCAGTTCCTTCTTTTGCTGGTATTTTACCAAAATATCTTTGTTCAGCAACATTATAGTTAGCACATTATATGTGGCAGCTAGAAATATACTTTGATTCATTACAGTTATTTGACTCATCAGTCAAAACTGTCGAGTTCTGTCTTTCTTCTTTCACAGGGCAGGAAAATAGATTGCTAGAAGACTAAGTTCTTGTTATAAAAATGCTGGTATATAAATTACCTTAGTGTCATATGTTAGCATTTGGAGTAATGCATCTGGTAATATCTAGATACACAAAACTATCCACATGGATTATATTATAGGGCTGAATAAATTCTTTTATCCTTACTGTCCACATAAGCAATTAACTGGAAATTTCATTCTCTTGAATCTAGGTGCTATTCTACATTGTTCTTCTCTGTCCTGCTCCCTGGTTCCTACACTTTTTTCCTATCCATGTAAGTAGTGTGCAACAAGTAGGTGTTGAAGGCAGAAAGCAACTGGTCAGGAACACATAGGCAGCACTTTATCATCCTTAGGGGCTATGTCCGTGAAGTCCAGTAATTGAATTCCCACAATAATACTCTCAAATACTTCTAAAAAAGAGTGGTGACACTCCTGGCCCCAGAGTTTCCTGCTCATATGGCATACAATGTCTTTCATTTCTCCTGAAATGCCATGTCAAGCAATGGTGCTCCCAAGCACTTAATGAAAGGAGCAGACCAGGATACAGCTGAATGACAGGAGGTTTTATCAGCCCAAATCTCCAAGTTATTTAATATTCAGCATTTCAGCCCTGTTCATCGTTCTGGGTAGGCTCAGACTTCAAGGGAACTTTTTGCAAAGTCCAATGTGCTCATTTAAATTTACCTTTCAAAGCCAAGTTTTCAAATTAATATTAATAGTGCCAAAAGAGTATAAATGACCTACCCTCTTCATGCTTCCCCTATGTGATCATCACCCACTGTGTACTGAGTGTTCTGTACTTTTAAACTTAGTGGCCCCTGTAAATATATCTCCCTTTATGAGACCTAAGGTACAAGGTTGTTCAGCTACTAAGTGTGTTATCTCCAAAGTTAGTAATAAATAAATGATGTACAGTACAGTTTGACATATAGAGTGTTTCAGAATGACTCTGCTACCTAACAATATCCACAGACCCACTGCCCAAATGAGATGTGTCTTCTCCTTCATAGTGCCTGCATTCTGTTGCTATTGCAGTTAATTGTAAAATCATGCAATTAAAATATGTTTACAGTTTTGCCCTTTGATCCCAAAACTACATTGACCTAATTTTTTGTTTGGTTAGTGCAGGTTTTTCGCAAGCTTCATTTTTTTAGAGTGGAGGTAGGAGGCTCTATTTACTCACATATATTAACCACAGCACTTTAAAATGTATAATGAATAATTTCTTCTAAAGGTTTTTTACCAGAGATGATGAAGTTTGTTCACTTTACCCCAAGCAAACATATTCTTTCTCTTGTAGATCTGCTAGGTATATTTCTGTCAGGACTGGAAAAGAGCAACCTTTCATCAGCCTTTTGAACACTTGTGGAACAGAGCAGGGTAGAATTACACATAAAGAGCAATGAAGTTCTTCATATACAGATTGGTGTACATTATCAGTTTTTAAGTCTCTTTTATTTGCACCAGAACAATGCAGAGGAGCTTTAGGAATCTCAATGTTGTCCCAAAAATGAAACTGTTTCGTTTCTTATAACCACTTCACATCATTACTATCTATGCACATCATGTTAAAAATCTGTAAGAGAGATACTTAATTAAAAAAAAAAGACCTTAACAAAGAAATAAAACTAGATATTGCATCATTTGGTGAACACTCTAGAGTACAAGAGTACAAGAGTACAAGTACAAGAGTACACTCTAGAGTACAAGACATGAAACAAAAAATCATTATGTTTCAGAGATATTTTTTTTAATGTCTAGATTTGGTCCTGCTACAACATCAAATTTGTACATTAGCATACACTTATTCAGTCAGAGTAGTTTGCACTTGAGCCATGACTGTCAAAGAGAAGCATATGTAACACAGAAAAGGTGCCAGAGTAGCTGAGAGGACTGAGTTAACCATGTGTCAATTATTAAACTACAATGGTGTGCATTATTTAGGTTATTTAAATGAGATTATTACAGGCAAAAGGGTTAACATGCAAAAACAAATCACAATGGAGCTATGCATCACATGTAACTAGAATCACTGACCATGTGAACAGCTCTTGCATGTGTTGATGTGATTAATTTCTGAAGCACAGAGGATATGTAGCAAGAATTATTAATTCAAAATGAACATGAATTTAAATGTGGTGCTATTCTTAGACTTTTCTTGTTTATTTCCACTGAGCATTTGGATGTCATAGATGATCCCAGCAAATTTGCTTTTACTGAAATGTTCAAATACGTGCTGTAAAGTGTATGTTCAGTCACAGGTATTCCATAAGATATATGATGAGATATATTTCGTAAGATATAGGAATGCCACAATGTAGCTATACTGAAATGAGCAAACTTACAGACAGCCTCAGACACAAAAGATGGGGTTTTTGGTGACTGTATTCCAACAGTGATTGTCTGAAAAAGATAGAATTTAATTACCCTTACCCTTCTGGTGTTAACTAGAATGCACAGTCAATTTTTATTTTTTTTTTATACTGTCAATTTTTAAAGGATATCTGAGAAGTAATGCAAAATTAGAAACATGGAATAGTAGTAGAACTACTACTGCTAGTTTCCTGATGCCTTAACTTTTAGCTTTCATATTTTCCAGATTCTGTACTGCATTATTATATAACCCTGAACTTCATATAAAGTGTTAGCAAGTTCTCTTCACAGTTTAGTTAGACAAAACAATCCTTTTCCAGCCTGAGAAACAAGGACACTGTTGCACCTTCTTGCCCAAAAAGTATAAACAACAGCAAATTGAGGAGAGCAATTTGGGAGGATGGGACTTCATAACCTGAAGCTGTAATTGGACAATTAACCCAAATATGTAAACGGACCAAAACTTACAAAAGTGTGAAAATGTGTGACCCATCATCCATCATGGGTGTAGCCTTGGCCAGGCTCTTGTATTGCCCAAGGTGTATCCTTTGAAGGCCTTTTAATAAATACTACTTTATTCCTTTAACACTGTCTAGCCTCTGTTCTAGGTAGCCTCTCAAGGCATCATTCCAAGAAAGCCTGTAGCTTGCAGGAAGTCTATGTGTTATTTAGTGTTATACAGAGTGCTGGGGAAGAAATTAATCAGACAAACAGCTTGCCTGTACAGATTTATAGGCTACTTCTGAGTAATATGTGGTTTGTTCACTTTCTCTTTGCCAGCCGTTATCTAACAGGGCTAAGTCTTCCTAATTAAAGAGATAATCCTTTAACTGTGAAATCTATATTGTATTATTTTTCTCTTTTATTGTTCAAGCTCTCTTTTTTTTAAGATGAGTCTTGGCTTTCACTCTAGGTTGATTATTAGTTTCATTCAAAGCTTCTTTCCAAGAAGGAAGCATGTTAGATAAAATTAAATTACTTCTCTGGAAAAGGCTAAGTAGGCTTTTTAATATTAAAGTAGATTGACATAAAACAGTAACACAATTACTAATGCAAATATAAAGCACAGTAAAATTTTCTTTACATTCTGATTTGACTCTTTTTCATGTATGTTTTCAGGACATATATATTTCTGATCAAATATATTTTCAAATACTGACGCTTAAATTTCTGATTTCATGTTCTTCTTAGAGCTCCGTACTGATAACATAGTAAAATAACATAGTAAAATAACTTTAAACACTCTGGAACTTAAACTCTCCCTTCAGGGACAAGTGAAGCTAATTCTAAAGAAGAAATAGCTGGTGTCCAGCCTTGCTCTAAAATGAGGCCTTTTTCTGAGAGCACTGAGTTGCCAGTATGACAAAGACACTCCTGTGCAGAACGCAACAGAAGATTCACAGGTTCTTCACACTCCTGTTCCCCGTGCAGCAACTTCCAGTTTTAGTTAGGAGTTTGAGACTTACATGCCATCACAGAGATACAAGTCATTGTGCCGCCAGCAACACTTCTCTCATGTTCCAGGGACACATAGCATAGTGGCTGAGCAATAACACATGTAACACATGTAATCCTTATTTATTGGAAGGGTGAAGGTAAAGATCAGGCAGCACAGTGACAGTGTTTGTCATGGCTGGAAGTCAGAGCTATGGGAGCAGGAAATGTTAACTGATGTGACAATTTGCATTTGCTCAATTCACTCATGAAGTTAACACAGCGTGTTTCAGCAGCACTTACCAGTCAGTCAGCCAGACAGGCCATTAAAACACATCTATTTTCCCTCCTGTTTGCACCAGCTGTTTGCTAAAATAATACTAAGTAGTAAGATACAGCAAAAATACTACTTCCAAGTAACCCTCACTAGGCATTTTTGAATGAAAATCCTTGCTATTTTTAATTTAGAATATGTGTTAAAATCACTAAAAATAGATTGCAACTCCACAGTGACAACCTTGGCGGCTAAATAAGTTTTTTAGAGGAAATCTTTATGCTGGCTGCAAGGCAGGAAGAGAAAATTCTTGTACTTGCTAAAATCTGTGTGTTAACCTTTCTCATCTGTGTATTTAGCCATGTCTTATAACAAGAGCATATATATAGAAACAAGACCTGCAAATAAGAGATATGTCAGCTTTTTATTTGGGCAAGACAGAGAATGAACAAAAAAATAATATTTTTCCTGTTGAATTCTGTGTCTGAATAATTGAAGTGATGAAGTAAAGCTACATTAACCTTGCTTTCTTTATTTAGAGGAAGGTGTTGTCCTTTGTCACTTTTCTTGTTTCTTGCCATGGGGAATGAGCTAGTTTTAGTTCATGACGCCATAGTGAATCTCTTCCTTGCAGCTCCTTCTTCCTTTTGTTTTTGTGAGAAAATGTTTAGATGCAGTTCTCCTCCTAAAATAAAAGGGTATGGGTTTTTTAAAGTGAAACTCACTTCCTTGTGCCTTGCCTGTTCCATCCTTTAGACTCACAGGTTATTTCACATCTCAAAAAAGCTACCAGGCCTGTTTTGTTCTGTGCATTATTCCCTTTCTAAAGAGCACCATAACCAGCTGCCACTTCTCTTAAGTTCTTAGTCTTTTGACTAGCTTTCCTCTTATTATATCGCACACTGAATCTTAGAAGAGTTTAATGTGCTGTTCTGAGGTGATGACCCCATATGAAAAACTCTGTAGACTTCAATAGGAGCCTTTATTACAAGATCAGACACATTAAGTGTATTTTTATCCTCCTGCTCTTTTTTCTTACTTTTTTTCACCAAAAAATATCTGTTATGTTTCTGAATGAATTGGTAAAAAAAGTGCTGGCTCCTGCTCTATTCTATGGCAATGTAACTCCACTGGGATTTATCTTTTGCTTATGAGCATCCCCTACTGTCCCTATTAGAACGAGCTGCTCACCCTATCAGGATTCTGCATGTAGCAATAATGCTAATTAAGACTGATTCCATAATACACATATATACCATAAAAATAACAATGTAATATAATCCATGTAATATTAAATTAATTTTACCCAAATCTATTATTATGGACCCAAATACCAAGGTTGTGAGAGCCAAACTCTTTAAAAGGAAGTAAGGAAATGTTCAGCAAATGTGACCAAGGAATTTATTAATCAGAAATTCAATTCAGAAGCACTGTGAGTAAATCTTTCTGTAAGGAATCAATAAACAGTAATAGCTGCATCCTTCAGGTTTATACTTTTACAGTAGTTGCTGTGAGATTCTTTAAATAGCCTTAGTTGTATTTCTTCTGTTAGTAGTACCTGGCTCCCCAGATGGCTAATATACAGCACATCAAAACAAACTGCTGCCTTCTGGTGCTTTTGCTCTGTCAGCTGCCTACTTTGCAACACTTGCATATATATGCCAAATGCCTGTCTAACACATATGAGATATACCAGTACCATACACCAAGATCTGAAATAAGATTTTATTAATGGGTAAAAAACCTGTACTTACATTCTGAAAACAGATATCATTAGGCATAAGGGCCTATACATTATTCACTTCAGGTTTAGATTTATAATTATGAAGATCCCTGAAAATTTCCAATAGACTGGTGTAATATACATAAAATAATAAGTAGAGCTGGATCCTATAGAATTTTAACAACTCATTTCAATACTGACCATGCAAGAATACTTCAAAATTTATTTTGGCTTCAGTTATGCCCTCATTACCACAGGAAAATTAACTTTAATGACACAGGAATCAGCAGATACTATTTAAAATAGTTTCTCAGTTGCCAGGTAAAAATATCTAGACCAAGATTGACTATTCTATAGTTGTAAAATAGATGTGCATCACTTGAGTACTAAGATGAAGGTTTAAAGATTTAAAGAGAGTGATTGGTTCCAGTGCAGTGAACAGATTTATTAGAGCACAGTATAAATGGCTGGGTGATTTTAATTTTCACAATTTTTCTTGACCTGTCAAGTTGTTGTCTTTTGGAAGATCAAATATTGTTTCATGTCTAACTCAACACTGCCTTCATGATGTATGCTTCAGCCTAGATATTATCATGTCATCTTCTGTATCTCAGAGGTCTGATGAGTGTAACAATGAAAATCTGAAGACTAAACTGTTTATATTGACATCAGTCAAAATCAAAATGCACCATCGTGCCTCTGACCAAGGCACTGAAAGACAGCTACAAAGATGAAGGTACCTTACATTACAGTTGAATAAGAATATATAAGGACTTTTTCCTTTCATGAAATCTGTTGAATAATTGATCAAGGGTTTAACTTGGATTTATCTAAAGGACCATGCAAGATGCTTTGTCACAAAACAGAGTCATCAGCATTACTCTTTTTTCACTGTTGCTATTATTATACAATATGTGCTTATATAGTATAATGACAGTTTAAGCTATTAAGTTTTCATTTTTTTTCTTTTGGCTTTCTGTTATATACATCATAGGGAAAATAAAAACACAATCAAAGCAGCTGAAATTATTTGAAGTGTTTTTACCTCCAAACACAGTAATAATTTAAAGCCTTTTTCTTTAAAAGCTAAAAGAAATGTACTGGCATGAGATACCCCAAAACATAATATTGAGGTTTTGAAGGTTTGAATTAGAATGGTAAACTGTAAGCTTACTAGATTTTCTTTCACTCTTTTTTTGTATAAAATAAAAATATTTTCAGTTATACAGTGTCACATTCATGTGCCCTAGTTTAGGCATTTAAAATCTTTGTGCCTGAGTCATCTTGGAAACTCCCTAATGCAGATAAACCAGCCTTTTCAGAAGGTGACTGATGTTCTTTATCTTAGACAGCTATCAGGAAAACCAGCATACCCTCACAAAGCGCTAGTTTTTTCTTGCTAATTGATTAACATATGTCTCTGACTGTGTTAGACATGAAAGTCTAACTCCTGTAAGCCTAAAACTAGGTGAAAATTATTATCCAACCATTCTCTCCTCAATACAATAAATTATCCTCTTTGTGTGCCCCTCTGAAATATCTAAAATGTTTGCTAACGTATCTGATAAAATTGATTTTAAACATGGTCAGATAAAACAATAATCCAGAACAAAGATGTGACTGCCTTATCCATACCACTATTTTTTAAAATTACAATTCTGCCTTTAAGTGAACTGAGTTTGAAAGATTTGAATGGGAAATTGATAGGATTAAACAAATCCTATATGTATTGCGTGTTGTGCTATGGGATTTCAGCTATTTTGTAAAATCACAGAAACACTAGTTGGAAGTTGTCTCTGTACATGGCCTATTTTGAACTCAAGCAAAATACTCAAGCAAAAGTTCATCTGCTTCTCCTGCATGGAGCAGGACTATTGAGAGAAGTAGACTGGTTCAGTCATGGCTTTGTGTAATGCAGTCTTGAAAACCCCAAGAATGGAGGAAGACTCCCTGCCTCTCTCCAGGAACTTTTCCAAAGTGGAAATGTACTTATAACGAAGACTTTTTTCCTAATCTGCATCCTGAAGCTCCCAAGATACTACTTGTGGCTGCAGCACTCACCCCCTCCAACAAGAGTTTGAGTCCACCATTCTTGTAAGTCCCCTTCAGGCAGCAGCAGTCTGGGATCAAAAAGATGAAGTCAATGGCAACGTGTATAGTTGCCATATATAGCTCAGTATATAGTTGCGTATACAGCTGAGTCAGTGTCAGCTGGCTAAACTCAGCTACACACTCATTTTCTACAACAAAATTCCATCAAATTCCCTATATCCTGAGTAGACCTGCCACTATTACTGCTGTTAATTCTACTTCTGATGTAAATAAAGAAGATAAAGGAAGTATTTTATCACCTCATAATGATGGCGCTACTTGCACAGCAAGGAGCATTTATTCTAGTTCAAAGCACAATATTTCAAATGTACAAAATACTGCTTGTTATAAGAAGAGTAAACCTATATGAAATGTTTTAGCAGTTGTCGGTAGCATGTTTCTACAAGATTCGTGTCATACAGAAATACAAAAATAATAACACTGATTAAGAAAATAAAGATATGGCTGCCCTGAAATATAAGTAGGTCTTACGAGCAACATACTTTTTATTCAAGGATTATTTTGAAAACACAGGATGAATTTTATATGTAAAATAGACTTGCATTACACCCAAAGTTTTGTCTGTCTTTGCAAACATCAGAACAGTACTCTTTGTCAAAATTGTTCAGAAAAAGAGAGGTTTTAACTTTTGTATTGATAAATATGAACTATTATGCGATTTTGGAAATCTTTAGAGTACAGATTCTTGAATATTAGACTACAGAGTTTTTAATATTTTTTCCATTCAAGTGAGAGAAATTCTAGATGGTTTATCAAACTAATAACCAACAAATAAAAAAAGCTACTAGGAAACCTAACAAAATACAGAAGTAACTATATATTTGTGTTTAATATCATATTTCTTTTGAGTAACTCACTTTTCTAAAAGAACTGTGATCTTCTAATGACATTTTACAAGGACTGAATACATGAATATTGTGTGCTGTTTGAGAAAATACAGTTGTGATGTCATAGCTAAAAAAGATGTTTATTTTTCACCAAGGATGCTCCTGCATGGTGGGGGGGGAGGGTGGGTGACAGGTATTGCTACTGTGTAACATGATTTCCTCTCTAACCAAGATAAAGAGGAATTGTGTGCATGGTCTTGAAAACAAAAAATAAAGTGAGTTATTTCAGCAGTTGGGAATAAAGGCAGAATTTACAGTCCAATCAATCCTTTTGACTATGTTCCTTAATAGTTGGCACTAAAATGGACCATGGACTATGAGCTGGCCCTTAGGGCAAGCAGCACACCATGGCTCATATCCTCATGGCTCTAGTCTCATCCCTGCCAAAACAACATGGCCTCATCTCTACTGAATTTGGGAATGCTCCCTGGTAAATATTTTTTGTTCAAAAGATTCAAAAATAAGCAAAATTCAAAGGCGTCTAATATCTTTATGTCAGCACCTCATCTACCACTTGTACCCAAAAGACAAATCACATAGAAAGAAGCAAGTCTACTGTCAGAGTCAACAAAACACAACTCTGCTTTTCTCCCTGAACTCTCTGAATATGCCACCACACTGTGTGAAAAGAAGGGAACCTTCAGTTATTTTACCAAGCAAAGCCTGCTTTTGGAAAATCAAAATTATGCTATCCTTGTTGCATCGTTGTTGTATCACCTTTATTTATTAAGAATATGTCTTGGAAAAGGTATAAAGGATAAAATCAGATTGCCAAGAGTATAAGTAAACCAGACTTGGATCTCTAGTCATGTAAGTTAATTGGTCACTTGAGTTGAAAACTTGAGTTGAAAATTTTGGAGGTTTTTGAATGTTAAAGGAGTGAGATTTAGGTGAGGACTTTCAAGCAGAAAAACAGAAAGTTGATGTAGAAACCTGGTAAGATTTCAGATAGGATTATATGAAGATGCTGCCTCCTGTAACAAGGCATTTGGATTAGGATCAAAGAGATCTCTAGCATATCCATGTTTTTTTCTTTTTCTGCTTTTAAAAATACACTTCTATTTCTATGTAGAAAAAAAATTCTCATCTTCCTTTCAGCATGAATAGAGCCTTAAATGGTAGGAGCAGTATTTTGTTTTTTATTTTTCTTTCAGTATTACCCAAAAAATTATGTTTTAAATGATACATGAACAGTCTATCTCAAAATTAATGCCACTATCTTATTTCTAAGGATTACAGTATACATAATGAGCTAAACTCTATAGCTCTTATAATAAACCAGTATTTGCATTAGAAAAAGAAATTTTCTCTTACTGATGACTGCCTTTTTTCCTGAGATGATTTGCACACTATTTCTTCTAAGGAGAGGAAGACGTAGTTAGCTAATGTAAGCTAAAGCAGCTGGATTAAAACAATGCACACAATAGTAGACAAAACTTCATTGTCACAGGGTGATTCATTCTATTCTTTATTTCTTCTAACAGTTTTCTAATTAAAGTCTGGAGTTCTAAAAGCATTTTTTGTTCCTAAATTGCATAGCAGTGATGGACTCACAAGAGGTTTCCAAGGTGAATACTGCGTATGGCCCTGTGAACACTTCTAGCTTGCACAAACTTGTATAGTCTCTAAACTTACCCTTACCATTCCTCACCAGTCCTTTACTCCCTCTCCCTTAAACCAGCAAAAGCACTTAAGGAGCCATGCAACAGCCAGACTGAGTTAAATCAAGCTTTCCACCACCACCACCTTCTTTTTTGCTGGGTTAGTTTTTAACCAACCTAGATCTGTTCCTGACCTTGTTCTCTGTCCAGCTTCATGGACGGCAACCAGCACTAATGACTGTAGAAAAAAGAAGGAATGATTGCACCCACACTGATGCAGAGTGTTAATCCAGTTCTTTCAGTATCAGATTAAAAACCTCAATGAATCACAATTTTGCAGAGAACGTATCTGTAAAAACATGCCACTGAAAATAAATGTCATGTCTCATATGACAGTCAATATTCTTCATCATAGAATCACTAAATTAATAATTAAGTTCATAATTAAAAATAACAGAATTGCTTTCTGCCCTCAAAACCCAAGAAATGCTCATACGACATTCATGTATTTGTTCAGAACATACTTCTCCAACATTACATTTATATATTTCCCTGTGAAAAAAGTACTCTCCAAACAGAGCTTTCTATGTGCTGCCGAAAGAAAGTGTGACTACTTGGTGGTAGTCAGAGATGAGAATATTGTCTTCAGATTGTGGTAGAGCTAGAGTTTAGCAGAAAGCTTTGGACTCCATACCATACATTTTGTTATATATCTAATTATATTGTTTAAATTTTATTTAATTGTATATTCACATTATGAAGCATATTCTTTTTTTGTGGGTTTCTGGTTCTGTGGCCCACTCTCATGTCAGGTCATTCCTCTCAGCTAACGCTAATTGTGAATTTAATTGACATGTATAATGAAAATGTCAAGGACAGGGTATTTTTAACACATAGTGGCAGCTTCAGATTTACTCCTCTTCAGTATTAATCCCTGACAGTTATTATCCCATTTAACTTAGGACAGAATTTTAAATAGAGACATTGTCATCTGATGACTAAACGTTCCTTTTTATCTCATTTGTATCAATTGTCAGTGCACAGAGGCATTACCATGATCAATTCAAATGTATGAATAGTTGTGCCACCCATGAAAACTGTCTCAACAGAATAAAGCACTGATGAAATGCCTGTTCTTTTGTTTTAATTTTTACTGACATTGGCTGCTAAGGCGTCCTATAGGAACTTGTTTTGGACCATGAAGTGCTGGACTGCAGAATAACTCAAAAGTTCCAATTCATTAGAAACCCCCTTTTTTAGTAGCTTTGCGTGGCAAGCTTTTGAATATTATATCTGAGTCACATATTTCACTGAACCATTCTAAGGGATGAAGGTTAGAATTTTAACTTTGATTAATAGGGAAAAAGGTACAAAAGGAAACCTAGGCTAGCAGAACAATAAAGTCCTTGAATTACAAACCTGATACCATGATCTAATCCTGCGGGTGATAAAAGAGACTCTCCCCTAGCCCCCGACTAGCTCAGATACTAAGAGAAAGCCTGTTTCCCTCGCATGGACAGAATAAAAGATAACTAAAAGAGGCCCTTCCCCTCCTTGAGGAGAATCCAAGGTTTATTTCTTGCGGGGTCCCAGGAGCGGAAAGAGGGCGAGGTCAGGGCACATAGGTCTTTTCTAGGGTCTGGGAAGGGGGCGGGGAGAAATTGGATCCCTGCCAGCTAAGTAGACCAGAGGGGAGAAGGGTCAAACTACATGACATTCCAGGGGTGAGGAATTTACCATTTCCAATACATTCAGGGTACTGAGTTGCAACATCTCCCCGTTTTTTGTTTAACAAAGTTAAAGGAAAGATATTAGGTTCATTTTAAGTTACATTATGATCTTGCCCACGACTTGCAGTTAGCAGGGGGGTTAGATTGTTTTAGGTTTTTCATTTCTATGTGATTTACTACTGAGGTAGAAGAAATGAGGCTATTAATAGCCTTGAAAACCAAATGATGTAGGAT
>VWZS01009139.1:7181-39124 GCA_013397075.1 Rhabdornis inornatus
AAGTAGAAGTCAGGTCCCAGATGGAAGGGATTGATGGAGATGCCTCACTCTTGGGCTGAAATCCTCTTGTAAGGCTATGATGAAGTTATGATTGATACATCAGACTCTTTTCCCTGTCTAAATCCTTCATCATTGGGAGGATGAAGCATTCTAACCATAGAAATGAGCAAAGGTTGAACAAGCAGATGTTGAAGTATCTGTGATCCCATGAGAAATTTGAACAGCAAGAGAGAAGAGCGATGAAGACCCTTTGCACTCAGGGAAGAAGAAGACCTCTGTTCACAGAGATGAAGATGATGTCAGAGATAGATAAAGAGAACATTTGCTTTGAACAAAGAGAACATTTGAATTGTTCATCCTTAAAAATAATACCCCATAAGTTGACATCGTCCTCAAAAATAGTTGTGGGGAAAACTGTAAATCAAGGAAAGGGACTTTTACACAGTGATCAGATTTCCATTCTCCCATATGGCTGCTTTGCTGTGACATTGAAGCCATGAGAGAATGGTTTTCTTGTGGAAAAGTCTCCATAGAGTGATGAGAGAGACTCCTCTCCCTAAGTGAATTGGAGAGAGACTGTTCTAGAGATGGTAAACTGATTGATTTGTTTCTGTACGTTGTCAGTTTGAGAGAAAAGAGGGTGTGGGGGGAGGAGAAGTGTTCTGGAGGTTTTATTCTGATTCTTATTATTTTTTTCTTTTCGTTTTTGTTAATAAAGTTTTCTTTATACCCTTCAAGATTTGAGCCTGCTTTGTCTTCCCTCCTAACCCTATCTCACAGCAGGAAATTAGGAAATAATTCTAGTGGGTGTACTGGTGATTTAGCCAGCACTAAACCCGTCACATAAATTGGTGCGTTGGCCAGGAAATTTCAAATTGGCGAACCAAGACCACTACAGAATGCTTTTCTTTACATGCACCTTACCTGCCTGCCTCTTAGTGTGATGTGTGAAGACAAAGGTGTGTGTAGTCTGGCAAACCACCATGACACTGCACCCACTCCCTCAATGAATGATCAAATTTCAGTGTCAACTTAATCAAAAAATGGAATTTATTACTAACCAAGAGGCCAGCCTCTAACATGGTTCCTAATCCTCACATGGCTATGCAACAGAAATAAATACAGCATCTTCATGATGTACTGAGTACCAGTCTGGCAGGTTAACAGGTGTGGGACAAGTGAATGAGTAGAAATGCTACTTATCAGAGAACATATTGAAGAGAAACCTCATTTTTCACAAATTATGGGCTTTTTATTGCTGGTAATGGAGAGAATATTAAAGTGAAGTCTATATTTCAGAAATGAGAAGACCAAATGATTTAAAACCCTTTTTATAATGACCTGCCTGGGAGTGAAGAATCAATTTCTTTTACAGCAAGAATCTGTTAATACCATGGGAGTGAGGAACATAAGAAAATGAGGAAAAGAAAGGACAGACCCTTTCTCCCATCTATATTTAAATATGTTTAATTACAGACACTGTTGTCATTATTTCTGTACTATTTTTTAAGCAAATAAATAATTATTTTGAAAATAAAATGCTTAAAATTAATAAAGTGCTATTATAAGAAGTGTGGTTACAATGTTTCACAAGCTATCATTTTATTAACAAACTATAGGTGGTACATTTCTTCCAGAAATTCAGCCCACTTAATTGGATTGATAGTCCTCTGTAATACTGAAAATTATCCCCAGTACAATATCTTAAAGCTCACTTTCCTCATGGCAATATAGGCCAAAATTGCCAGTACCCAAAGCTACTTACTGTGATTTCTGTCTCAGCACTGGCAGTACTGAATTCTCCTTCCTAAAGTCACAATACTGATCTTCACGCAAAAGCACACTGAGTTTTGACAACTTTCTCATTCTTTTCCTGGAATTACTTGTTCTTTTTCAGGAATTTCTGAGGCATTTTCCTGCAGAAAATAGAGGCCAGAGCTCACCATCACTGCTGCTTGCAGCGTGTTCTGCAAGTCAAAGGTCTGCCACCCAATACCGAGATTCACCTCCTCAACACCCACTGCCATTTCTGCACTATTGCATGTGGACACTGTCTTCACCCTTTGACACTAGTGGATTCAGTGGGTATCCTGCACCAGGGACAACCAGTTCATCCTGATGCGTTCATCCTGATGACTCAGCAGATACCTAGACACAAGCAGAGCATGTGAGACCTCTTCCTCCAATACCAAAAGGTACGTCTAGGAAAACAGACTACTAGACATTATTCACTGTCTATTTCCCTAAACTGCATTTCTTTCAGATTCTTCATGATTTTCATACTTACCTAATCCCATTTTCTCCAATAAACAGTATTCTGTAACTTCCACTAGTCTGCTTCATCAACTTTTAATGAATTTAGACAAGATCGAAGGAGAAATCTAGTTTTATTAATGGTAGGGAATGTAAAAATCCTTGTCCTAGGCCCACACACCTATCTATACCAACACTTCACAAAGGCACATAAAATTGGCCTTCCAAGCAACACTGAAACAGAACAAAGCATTATTTCCACGTCATTATGGGTCTAAGCAGAGAGACAATGAAATGCTACCAACAGCACTGGAGTCAGATCTGATGGCCTTTGTGCAAAACTCTGCAGGAGAATTTTATAAGACATGATTTTATATTAAATAATAGATTTTACAGATATTATATGTTACCTTATTAAATTCCCTATTTCTGCTTGCTATAAGGAAGCATAAGGCAAAACAAAACCATCAAAAATTGTGTAAGACAGTGAAAATCTTCCCTATGGTAGTCAAACAGGTCTGTCAGAAGGATATGTATCTGTCCTTGTGCTGAGCAAATAAAGAAGGATTGCAGTGCCTCTTTCCATGCATAGCAGAGCTGCAGAAAAGGCTTTACAGAGGTACAACACTCTGCAAGGCTCTTTTTAACTTTACCACATACTCCCATATCTTTACAAAAATTCAAAACCAGCCGTTCAATCACAAAACTCCAGCCATACTGAACACTAGGGATGTAAAGCTGACATTCTTGCTAGGCATATGTTTCTAATTATTTTGTTTACACTTTGCATTATTAAAAGTTCTGTAAAGTTAAAATTATTAATATAAATCCATATTGCAAATGGCAATCATCAGGATATAAAAAGTAACATGTAAATGTCTTGCTAAGTTAAAACAACTAGAAAGAAAAGATGGTATTTATATGAACTGACTTAAGTTTTTCAGGAGTACTGCTCACACTAACATCATGTTAGCCCATAAAACAACTTCAGATTTTATAAAAGATACATATTTCCCAGTGAGAAACAGGGACTGTGTCTTGCAAGAAGTTTTTCAGTGAAGTAGACATTTAAGGTGAAGACTGAAGGCTTAATGTATGTACTACAAAGAGATTATTTGGAGTTCAGCCACATGCAACAGCACAAAATCATTGTCTCCCAACAAAAATAGATCACAGCAATACCAGTAGGTCAGATCCTAATCACATGGCAGCACCAAAATTTGATGCCATTTAATAGGTTGCCATTCATGCGTTGGTTTTGCAAGGCCTGGGTTTTGGCAGGGAGGGAAGCAGCCAGCCATGGAAGTGATTTTCTTTGAGAAGCTTCCTCTGTGCCTGGCAAAGCCAATCTCCAGCTGGCTCTGAGAACAGACATGCAGCTAAGCCAATTAGAGATGTTTGCAACACCTCTGTGATGACATATTTAAGAAGGAAATCAAAAACATACGCAGTTCTTCTTTTCTGAGGGGTGAGGAGGCACTATGGCCAGGGCCATCCCAGCACAGCAGCCCACGTGGGTGCTGCCATCTCAGCATGGCCAGCATTGAGCTGTGCCTGCCTGGCCACTTCTAGCCTGCCGTGCCATGGACAGAAGGGCAGGGGCAGCGGCAGCTTCCCTTTCCCGGGACCGCCACACAGCCGTGTGGCCACCACGGCTGCAGCCACCTCGGCACAGTCCGCAGCACGCTGTGCCTGCTTGGCCACCTTTGCCAGCCGTGCTGCGGGCAGGAGGGCAGGGACGGCGGCACTGGCGTCTCCTTTCAGGCGCCCCGCCAGAAGAGAGGCAGGCGCTGAATGGTGCCAGCACGGTGGCAGCAGGCCACATGGCCAGTAGCAGAACCATAGCAAGGGACTCTTAGGCACGGAGCCCAGTTGAGATCAACCTTTCAGTGCTGCAAAACCCCATAATAACTTTTCAACTGGTAGAACTTGAGAACAAAGAAACTTACAGACAACAATTTTCTTTCAAGTCAGAGAAAAGGAAAAAGTGGTGGCAGCAGGCCACATGGCCAGTAGCAGAACCATAGCAAGGGACTCTTAGGCACGGAGCCCAGTTGAGATCAACCTTTCAGTGCTGCAAAACCCCATAATAACTTTTCAACTGGTAGAACTTGAGAACAAAGAAACTTACAGACAACAATTTTCTTTCAAGTCAGAGAAAAGGAAAAAGTGAAGACACCTGAGGAGAACCAAAATGGCAGCATTTCTTTACTGAAGTCAGTAAAGAAAGAGGGAGGAGAAGTGCTCCGAGCACCAGAGACAAAATTTTCTTCTGCAAACTGTGCTAAAAGATTATAGCTAAGTAAACATTCCCCTGCTGCTCATTGGGTCCGCAAGAGATGCAGAGGTCCACTCGCATGACAGAGTGAGAGGATACTAAAAGGAAGCATATGAACTCGGGTGGACAAGCAACTCACAGGCAAGAGTTTTGGGATGCCTGTTTTGTCAATGAGAAGGACTCAGGTTTGCACCAGATTGGGCGAGGTTGCTGTTCATGAGAAGAAAACCCAATTGGAGAAGTTCACAGAGAAGTGTCTCCTGTGGGGGACGTGGGGGGAATCCACAATACAACAAAAGAAAATTCTTTTTTCTTCGTTCTTTCCCTGCATGAACAGAAGCAAATTAGAAGTGACAAACTGATTTAAAACCCCATGTTTTGCTTCCCTGTGCAAATGGTGAGAAAGAGGGAGGGGCTGGGAAGAAAAAAGTGTTCTAAAAGTTTATTTTGTTTCTCATTACCCTCTTTTAATTCTGTTAATAATAAATTTTTCTTTATACCTTCTAAGTTTAAGCCTATTTTGCCCTTAGTTTTTTCTCCTAATCCTTCTCTCAACTCATTAACTCTTCAGGGCTTTTTTCCTCTCCTCTGCTCAACTATAGCAGATGAAAATGAGTAAATAGTTTTTCGTGAGTACCTGATGCTTAGCCAGCATCAAACCATGACATTAGGCTAATATGAGGTAGCAACCAGTACTTCATTATTCCCCCCAGTCACATTTCTTCATGGCCATGAAGTATTCCAGCACAAGTGGAAGGAGAAAAATTGAGACAGAAATAGGAAGCTGTCTGTTGCTTAGAATATTAATTATTTGTGAAAACAATATACTTTGAGTAACATTACCAAAATGTCACTAACCTAATGTTTTCTCTAGGCAGTAAGATATCCAGCAGCTGGGGCTCTGCAACAAAGCTGCAGGTTAAATGCACAGAAAATAATATTTTTTAAAATATAATATAATTTTTTCTCACAAATTTTCATGCTTCTCAGTGATCTGTTGCAAACAAGTATTACACTCAAACCCATAACATGCCGTTGAGGGTTTCACAGCCAACCCAGTGGAGCAGCAGGGGATGAGAAGAGTCTTGAATTGTTACTGCACATAACTTAGTTTTGATTTTTATTTACTTTGTCTACTAGAAATACAAGACCCTCAACACCAAAAATCAGCAGACTTACACCAACTTCAAGAAAGATTATACTATCTCCCCCTCTTGTGGATGTAGTGTTAAGCATTCTGCAGCAATGTACAGAGGAAGAAGTTCTCCAGAAAAGAAAAGAACAGGTGATTAAACTCGATAGTTTACAGTGAGGGCCTGCCTTCTGTTCACATTTTGTTCTTAATGCACCTGAGGCCACCAAACAGCTACATACTGCTGGGTGATATCTGATGCCAAAGAAATGTTTCCTGGTTACAACGTAATATCATATATCTATATTGTGCTAATTTACATAGAGTCTATTTTACTCTATCTAGCTGAGACACAAATAAATGAATAATTAATACATGCACAATTTGTCATCTGCCATTTAAAGACAAGCCAGAGCTACTCTGACAGCAAAGAACTGGGATAATGAAGGAAAGGAAAGAAATTTGTTGTACATAATCTGCTGCTGATTTGTTTTTTTCTCTGAAGTCGTCAAGGATATCTGTTGCAGCTGTCATATCACTTCACAAGCACTCCTTTTATTGCAAAGTTCAAGAGAAAACAAAAAAGACATGAGCAATGAGAAACAAAAAGCAAAGAAGTATGTAAGGAAATTTTTGAAAAGTAAAGAAGGGACACCAAAAGACCCTAAACCACTGTGAAGAAGAAAGGGGGAAATAAAAGCCAGTCAAAATTAAACTTAGAAAGTTCAGAGGATGGGAAGGAAAACCAAGTAAGATTCAGTATAGCAAGGCTTATGTACTAAATGTTATAGTTTCATCAGTTCCCTAAAGCTGTTAAAAGCTGTCTTTGTATATACAGCACTTTAAAAGTGACAAAAGGAAATAGGAAAATAATTTGTAATGGTTCAAAATTAATAAATAACACCCTTCCTGCTGTTTTTTTGATTATGTTTTTCTCGTGCTTTTTTAAATGCTTTCCTTAAAAATGTTTAAATGTTTTGGGGTTTTTTAAACAGAATGTTTTGCAATTTTGTCTTCTTAATTTTCACCAGAGACTTGCAAATCAAACCATATCTCACTGATTTGATAGCTGCATTTACATGGTCCAGTGGAACACAATGTGTTAGTGTCATTCTCTCCAGAAGGAGAGTTTATTAGCAAGCTCTCCCTTCTCTGTTTCTCCAGCAAGGTGATGTGATTAGCAGGGGTATCAAGGAAGCTGTCAGCAGGTGGGTAGAGAGAGATGTAAGGTGCCACTTGGTTTTCTTAGCTTGTGACCTTTGCTCACATGACAGTGAAAAACAAAACCACATCTTTGACACAATATAATTAGGACCCTTGCATTTCGCCAGGTCAGGAAGAGAGACAAAAGAACAATACTTGTTTTGCAGCCCCAGTAATTAGTCCTGGAGGATTTCTCCAACAGCTACTCTTGGCAAAGAGAGCCTGTGGAAAGAGCCACCACTCTTCCTGTATATGCTGGCTGAGGAGCCTGCTTCCTGCTTGAAATTCAAATGAGCACAGCTCTGACCTTTACTGTCACATTTTTCATTTCATCGACAGTTTACAAGGCCTCTCCACCATGCAGGTCATGTTTTAGTTTAAACAGAAATACTCTCGTAGGTGTTAGATGCTAGTTAATGATTATACTGAAATCATTCTAATTAGGCTCTGTTGTTACATGCTGCCCTTTGGGGGCTGCTGCTGTTGTCACATAAAGTATTTTGTAGAAAAATAATTGGTCTGCAATCTTCTTTATCCTATTTTTTTCACTTTTTACATTATTCTATATTTGATCATGAGAAACGCTGCACAAAACTTTTAGCAATGGCTCCTACCCATCATCCCGTGGTTCAAAAAATGGAGGGCAAGCAGGAAGACTTAAGAGATGCATAACGTTTCTGAAATTTATTAACTATGATCTAAGGAAGGAAATGTGTATTATTTTAATTTCCTAACTCACTATCTTGCCACTTCTGTAAGAACCTAGTTCACATTGCTGCCAGGGGAGGTTTGTGGACCAGGGAGGCAGTGCTATGCTTCATGCACTGATGGGATGACTGGGATTAGGGAAAGCAGAAGGGAATTTGAGTCTACTGAAGAACTGAGAAATAGGACAGAGAAGAATACAGCAAGTAGCAAGTGAGGAAATGCAAATGGGGTAGAGAAGGTTTCACTTCAACCTTTTACATTTGGCAAGGGACATTAATATCATATGCTAGAGCACTAGAAGGCAATCTCAGCCATTACTTCTCTCTCAAACACATCCTCTTTCAAAAGATGTCATGCAAATGCCACTCTCTTCTGTGTAGCTTACGTTTTTTAAATGTAAAGTGGTTTTGGATGGGGAGGAAAAAAAGGGGGGGAAAAGGAAAAGAAAAAAGAAATCCTAGAAGAATTTAGAAGCTTAAAATTAATGAATCTGTAAAGTTCAGATTAACTCTATGAAGATACTCAAGGCTTTTTCAATGCAAGACAGAGACTTCTTGCTCCATTAACTGTTGTTTTCTCTTCTTATTTATGAAATTATCTTTTTTTGTAATGGACTACTGAGTTTATAGTCAAAATGCTACTAGTTCATGCTGTTGAATTGTAGTCTTTTTTCTACTAGCAACAATGTCAACTGCAGAGTTATCAGGACAAATTCTGCAGTATTTGTAAAGCATAAATCCATAATCACTGTATTAATGGGAAAAGATGTCCAGTTTGTACTCCAGATACACAGTAGAGTTGGCCCATTACCTGCAAGTATCTTCTTGGCTACTACTACTACCAGTCCATAGCCATGGCAATACATTTCTAATACCTTTATCACTGCCTAAATGAAGCATCAATAATTCAATTCCCATTTAAAAAAAACCAGGAAATTATTCATGCCAGCAGCCCTCACCATCAATAACAGACGTAAACCTAACTATCTCATTATCCAATTGCAATGTGTGCAAACAGAACTGCCCATTGTTGACAATAAATATTTGATAAGTTTTGAGGAAACAGGAAGGATAAAGCAAGGATGTATGGAGTGGCTGCTTTATAGTTACTCCAAGACTTGACCCAGATGGCAATGGTTTACCCTGCTTGTACCTCAACTTATTTTCTTTTCATCTCAACAAGAAACTGATCCCAGCTGGGCTGGATATCAACCATGGATGAAAACCATCTGTTCTCTTCCTGTCTTTGTTTATGGTATTAAGTCAAGCTAAATACACAGGTTCCTATCAATTTCTGCAATTCCCACATTGTTTTCTTTTAAATTAGCAACGAAGTGATAACTGCAGGGATCAATTAACAATATACAAATAACAAAATATTGACTTGCTAAGGGTGCTTGAGCATGCTGTGATTTTACCTGTGTTCAGGAAAGGCTGTTGATAATTTTAGTGTAGCTTTAGCTGTATATTTACTAGTGAAATGTAAGCAATCTATCCCTACAGAGCAGAGTTTGGCAGAATGTAGTATATTTTATATATCAATTTTAAAGCTTGCAAAGAAATTAGGAATCAGCTTTTGGAAACATCAACCAACATAGGAATCAGATGCCCAGGATCTATAAGTCATCTTCTCTCCCACTTGGAAGATGTTTTAAGCTGAACCACTTTCACCTGAATATTCACCACCACTTCACTCAGAGGACAATGATTCCTAGAAACATGTCGCGATTTATTACTGACCTAAAATCACCTGGATATTTCTTCAGGCAAGATGCGCTGTAAGATACACAACCAGCAGAATTCTCTAGATCAGTCAACTCTTTCACACTGGGCAATAGGACATCTCCAGTGAGATCAAAGGGCATCTTTCACATGGCTGACTGCAAAGCCTAAGCTAAGGCAGACCTGCTGCTGGGGTATCCTTGCCTCCAAGAGCCTCAGAAATGGTCCAAGTATCTTGTGACAAAAGCATCCAAAACTTTAAAACCATCTGCAGTCCAAAAGATGAGCCAGTATTGCTTCACTTTACATGTGTCAAGGGTGCTTTGCAAAAGTGAAAGGACAAGAAAATGGTATCACTAATAAAAAAACAGAAAGGGATTTCTATTAATCATTTTGCAGGCAGTAAAGTGAAGCTGTTTCCAAAGGAACTGTGCAAGGTCAGTGTCTGACTGCACCACATGAAACCTAAATAGCTCTTAAAGAAGAGGTCAGCCTGACACAGGGAACTGTAGTGTGCCCTATGAAAATAGCTGGGAGCCTTTATAATAACAGAGCTTAGGTGTGTATGTAGTGTCCACCAGACACATTCTCTGGATGGTGTTATTGTGCTGATAAAATTGTTTACTGCAAGAACAAACCAAACATTTTTAAACATTTAAACATAATTCATTTATGAAATATTCATCTGTAAAAAAATTCCATTATAAAATTGTAAATAAAATAAAAACAANGCTGTCTGTGCGAAATTACACATCAGTGGGGGGCAGTTATATATACATTACCACACTTACAGCATTGTACCTAGCAGCACAAAAAGCACAGCAGCTTACAAGCACTAACATTTCTTGGCTACTGTCTTACCACACGCTGACCAAGCAGTACATGTAGCTCTTATAGGAGTTGGTGTTAGGTACAAGAACTTCCGGAAGAAATCAGCAAGTCCTGAGGTTATTTCGCTCAGTACTGGTGGACACAAACATTTTGCTTGCACAGTGCTTCTATCACCATGTCTCAGTCTGCTCCAATGTGGCTCTTCACTTTCATGGTCATATTTTGATACAGAAGAGGTAGCTGCATTGTAATTTCCCTTCCTCTAACCCACATTTTCTGGATGTCTTTCTTCAGAAGCTTCCTTCAATTTCATCTTAAAAATTTAGTGAAGAGAATAAGAGTGTGTATGAGGCCTGCTCTGAGAATTCCTAAGAAATAGTGAGTAAGGCACAGTGGGAAAGAGAACGAGATGCAGGGGAAACATTAGATGGAGACCAGAAAGTAAAATGCTCTATTTCAAGAATAAATTGAATGTTCATATTTCTATAATACTTTTATTAACTCTGTTATCTGCAAATAGTTTTATGAGCAGTAGGAGCATACAGTAGCCTCCTCAATGGAAATTAGGAGAGAATTGCTTGAGCTGACATTAAAGGATGAGCAAGTCACCCATACAATATCTAGTATTGAATATTTAATACAGATATTGCCATTTATATTGTAAATAAAGAGATTGAATAAATCAGATCGCAGAAACTGGAATGAAGTGTGATGCAGGTTGAACTCCTTTCAAAACGCTAAAACCAAAAAATTGAGCCAAGAATATGAAAGATATTGTCAAAACATTAAAAAGAAAAGAAAATTTGTCAAGGTCATGGTGTGAGTCCTGTCTCAATTCTGTCGACAGATTAACATATGTAGCTAAAAACAGTGGTGCCTTTTGCAAAAAAGTCTTCCACATCTATCCTATGTAGATGTAGCATTGCTGGAAAGGGCCAGACCTTTGCAGATTAACAGCAGAAGGTGTTGGGTATATTGGATATATATCAAATGACAAGCCTGTTGTTATTGCAACTCTTGGGGGTGGAGGGCTATCTTTTCAAAATTAACATTTTGAGATATCAGCTTTATTTTGGGAAATACTTGTGTGTCCCTAATAGGTTTTTTTACTGGAATATTTTTTTTGTGTGCATTTGTTTTCTCACACTAAACAATGTTAATTTGTTAAAAAATGTGTAATCTCCGATATTTTCAGCATTTATCACTCCTAGAAGTACGTAATTGTACAACTATTAACTTTGTTTAAATTTAAAATCTTGAAAGGAAGTTAAATTCTCAAATCAGAAAAAATAAATCGATATTTTTAATATTTTTCTTCTTTTCTTATTCTTTCTGTTCTATCATTTATTTTTGGTCTTTGCAAACTGTAGTTTATGGATAATCCCTTTGGTTAGCACCAATTTCCTTTTGATTGAACTTGTCCTACCCACCCCCTCCATGTACATCTCTCCCTTTTCCCACTCTTGACAAAGACAAGCACTGACTTAGACAGCCTTGGCAAGCTGCTAATGCTGTGGATTAGTGTGTTCTGCCTTGAGTGAAATCAAGTTCTCTGCCCTTTGGGGATAGCACAGCCATCAGGTTTAATTTCATTTTCTGATATTTTAGCAGTAATGTCATGACTGCTGCAGACAAGTGAGAATGAAACGCCTTTTTGACAACAGTCTTCAGCACATCCCCAGAAAGGACATGTATATGATTTTATATGAGAAAGAGGAAGTCTGAGGTTATCAAACACGTAGATGATAGGACTAAATCAAACACCAAAGTGATAGATCTCAAATATAACTGCATATGTGCTTGATACATTTCACAGTGTTTCCTTTTATTATTTTCCATTTTTGCTGCATTCTATAGGACAATTTAATTCAGTGGATTTGTCCAGAAGTGGAATTCGTATTCTTTTATGTTGCTAAAATGCAATTGTACAGACAACCTAAAGGAAAATAATTATATCACCTCAAGAGCACCACCACAACAGAAAAAAACAACAACAAAAACAACAACAAAAATCTGGTCCATTAAAGCAAAAAAATCACAGGATACATACCTTTATATCTTTATACCTTTTTTCCAAGTGGGTGAACATTTTCTATTTTATCCTTTGTCTGATAAAAACTCAGAGGTTTCTGAATATATAATAATATGCCAAAACTAAATGAAAATATTTAGAGTAACCAGTGAGAAATCTTCCTTTGCAAGTGGACTGAGATTCTGAGATCAAATTTTTTTGTCTCAGAAAACCTCTGCACCTTTACTCTGAAACACACATTAACACAGTGAGTTTCATCCCACAATGGCATGAATTTCCTCCCCAGTCACAACACACTATTAAAATTAACTAATAAAAAGCAGATGTAAGATCATTATCTGTAATGAGTGCTTTCGACACTCACTACCCACTAACATCTGATGAAAACATGCAAAGCAGACTGTGAAACAAAATTGTGCAAAAGTGGCAGTAGTAAGCAGTTTTAGACTTCTGCATCTTCTGACAAGTGAACCATTGACTATAACTGATTGTTTTAATAGGTTTGAAAACCAAGTGCACTGAATTCAGGGGCAAAGCACTAGATAATCTCAGTAAGATCTTTGGATAAGACTCTGTATGAATAAAGTTAGAGGTCTTAAGTCTGTAAAACAGAATTCTTTCAGAGATATGCATGAAGGACTGAGAGTAAAGATTGCATAACTGTCATTCTTGGATTTGGGAAGGGGTGGGAGGGATGGAGGGGGGAAATTAAAACCAAAGTGCCAGATATAAAATTCAGATATACTTATGCAATCAATCACAGTACATGAATGGTCCTAACAGAAAACTTCTGTAGGAGCTGTCTATCTATCTGGAAGAAATCCTCAGAAGGCTTAATAGCTGTGTCCAAGTTAAATGATAGGAGTAAAAGGCAAAGGTTCAGCTGTAAAACAGAATTCTATGCTATAAATCATAACTTCTCCTACGAATACGAATAATAGGAAATAATTAGATAAAAATACAAGTAAATGAAAAAAAAAATAAAATAAATTCAATATTACTAAGCCAAGTTCATGTCTTCATGCATTTCAAAGCCTCCGTTGACTACTGTAGTGGCTTGGTAGTACGACACCTGAGACCAGGATACAGATGAATTGGGAAATGGCTGTCAGCTACAGATGCCCCGCACCTGTGAAATGCAGAGACCTGGTTCCCTGTGAAAATCTCCATTTCTCGAACTGACAGGCTGTAGAGGTTGGACTGAGAGAGGTCCTGTGTTTGGAAGGTCAAATTTGCTGTGATATGTATCTCCCTACTGATAACGATGGAGGCAGGGCTGCAATGAGGTGTTGGAGTGTCCCCGGCACAAAAATTTGATGCCCAATTAGGTTTAGAAATAGTGACAAAGAGTTGATGCCCAATTACGTTTAGATAAAGCTCTTCTCTGTAAACCTCAATTACCTGTGATGCCTTATGACATTCAGCGTTTACAAAGTATAATTACACAATAGTGTCTGACATTTAACGTCTATGGATAATTTAAAAGACTTCTACTTCAAAAGGGCTGCTCATGAGCAACAGTAATCACTTCAATTAGCTTGGCACCATTACAATGTAACAAGACCATTTGACTGCCTATTAGGACCAGCCAAGCTCTTCAAGTGTGTTAATTTAGCAGTCATTGCTAATTTCTGGGCTTTGCTGCATTTGCATAGGAAAACATATCCCTGTTAGCCAGAAAGGGAGTTTCATTCCTGCAGCAACTTCCTATTCTTAGTGAGGTTTTTGTGCTGTTGTTGCTTTCAGCCAGAAACATATTTCAAATAGTGAACTATTGAGAGAAAGAGGGGTTTGATTCACCAAGGGTCTTTTTCAGCATCTAGGCCTAAATTATTAATCTAGTTTTCAAGTTGTCTTTTTTTTAAGCTGCTCGAGACAAGAGATCCCTGGATTAAAAAAGAATGGGAAAAAAATTCTCTATCCCTTCCATGACTCCTTTAGTATTAAGGATTTATCCTGGGGGAACTATCAGTATCTTTAAGTTTTTCCCGGAGCTCATTGAGGCCTTGTTTAAATTTATTGGCCAGATAGGGTGTTACATCATCATAGATGCTTCTCTATTTTCAAGCATCTGATATATAGTATTAAGTTCTGCAGAAGCAGGAAACCTCTATAAAGTAGAAGAGTTGTCCAGGGACAAATGTTAGCAGTTTAGTAATTCCCTTTAAACTATTGGGACTAATCAAAATGGAAAGATAAGAGTTGTTTGTGCCTCTACCTGAGAATAGGTAGACTAGGATAGCTATAAGCAACCAGCAAAAAGCTGAAAGTTTAGATCCTATAAAAGAATAGTTCCCAAATAATTTTTTTTAAAAATACTTTCACAAAACCCAAAACCAAAACCAGACAATATGAGGGCTAGTCCTCCTCATGAAAAATCTCAGCACAGATGCTTCAATGCACATGAATATAAATTGAACGACCCATTTATTAATTGGAAGACTTAAGCAGCAAGTGGTCAGCAAGTGTTGCCCTGCCACAAACTCAAATGTGTATTGTCTGTGGCTTAAGGGAAATTTCATAATGTCATCACTGCCTTCCATTACAGTGATGTTCATTTTTTAAAACACTATTCAGGCATCATTTTTGTAGGGATAAATACAGCCTTTACTTATAATGCTTTCTACATATTTCTACAGTACAGACGGTGAACTCAAATACAATAAAGCAAATACCCACAACAAGCAAGTTTCTGACAAAGGGATAGCAAAAAACAAAGCATCCTCCGTCATCAAAGTCTAGTGGGGTTTTACTAACTTTACCCTAATGACAACAGTAGTCCAAAATATACTTACAACACCTAAATATCATTGAAATCTGATGTCTTGGATAGTATCAGGGAATTGCAGTGGAGACTAGGCTGAATATGAGCCAAAAACATGCTCTCACCACAAAGTCAAACCTCATAGAGACTACATTTGGACTTCAGCCAGAAGATGGAGAAAAATTATTATACTTTTTCTTTGGCACTGCTAATTTGGCACCAGCAATATTGTATTCAGCTTTGGCACCATTTTGTGCATATTTTAAATAAGTGACTATATTTTTAAGAAAATAATCTTGAGGATAAATGCTGAAGTTACCTAAACCTTTCATCTGTGTATCAGTGGTCTGGAATGCTTACAACCCCTCTGTAATTTTCTCCTATGACTTCTTGAACTTCCTGCTCCAAGCTAATGTATATCAAATGTATATGACAAAGTTTTTCTATGTCTTTCTAATGGGAGCAACAAAGATTACAAAAAATGTGAGTGAAAGTCATTTAGTTTCCACAGGCTTCTGTGATGAAAACTTAACCCCTACCACTCTAATGCATCAGTCACTATTCCTTATAGTCAGATGGAAATCACACCACTAAGGAGCTAAATACTTGATGACTTGAAGGTTGAAGAACTGAAAGGCACATCATTATATTGCTTCTTTTAGAAAACGAGGTAAGTTCAAAATCCTGACCATGTGTTAATAGGAGCAAGCAATTACCGCCATATGGTAATACAGAAATAAGGGGAAGTGTTAGTTAAAATTGCCTTGAAGTGGCCAGGTGGAGAACTCAAGCAGAATTTGGTGAAAAAAAAAGTTCCATGCAACACTTTCTCTTCATATTAATTTACCTCCTTGACCAGAGTAAAATCGAGCTCTGTGTGTTTGTACATTTCAAGACGGTTACATTATTTCTGTCTTATTTTCAAAGGTGTCAGAAAAGTTTAAAAAAAGTTCCAAATTACAGGTGTAGAGTACATGGAAAATGCTAGGCACCAGCAACTCTCAGCCGCAGCTTTAAAATACAGTATTAACATAAATTTAGTGCAATATCGGAACAGTATGATTCTAGAAATTATTTCCATATAAAGGAAGTTCTCTGGCTTTCCAGAGCTGGAGAAACACTTCCTCTTTGTTATTCTACCTTCAGCAACACAGGTAAGATATGCAAGCAGAGAAAAAGGGAACATGACTACATCTCTGCATGTGACACATGACTAGATCTCTGCTACAGTGATCCCTTTGCTGACTACTGAATAAACTCATAAATACACACAGACAGAGCTTTTTGTAAATTGTAAAAGATGCCACCCCTGATCTTGTCTAGGATTAAACAGGAAAATAATAAAACCAGACATTTTCTTCCAGTTCTCCAGCGTAATAACAAATATAGCCTACACAAATTGCAAGGACTACTCTGACAAATACCAAAACCACCAAGAGGATTTCAGACCAAATTTTCAACCTCCACTTCTTTCATTCATTCTTTTTCAAAGTTACACAATTCAAAGACAGAAAATACAGAAAAATGAAAAAACATATAATCAGCTTTATTGTACTTTTCATAGAAACAATCAAGCCAATATATTTTCTTTCTTTAATTCACGAAGCAAAAAAGAGAGAGTGAGAGAGAAATTGAATATATACATAGGCAGGAAATCAGACTGATGAATTTATAAGGAGGAAAGAAAATACCAGAATAAACCCGATTCATCAGCCAAACTTCTAGAAGAAAAGGGCACATGACATATTTGTTCAATATTGGAAAATCTTCTTTAATTTACCCACTATAACAACTCCCTCAAACTTGCATCTTTTATAAGAGACAAGGCTCATCACAACATCATTTTACAAATTCTTCTATGGCCCTTCTGGTATTATTTCTTACAATAAACTGGCCAGTATATGATTACTCTTTACAGCACAATTTTCATGGAGTCATATGCTCATTTCAAGGTCATGCTCACTGCGCTCTCCTGAGGTAATTTGTTTGGGTGGAAGGCGCCTCTGTTTTTCTTGTGATCCTTGTGTTCATGCTACCAGAACCTCATCTCATCTATGTAGCAGCTTTCTCATTCTGCAGCAATTTCTAGCCTGACTTCTCAAAGCTCTCTATGGACTTCATGAACTTCTGCCACCTCACCCCTTCCTGGCGTTCAGAAGGGGGTGAACCAGAACAGTCAGAATGAGTATTCTGACTGGGGCTGCACTATAACACCTGAAGGAGAACTGAGAAATTAATCTGACCACAAAAATCTTATGCTTTGTTGAACAGGACAGAAGAGATTTTGATTAATCTCTGTACTCAATGAATTTTTTCCTTCCAGCTCATGCCATTGGTGAAGGTGGTTCACTGGATATTATGTTCAAAGGTTTTGTGTGTCTGTAAAAAAGGATGCCAAAAGACCAGAGGAACAGGGAGCAAAGGGAGCAAGAAAGCCAAAACGCTAGATACAGCCACAGTAGCAATAGCAATGTGACTGAAAAAACTGACAGAGATCAGGCCTTGGGACTGAATGGCTAGGAAGGTGAGAAAGTGGTAAAGGAAAGAGCCATAAGCTCTTGCTGTGCAGTTCCTACTCTACTGAGGGAAACAGAACTTTTATGTTCTTTTCAAATATGCTTAACAGTATGTGTAACAAAACTACCTGGCTCTACCTGGAGTTTCTCCTATTAGTGCTTTTTCCAAAGACAAACCTTTAGCTATCCAGCAAGCAACTACACTCCAATGTAAATCATCATATCACTAAAGAAACATGATACAGGACAAGAAAAATTCTTCTCTACCATTTTCATGGGAATGAATGGGAATGATATGGAAGGGGAAGACTAACATCTTGGCTCAATTTAAACACCTTTCTTCTGTTACTCCCTCCAGACAGCTATTACTTTCTCTTTCTCTTGTTTTTCCTTACTCCTATCACTCTAGCATATAATTGCTGAAGAGGTTCAGACTTTGGCACTTGAGAGTCACAGACCTCCTTTTCAGGACCTTACATACCTTTGCCTCCTAAGGAAACTTTTAATTTTCTCCTCATTATACCTAATTCGTCACCAAGCCACCAGAACCATCCACACATCTCATACAATATGGTGATCTTAGACCAGGTAAGTGGGAGATGATTGTATATTATATCTAAGGGAAGGAAATAGCAACCTTAATTTTCATTTTATTTTCTTATATTCCCTCCCTAAGTAAGAATAGAGCCATTTTCTTCTTCAGCCAGGGTGTGAAGAGGGGTGGTAACCTAAATCAACACACATCCTCTGACTTTCCCAATATATTGTCCTTTTACTCAGTGTAACTTGATGTAACATTTTCTCTTGCACATGTGACAGACATCAAAATATTCAACGGGCCCTGAATCACAAGGGAAACATTTCTGTGAAGGACACTGCCATATTACTTATCCTGAGCAGCCTTAACTCTCCTCTGCATGGGGCTAAAGAGGAGAGTTAAGGCAATTGGCACCAGCTGACTGATTGCTTTAGGGTCATATCTAACACCTGAGTGGTCTGATAGAATGTGAACTTTTACATCCATAAAATCAGCACCAAGAACAATGGCAGTGGACAGTGCAGCTAAACCAAATTTTCTATCTCTTTGTAGATTCATCCTGCACATGGTTATGGTAGACCAGTAACAAGTCATGTGGAAGATTTTACCACCATCCTCCTGTCCAAAGACGAAACCACATGACTACAAAATTAAGTAAGTGTGAAACAAAACCCCTCAACCTGGTAATAGCCAGTGTTAATTTACTGGCTTCCACTCTGTTAAAGCCTTTTCTGCAGTAGACTGGAGAGAAAAGCTGTCTTGTTCTTGCCTGCAGGGGTATTTTGATGAGCTGAAACTTTAGCTACACTGACAAGACAGTAGTGGGCAAGTGTCAGAGCATTTTTATTCAGATCTCGACCACACCTTTGCAATGCTTCCTGCATCTCTGGGGACTACAACGAGGGGGGCGGGGTGGGGAACCAACTCAGATAATAAAACAAACTACTCTGACTTTTCACCCAACTTTGGTTAAACCCCTAGCAGCCAGAATGTACCATCAGATTAGTCAAAATTATATGACTTCCCCCCTCTCAGAATGAAAGACCTGAACCTAAAGTTCTGTACACGTATCAGGAGGTGGGTGAAGGGGATGGTGCTTGTGTGCCAGAGCTAAAGAGGGAGAGAATACAGCCTATGCTGTCACACCTCTCCGAAACAAGAAATACTCAAGCAAGGAATAAAATACATGTGAAGGGAATTGATTTGATTTAATCACCAGAAGTTAGTTGTAAAATCACTTCTTCCCTTCATGTCAAATTAAATATTCAATGATTCTCAAGTCCTCTCCTGTTCTTTCAGCTGAGGAGACAAAGGGCATCTTTGTCAGCAGAGGCAGCTGCTCAGGAAGCTGAGGCAGACCTGCCATCTGTCCACAGTGGATCGGCTCATCCCTAATGCAGGTGAATATGCCCTTAAAGAGTGGGAGAGGTGAGAAATAAATGCACTGACTTTACACCAAGCAAACCTGAACCACATATTAAGAGATAAGACACAGTACAGAGACAGGTACAAAACTGAGAAGTACTTTACAGTCAGTGAGCAAAAATCTGTAAGAATGAAGTTCCTACCATAAACGCAAGCAATCTCTGCTCTAGTCCTTGTCAAAAGGATTGACAATTCAAGGAAAACTGACTTAATACAATTGTAATAATTTACCCAAAAAAAGAAAGCACTACCAGAGCAAATCAGTACTTCATTACATTCCTATTCTTCCAAACTCACCTTACTCAAGAGAAAAGCAGCATACAATGAGCTCATTTTTACTTTCTAGCCTTCACTCAAGAGGCCAACCACATATCAAAAGATCTTATAATGCACATCACTTAAGCATCAACATAACATGCCCCAGTACATACAGTAGTCCAGTACATCTTACATGTGCGATGCAGATAACATAATTTTTTATGTCTCACTACATAAGCCACTGCACACAAGCTAGGATATTTCAAGGAGTTTCAAATCCCATAATAAATAGGCATTGTCAAAGTGTTATTTTTAAATAGTATAAATATATTCTCTATTTCAATATTCTGTTTCCTAAAGATACACAAAATGGTTAAGAAAACACTGTGCTGCATAACCTACCACAGATTATTATGAAATCTCAAAAAGTCTCACACAAAAAGAAGTTGAACTCCTTTAAACTGTTCCTCATTGTAAATATTAATAAATAATCACAGCTAGTGTCCATTCCAGCTGTCATGCTATAAGATTGACATTTTATCACTTAATGCACATTTTTTTGTCTCATGACAATGGTAAGAAATTATAACATTCTAATCTAACCTAGCAACCAAAAAATATTTTTAGTAGCATAGAGTCATATTTAAAATAATGCTGATTGTAAAGTGGTCTTACACTAGCTATTCCAGAGGCAACTTCCCATCTGTGGCTTCTCTTTGTCTCTCTCCTGGCACCAAGACCCAGCTTTCTTGCCCCAAGTTCTCCTCCTGTAAAAATCTGGTGCAATACTTTGTCCCTAGCTCCAAGATCACTTGGAAAGAAAAGGCCTTGGATTCATTCTGGACAGTTTCCTTAAAATGTGAATTCAAGAGTAAGAATCAAAAGATCTGAAAATCAGGTCAGTGGCAAGCTCCTGGTGTCCAACCGAATGACAAGAATTTAGGAGTTTGCTTTCAGGGAATAAGCCACACCTCACATCCCAGTCACAGCACTCCCAACCGGAGGTAGAGTACTGCCCCATCTGAAGCATGTGTTGTGCAGCTGGGTCACAACACACAGTCCAAATATTGTGTTATCTTGCTCCTGACTCTTAGCAGCACTAAAAGCAATGTATCTCCTATTCTTTAGTTGTCTAATATTAGAACTGGGAAGTTTTCAGGTTAATAAGTTTTCTGAAGTATGCACTATTATTAGTTGTTGCAATTCTGAATATCCTTGTTAGCTATCAGTGTCCGACCCTTTTTTCTCATTCATATGCACTTCCATTTCTACGTCATCTTTACAGCAAGGAGTTCACAGTTTTAATTAACGTGGTATGAAAAGACATTTCCTTCCCTTTGTTCTGAGCCCACAGTAGGATTCAGCTGTAATGAGTCAACTCTTAACCTGCATTTCCTAAAACATTAGATTTTGTCTTCATTTCTAAATATATGATTCTAAAATCAGCTTCAGACATGTGGATCTCAAATCCAATCCATCCATATTCAATTACTGTAGTTAAGATACTAAAAGGAAATCCTTCGTCCTCTCTCTGATTTTACCACTTAGAAAGGCCAAGAGACTTTAGAGAGACTTCCCCCCTGGATTTTGATCCCACTTTTCCCTTCCCACAGTCTTACCCAGCCTTACCCAAAAATAAAGAGTGAAGTGATGTATTTCCTGTGTTCAGTCAATCAACTACAGAACAGTTTATGACAAAAGAGATACTATTTGGCTATGTAGACAAGACACTATTTATCTCATTAGAGAGCTTTTCTGGTTTAGATTATGCAAGGCAGAAGAAGCAAAGCCAGTACAGCTGCAGGCAAGGATCAGGATTTTTCCCAACTCATATCCTATCTAAAAGCCATAGGTCTGCCCACTTCTATGTGTCTATATGTACAGACTTCCCACTCCCATCAGGCAAAAGCTTGTTAGGCTGGTAGCATTTTTACTACTGTCTTCGCAGCAGTCATACTTTCCTTCCTGAATTCCTGGGTTGAGTGTATTTTAGTCAAGAGTGTAGGAGTAAATAAAAACATGGGGATTTTTCTTCCTTCTTTTATGTTTATCTCACCATTTTCACATGCTGATTCTGGTTGCTAAATTAAGTGCTACCAAGTCTTGGTGTTTAATCACACCTGGATATTTATAGATACAAAGTCCCTGACCAGCCAGATCTAAAGTCTCTCACATCTGTCAATGAAGAGAAATTTCATTTGACTGACACAGATTATTAGTAGTATTGGTATCATTTTAATTACAGTATTACATACATTTCATAGGCAGAGATTCTGCCTTACTCTGCCTCATCCAGAGCTGTAAATCCTTCAAGAAATTCCATGTGTGTACATACGTATAGTGTGTGTATATATATGCAGTATACACACAAACACAAGTGAACTAAATCAATAGCCTTGTAACTTCAAAAGGCATCTAGCCACCACAAGCAACAACATCTTGTCAAACGGGGAAAGAAATACACAGGAGCAGAGTAATCCAGGCAAGTCAAGGAGAGAACAGTAAGAAAGCTCAGAGGAGAAGCAGCCCAAGAGCTGCAGCAAGAAGAGAGCCCTGACCTGCTACTCTCTTCTGGACACCCCAGCAAGTGCATCTCGTTGCCTCCAACGATAGTCCAAGGTGAGAGGCACGCAGTGGTTTCTCAAGCACCATAGCAAGCAATAT
Source organism: Rhabdornis inornatus (assembly GCA_013397075.1). Taxonomy (NCBI): domain Eukaryota; kingdom Metazoa; phylum Chordata; class Aves; order Passeriformes; family Rhabdornithidae; genus Rhabdornis; species Rhabdornis inornatus. Next base: position 29,505 of record VWZS01009139.1, read on the forward strand.
TACCAGCTCTGTTGCACAGACAGAGAATTAACATGCGTGCTCCTCAGCCTGCCCCAGGCGGATAAACCTGCTGCCTGTCAGCTTGCATCCTCGTAGGCAGGAGATAGCAGCTGGGGCAGCCGCCAGTACACGCTGCCTGACAGCCCCCTCTCCAGAGGCCTGATATTATTACAGAGCGCACCTCTCTCTCCACATGCTGAATTAACTTGTTCTGACTGTGTGACAGCTCTGACGACTGCCCGCACCGATGCAAGAAGCCGGGGTCACATGCTGTTGCGTGCATGGCCTGTCACCAGCCGTGCCACTAAAACCAGACAAAACCTTGTCAAGGGAGATAAACTCCTCCAGAGGCAGAGGTAAGCCACTCAGCTCATGGCACAGCTTGTGAGGGTTTTGATCAAGTTCAAGGACAGTATCCTCTGACAGCGGACTGGGTGTAGGTGGGAAGGAACACGCACACGCTGGAACACACCCATGTATGCATGCACGTAAAGAAATAAGCAAAGGCAGACAGGTTCAGTCGATGGAGAACACACAGGAATGCTGGTGGGGACACAGCTTGCTGTCAGCAGTCTCATGATTAAAGGGGCAAAAGCAAAAACTTCCTCCAAAAATGACATCAAAAGAGAAGAAAAATAAAAGTATGTCCTCCCACTTAGAGGTTCTAGAGTTCTGGATGTGCCCAAAACCTAGGTTAGCAAGCAGAGAAAGTGAGTTTGCAAAGAAAAATGCCCTGATACATTTTGCAGTTAGCTTCTGCTGCAAGATACCTCTGCTTATGGCACACTTATGCTTACTTGGCACAGCTGGTAAACCCAGATGAAAATTTGCTTAATATTAAACTTTTTTTCTTCACCTTTCTTCATGAACCTTTATCCTAAACATGAAGCCCATAGCTGATTCTGCTGACAGTATTTTCAAAGAGCTCCTATAGAGTACTCCCTGTTCTGCATCTCAGTGAGTTGTACTCCAATATAAGGAAATAGTGGTGGGGTTAAAAAACCCACCGTTTGTTATCATCTTTTTATTTGAACTACAGAAAATTACCATTCTACTTGTTCTTCACCCTAAACTACCAAGGAAATATGTTCACTCCCTGTATTATTTGCCTCAAAAATACTAGGCGTCTGAGAGATACAAGGTTTTTTACTATTCAAATGAAAACACTCAGCTTACCAAGCATGTTTAATCAGTATACATGGAGACCAGTTGCTGGAAATAATGTACATTTTGGAAGTCATATTTAATCCAGATATGGTATCTCTCTGCTTCATATTTCTGCCATCACACAAAGAAGCCTCCCTACCGTCTAAACACCTAAGTAAACAGAAGTTTTGAAAGCTTTACATTAGCAGCATAGCACAAAACAACTGGAATATGCTGCTTTGGCCCACCAACTTTGCTAGCAAAGGGGAAACAGAGGCTTTTAATGTGTAGCATATTATTTTACAAAAAACTTTTTCTTTTTATGACCTCTGCAAACAGAACCTACCCATGGGAAGGGTGTTAGCACCATCCAAGGTAAATGAAACATTATGTCTTCATCCCATCAGTAATAAAAAAGAAGTTTAAGTGGACACTAACGTTTTAAAAAAGCAACCTTTGATGCAATTACAATAATGTAAGTATCAGGGAAGTATGTCACTTAGAGAAAATTGGTTGTAAGAGAGGATTTCTACACCTTTTGTCCCAGGCCAGCTGTGATCAATTTTTTTTTTTTAATAGCTCCTCTATGAAGCTCTGAAGGTCAGTGGGATGGCACAGGCTTATTTCGCTTTAGTCTGTGCCATAGTCTTTGCTGCAAACCTCCAAAATAAGAAAACTTCCAAAGCTTTATATTTCATAAAATATAAAAATCTCATTGAGCAAGCATAAGCCACTTTCTGCTTGTTTTGAAAAAACACATTTGGCAACAGAAACCTTACATTTTCCTGAAATGAGTGGAATTTTTCTTTGCTAGTGATGGTTTTTTAAAAGCTTAGCATGTAACGAAGCAAACTAACATTAGTTTCCACATGCACAGAAACACCTGGAGTAAAATATTTTCAGGGTAATAGTGAAGAGTATAGTACAGAAACTTCTAATAGTAACTAGTATGAACCAAAATCCAGATGCAAATATCCCAAAGACCTGAAGGGTTTTTTTTTCTGTTGGATGTCTATATGTGTGATCTTACAGAAAGGTCTGAAGGGAGCAATCCCCTGTTTCCTAGCAAGTGGCAACCTCGGGTTAATGGCTAGCCTTAACTTAGAATGAAAGAAAAGAAAATGAAAATTAAACTACTTCCTTATGTCTATTCATTCTATTCATTCACAGGAAACCTGTGATTTTCAGAGGAAAGTCTGATGAGTGGTGAGTCAAGAGTTCCAGAAGTAGAGAATCCTGTTAGCATAATTTTTTTTCACTACTTCTTCTAGGTTTTTTCTTCCATAGGCTTAATGAATTGTCATTCATATTTTTTAGTCACTTCTCATTCACCATGCCTATCCAACAGAAAAAGCATAATTTTCCATTGACCTCTTTGATTTTGACAATCTTCAGACTTCTTCTAGACTATAATATTCCTTTTCATTTTGAGAGAAAAAAGTAATTAAAGTTATGTTCCTCAGGATCATGTAATGAAAATCCTTTAAAGCATGGGAACACAAGCATATCTGGCTGAGAACAGTGTAACCAAAACCAACACACTAACTTTTTCTGTCAGTTTATCAATTTGAAATAATCATGATACTCCTGATCTTTATTTAGTATGGAAGTGGTACAGTGTCTGGTCTGTAGGAGAGGTTTAGCACATCATGTTTCATACAGATAGGAGAGGTTTAGCACATCACGTTTCACACAGGGAGAGTTGTTCTCAGAGACATATATCTTTTTCATCTCTCCTAGTGATTAGTTGGGGATTGCTCTCTCCAACACATCAAGTTCAAAAATAACTTGATATTTTTACTGACAAAGAGAAATGTCTGCCTGCCACCAAACAGTGACTAATTATCAGGTTATCATTATCTTTAATTGTCAACTGTCAATAAAGTAAGTCCAATAACTAATAATAAATAAATATGCATAATAAAATACTCTACAGCCTTAATGACTAATGCTGAAACGATGACAGACCTCTGATCAGCAACCTTCTCCTACGTACCATGGTTTGCAGATAGAATACAACTCTTGCTTTTATATGTTTTCAATTTTGGAGGCTGTTGACAGAAGTAATGGAGAATGGCTCAATAGTAGCAATAGTACCATGCAACACACTGTCTGTGAAACTGCAGTATTAGATATGTTAGCCTACTAACAGGACATTGTTAGCACATGATATTGACAGTGCAGTGCATTTGTAAACATCAGCTTCTTATTCCTAACTCCAAAGGAGTACTGTGTGTACTCCAAAGGAGTACAGAAATACACCGCAAAAAAAGTCAATCACTCAAAAAAACAAAAGTAAGTCTGAAAGGGTATGCCACTTTTAGATGCCAGTGGCAGGAGTAATACTACCCAGATTCTCCCTTTTATCTGCGGGCCACTGCAGCTCTCCTAGAATATGACTGCTCCTTGCAGCTTGAGGAATGAAAAACCCCAATTCCATTTTCATTTCTATTTCTCATTCTGGCTGAGATGGAGTTAATTTTCTTCAGGGCAGCCCAGAAAGTGCTGCTTTTCTGATTTGAGCTGAAAGCAATCCTGATAACACAATCCTGAGCGCTCCAGCTACTGGTGAACGGTGCTTGCGCAGTGCCAAGGCTTTCTCTGTTTCTCATCCTCCCTGTGCCTCCCAAATGAGCAGGATCCGGGTGGGCAAGTGCCTGGGAGGGGACACAGATGGCACAGCTGACCCCAATGGACAAGGAAATGCCCCGTGGTGCTCAGCAAGAACAGTTCCAGGCGGAAGGCAGGAGGAGCAGTTGTGCTCACGGCATCTGTGTTCCCAAGCCAGGTTTAGGTGTGCTGAGGTCCTGCTTCCTGGGCAGTGGCCCAGGGGAATCCCTTGTTCTGCTTTGCCTGCATATGCAACTTTTGCTTCACAGGTTAAACTGTCTGCGCCTTCATCCATGAGTCTTCTCCCTTTCCTTGTATTTCATTCCTACCTGGCAGAAGAGGGGAGTGAGGGAGTGACTGGAATGCTGTTTAGCTGATGGTGGAGCCAACCCACCACATATGTACATATGCACTGTTTCTTTTCAGCAGAAGTTCTTAATAACTATAGAAATCACTTATAACAACAAAAAAAAGACAATCATTATGTTTCAAATATATTATTTTGCATCTCTTTTATGTAGTGGAACTCTGAACATATATCTGTTGTTCACAGTCAAAAACATTTCTTCACAGACTGCTTTACACCTTTTTCTTAATACTTTTTTTTTTAATTCAAATATCTTAGTATGAATTATTGTCCAGAAAAGTCATCAATAAGGCAAATTATATTCTCCCCACTGGAAACAGAAAATGGAAAGTTTACTGCGTTGTATCTTTCTATCTGTGTCCTGGAAAGGTTCATAGGATACGTGGAGAAGGCACCATAGTCAATTATTATGTTTATCCCAGTTTCTAGCATGAGGGAAGACATCCCAGACATGGAACTTACCCAAAGTGCTGCCATTCTTCTTCTATGTCCACATAACCCTCAGGCTTTGCTTTGATTCTGTGAACATACTTTGTAACATGCATGGCTTCCACATCCAACCATGTTCATTTTGCAAATAAATTTGACAAAATTGCTTTTTTGAATACTGTGATATTCACCTAATGCAGGTAATGGTACACAATTACACAGTCACAATTACTCTCTTAGGAGTGTATGCAATGTAGAATGTAGATGCTCTAATTGGGAATTGAGGTGTTACTTTGAACCTGTGAAAGTGGGGCTATCTCTCCATGAGCAGTTACTGCAGAGCAAGAGTGGGCTGCTGTGCCTCAGCTGCTCACCATGGAGATCCCTCTGTGAGAGTTTCAGAGAGGATAGAGCAGTACTTGATACAGACAAAAGTTCTTCTTCTTGCTATTCTGGACTGTTGCATCATGATTTAGCCAGAAAAAGTCCTAGAACTGCTAAAAGGGCAAACAAGATTAATATTTGGTATACCTACTTGGTTGTTTGCATCTTCCCATAGAACAAATCTCTGGATTATGTTACACTGTTAACTTGCTTCAAATCTTCTGACCCAAAAGGGTGCTTCCCAGGTGCCCTATTAAAAGAACTTTAGAAGATTTTTCTCTTTTGTGGAAGGGCAATCTCACCAAGGGTTAACTCCCTTTGTTATCTCAGTAAGGCATAACCTGAAAACCACTGCTAAGGCGTCCACAGCTGCAGTACCTTGGCAATGATTCTTTTTCAGCATATTTACAGTATGAATACTTTGTATAGTAATATATGGCCACTGTGTTGCAATCTGAAATAACCTAATCAATGTGGATGTACTTCATATTCGAGTTTATTTTGTAATTGTACTTGCCAACAGGGTTTTATGAACATAGACTATAAAACAATTAAGAAACATATAAAAATAATGGTTTTGACTTTTTTTTTTTACTCATCCTAAAGACTCCTAAACATCTGTGTTTCATTGGATTATGATACAAGCTTATATATATACTTCAGGGTTCCCAGCAGGACACATGAGTCTAAAAAAAGCCATAATTTAATTATCCCTATTAATGAAATTCTCTAGATTTCAGTCACTGTGGAGCTTTATGGTGAACTTCTGAATATCAAAATTTCTTTTGCACAGCTGAGCCTTATTCAGAATCTGGCCTTGATGAGAGTCATTTCAGTATATTAGGCATAAGAATTGTAGATCATTAAAAAAGGAAGTGTATTGAAAAATAAAGTAATTGTTACACCATTAAATGCTGGCATAAAGAATTCCTAGCATGAAATATGTAATTTTGCTATTTTTATAAACTGTTACAGAAAAATACCACCACTTCCAAGTGAATTTAATATTTGGTAGCATCCAAGCTATTTGAGGCTCAATAAATATGAGTGCAACCTTAGTATAATAAAATAAATGGTTGTCGTGGTTTAAGCCCAGCTTAAGCACCACACAGTCACTTGCTCAGACCCTTTGCCTCCCCACACACCCCACTGGAATGGGGAGAAGAATCAAAGTATAAGTTAAATGTTGAGATAAGAACAGTTTAATAATTGAAAATAAAGTAAAATACAATAGTAACAGTAAATTATAATCATTATTATAATAAAAAAGAAACAAAAAAGTAATGCACAATGAAACTGTTCACCACTCACTGACCAATGGCAGACCCTACTTCCCCAATCCAGATCAGCCTGCCAGTCCAGGTAACTCCCCCAGTTTGCATACTGTGCCTGACATTCTATGGTGTGGAACATCCCTTTGGGGAGTTTGGGCCACCTGTCTCAGCTGTTCTCCCTCCCAGTTTCTTTTGAGTATATCCTCAATGGCAGAGCAGGAGACAAGGAAAAACAAGTCCTTGACTCAGGGTAAACACAGTTTAGCAAAACCCAAAACATCAGTGTGTTATCAACACCATTCTCATTCTGAATTCAAAACACAGCATTTTAGCAGCTGTCGAGAAGAAATTAACTCTACTCTGGCTAAGACCAGCACAATGGTTAAACAATTTCAGTTGTCTTTTATGTTTGTGAAATGAGACCTTTTCTGTCCTCTAGAAAGAAGAGAGAATAAAAGCTAATAATAATGCACATGCATACACAAACACCTCCTACTTCAAAACAGAGATATATGCCAGTATTATATCCATATCTGTACAGCGTATTCAATTTTCTACCAATTTTGAGACCCAAGATAGGAAAAAGGCCTCTAACAAATACCTTTTACAAAAAGAAGACCAGAGAGTTCTGCTCTTTTTCATAATAATCATATTTCCAGAACCTTAGACTGTTTAAGTTGTTTTGGAGCTGTATATCACAGTCAGCAGCAAAGTCCCCATTCCTCCTGCACTTACACTATTATGCATGTGCAACTCATAAAATACTTACATATGTTGCCTCTTTTTTTGTTTTGGAAAGCAAAATAAAGATAAACCATAAATTTCCTCAACAGCATGTGTATGCAGAAACACATATGTGAGGCAGGGGTAATTAGTTTATCTTTTATCACCTTGTTGGTAAATTAGGGGCCCTCTCATTACATCTTGACTATGTCTGCAATTATCTGGTACCAAATGTTGATTCCACCATCTTTCCACTATTTTTATACTCTTTTTCTTCACTTCCTGCCTGCTATCCTTCCTTCCTTAGCTTTTTAATACCTTACAACCACTCCTTTTTGCATACTGGCTGAGAGAGGTCTTTCAAGTCCCAGGTGGAAATCAATAAGTTATAGTGATTAATAAATATAAGATTGTCATCATTATTGTTCAATTATTGCTGTGTCTGAGGAAAGATTCTTCAAGTGCTGGAGTTGTCTTCACTAATATTTATAATCTGCACTGAACGGTGTTAATGAATGAGTGGGTGTACATTCTGCTGAAATGCAGTGGTATTTGATTTATACTAAGTCCAGGTCTGATTGTTAAAGCTAAATCCATTAAACTGTCTCTTAGATCTGCCTAAATGCACTTCCCTGCATACAATAGAGTTTAAGCATTTCTTAACTTTTCATTATTGGTTGAATATTTGTCTTTATTAGATCATCCTATGATAAATGGGACTTGGGATATTTTGAAAAATAGCCATTTATTAAAGCTTCACTTGTCAGAAACAAAGATCAAAAAAAATTACCAGCATGTTTGCTAAAAAATAATCAGTTGATGCTAAAAGTGTAAGAAGAAATTCAAAATATTCGACCCTAGTTCATAAAACCAAGATGCTCAAGGAAGAAATTCACACTTCATCTTGGGGAAAAGAAATTCACAAACAGTTTCCGTTTAAAGGAAAAAATATACTTTGTTTACCTATACTTTTTTTACCTATTTACCTAAAAATTTACTTTATTTAAAGTGTCTCCAAAGGCGAGAGTTTTTTTCTCTAAATCAAAATTGCTCTCTCCTTAAAAAAAAAAACAAAAAATAATTAAAAAAAAAAAGGGAAACACAGGGGTAGGGAGAACATGGAGAACATGTAGGAAATCATCAACTTCCAGCTCAGGTTAGGCATATCTGGAAAGGTCGTTGAGCATTAAATACACAGACTGACTACAGCATTTCTTCTCATCTACAAGTTTTTCACTCACAGTGCATACAAAGCCAGCACAGGACTGACAAGCCAATCTGGATTGTATTTCTGATTCTGTCTCCATGCAACACTTCTGTTTTTCTTACCTGTTGTTGGCCACAATCACAGAGTTTCTCCGTCACTATTAATCTATTCTTTTCAACTCATTTTGCACAGGAAGTAAAGCCTCAGTAAAGCCTTGTAGGCTCTTAGGAGGAGTGGTCAGCCATTTCATAGAATGCAGCAGCTCATTTACAAGTAAATAAATAATCCTTCTTTTTTGGTGCAGGAAACATTAAACAACACAGCTTCTCTCCTTATATTCCCACTCTTCTTCTAGACAAATATTTAACTCCCAAAATTTCTCTCAAGCCAGTAGTGCCATCCTCTTCTCAAACATCTTTGGGGTCTAATATTCTATCCCTCTCCTGTTCCCCCTGTATTTTCTTATCTAAACTCTTATTGCAGAGCTTTTCCACCAGCTACCAAATACCAAATAGTTTTGTACAGAGGATGGGGATTGTGCATAGTAATACACTATTACCTGCCTACCACATGCATTAAATAAACTAATTTCACAATCTAGTACTATCACGGCTGTGCATGACATGTTAGAATCAGAGTTGTGCCTTTCCAACAATGCAAGATCACTAGAAGCACAAGTTTATCAGCTCCCTTAAGGTTTTATCTTTCTAAGGGTTCACAAAACCCACATGGTGTATGGAACATTGGAGCTAAAAACTGCCAGTCTCTGAGGATAGAGTTAGACCTGGAATCCCATGCACATGACGAACTCTGGACATGCATAAAAAGGCAGGTACTGTGCCTCAAAAAGGATAAGACTCTTGTGCAATTTCTACATTGTCCCTCACTTGGAACTCTGTCCAGAAATGCAGTATAGATCCAAGTGTATAAACAGCTGTAAATTACAGAATCACAGAATCACAAGGTTGGAAGAGACCTTCAAGATCATCGAGTCCAACCCATGCCCTAACACCTTAACTAAACCATGGCACCAAGTGCCACATCCAGCCTTTTTATAAACACATCCAGGGATGGTGACTCCACCACCTCCCTGGGCAGACAATTCCAGTCCTGATCACTCTTCCCATAAAAAAACTTTTTCTTAACATCCAACCTATATTTCCCTTGGCGCAGCCTAAGACTGTGTCCTCTCATTCTGCCAGTTGCTGCCTGGTGAAAGAGACCAAGCCCCACCTGACTACAATCACCTTTCAGGGAGTTGTAGAGAGTGATGAGGTCACCCCTGAGTCTCCTTTTCTCCAGGCTGAACAATCCCAGCTCCCTCAGCCATTCCTCACAGGGTTTGTGTTCCAAGCCCCTCACCAGCCTTGCTGTCTCCTCTGGACGTGCTCAAGCGTCTCAATGTCCTTCCTAAACTGAGGGGACAGAACTGGACACAGCACTCAGGGTGTGATCTCACCAGTGCTGAGTCCAGGGGAAG